>CM072546.1:12854376-13444376 GCA_036898215.1 Platycarya strobilacea | reverse complement strand
AGGAACATCAGTTATCTGGTAGACCGCAAAGTTTGCTGTTATTGGAAGCTGTAATTAATATTCCATGAAAAATTAAAAATAGATTAGAAGAAACATGGCATGAGAAGAACTACTTTACCTGTATTTTAAGTAATCCCTAAACTTTAGCCCTTGGTCATAAGCATAAATACTATTAATTAAGCCTATCAATCGAATCAATCTTAGGATCACAAGAAATGAAGGAATTCTAATTCCCCAAGACTATTTTCATAACCAAGTTCAAAAAAATCAAAATCAAAATTAAAAGAGAAATAATTTAGTCATAAAGAAATTTATAAAAGTAAAATTAAAAACTAATGTAGATTGATGTATTAATACATCATATTATAAAATTCTTTATTGTAAAGATTATAAAATTATTTTATTGTAAAGTAAATTTTGTTAATATAAAGTGATGTTAGTTTGCAAATTTACTACTGTAAAATATTTTTGTGGATGCGGAATTTCTTTAATCAAAATACAAGCATCACTAAAATCTGGCTAGCTGGTGCATGTACGTAGAATTGCAGTCCTATCAGTTAAAGCCTTTGATCAATGGTCACGATCGAATACCGTCAAAGACAATTAGCCCATGGGCCCCTCTTGGACTCCCCAACTATGGGCCTTATACACTCCAAAACGACACTGCTGCACTTGAGCCCACTTCCAAGCCTAAGTAGCCAAACCATGTCTCCCTTCTTTACTCTGTCTTTGGTTTCCAATAAAACGAACTCATACCACAGTGCAGAAGAAAACTGGTTCCCAAACCTCTCGAGTGTCATCAATGCAGGCTCTATGTCTTCGTATTCAAGCTTTATCCCTTTGGCTATCTCTCTTATTGTAGCCTTCCCTGCAGTTGGCAAGCAAAAGTGTTGTATCACAGCCTTTAAATTCTGTACGTAAGTTTCATGCATAGATTTGTCGATAAACATTTTCCGTAAAATTGAAACAAAAACCCGGAATTTCTCCTTAAATGGCAAGATTGAGGATCCAAGAAACATGACGTTCGATCTTAGAACTTCTCCGACGGCTTGTAGTACACTATTGTTCAATGTAAACCCAAGATTTCCCTTGGAGTCCTCCTCGCGAATTGCTGAAAAATAAGCCTTATCGTCAGAGGCAGTTTGGGTCCTCAGTGTTTGATAAGTTTGTATTTTGAACACTTCTTTGCTTCATTTTTTTGGGAGAGCAAAATGGTCGCACTGCCCATTCCGAACATGCAATTAAGGACCAACTTGGGCATATCGTTGCCCGGATACCAGCCGATGGACAAGATCTTAGTACTAAGAACAATGGCACAAGAGTTCTTATGAGTTTTCAGAAGATTTAGAGCCATATCAACTCCAATAGCGCTTGCACTGCACCCCATGCCAGACAGAGTGTAGCTCTTAATATCACTCCTCATAGAGAAGTTGTTTATAATAATTGAAGAAAGTGAAGGAGAGGGCCAGAAACCGCTACAATTGACAATGAGAATATCTATATCATGAGTGTAAGAAGATGAAAAACAAATGCTTTGCAGAGTTACAAATACAGCATAACAGAGCAAACAGCAAAGAAAAGGAAGAGAGGCAAGGACGATGGTGAAGAAAAACTTTCCCTTTCTAGATTTTCTACAGTAGCAAGATGCGAATACATATAGCAAAATATCCTAACTAACTTACAAACTCATCCAATGGTTTAATGACATCTGTACAATTACAAACAAATCAGAAAGTAAATGTACAAAAAATAAAACGACATAGCTTTACATATTACAATTTAAACGACTTGTAGCTTACCTTGTCCTGTATTATTTAACATCCTGCTGCAAGATAGAGAATAGTAACTTACTATTCTTATCTTAGAGAGGTGTGAGAGTAGAAGATAAGAGGGCAAGGCTTTAGTAAAATTGTCAGCCAATTGATTGTTGGAGGAGACATGTACAGTAGTAATCTGATCAGCTTGAATTTGATCTCTAATCAGGTGGCAATCAATCTCAATATACTTCGTTCTCTCATAGAAGACTGGGTTTGCAGCAATATGAAGTGTTGACTGGTTGTCACAAAAGAGAAAAGCAGCTTGTGGATGTAAAACACCAAGATCTTGAAGGAGATAGCGAAGCCAAGTTAATTCAATGCATGTGGCAGCCATACTTTGATACTTAGCTTCAGCTGAGGATTGAGAAACAAAAGCTTGTTTCTTGGATTTCAAAGATACCAAATAATTTCCAAGAAAAATGCAATAACCTGTAGTTGAGCGATGAGAATCCGGGCAAGAGGCCCAATCTGAATCACAATAGGCCTTGAGTGGAAATGTGGAAGTAGAAGGAAGAAGGAGGCCTTGCCTTGGAGCTGCTTTGAGATATCTTAGGATTTTATAAGTGGCAGCCAGATGGGAAGAAGAAGGATTGGCCATAAACTGACTTAGCAATTGAACAGGAAAGCATAAATCTGGCTAAGATATGGTTAGGAAAAAGAGCCTTCCAATACGCCTTCTAAAAATGGTACGGTCAGAAAAATGAGTTCCTTCATCCTTACTAATCTTATATTCTGATCAAGTGGAAGTTTGGTGGGTTTACAGCCCAACATGCCAGCATCGGCCAATATGTCTAAGGCATATTTCCTTTGAGAAATGAGAATATCCTTAGATGATCTAGCAATTTCTAAGCCTACAAAATAGCGTAAACAACCAAGGTCCTTAATTTTGAATTTGGATTGAAGGAAGGACCGAATGGAATCAACTAAGGCTTGAAAAGTGATAGCCACAAGAATATCATCAACATATATTAATAAGGCAAGAAATGAGTCTCTATCATGCTTAGTAAATAAGCAATAATCAACTTTGGACTGAATAAAACTGAATTCAAGCAAGGATGAAGTAAGTTTAAAATTCCACTGTCATGAGGCTTATTTAAGCCCATAAATGCTCTTGAGTAACCGACAAACTTGGTGTGGCTGACCTTTACTGTAACCAGGTGTTTTTTTCATATAAATTTCCTTTTTCAAGTCACCATTTAAAAAGGTATTATTCACATCAAAGTGATGTAAAAACCAACCTTTAGTGACAGCAACAGCAAGAAGACAGCGTACAGTAACCAGTTTACAATTGGGGAAAAAGTCTCATGAAAATCGATGTCTTCTTGCTGTGTGTAGTCCTTGGCTACCAATCTAGCTTTAAGTCTCTCAACAGTACCATCAAACTTAAATTTAGTTTTGTAAACATACTTACAAGCAATAGCTTCCTTTCTTGGAGGTAAGTCTGTGAGTATCCAGGTTTGATTGTTTTCCAAAACTTTAAGCTCAGCCTCCATAACTTGGCACCAACAAAGATCCTTCAAAGCCTGCTTGTAAGAGGTAGGCTCGGTGTAGAGAGAAATGGAGGATGTGAAAACTTGAAATAATAGACTGAATTTGTGATAAGATAAAAAGTTACTTAAGGGAAAGATCTTACCATTTAAAATAAGTGCATCCTTGGAAGCCGTGTGTTTAGGGGAAAGCAGCCAAGCATGGTGACAGTGAAAATATTTGAGGTATTATGGAGCTTTCCTTAGTCTGGTAGATCTTCTAAAGGGTTAAGGTGAAGGGGGTGGAAGAGAAGGGGTTGGATGTGGAAGGGAGGGGGTTGGAGGTGAAAGGGGTTGATGGGGAGAGGAGGAAATAATGGGCATGATGGAATGAGAAGTGCTGCCAGGGATCTGCTCAATATGTTGTGGATAGTGATCAGCTAAAGGGAAAGACTCAAAGCTAGAAAAAATTGGTAGAGGAGAGATGTGGTGGGGTGAGGTGGGGATAGAGTGGATTGGTAGAAAGGAAAAATTGACTCATGAAAAATAACATCCCAAGAAATAAAAATGATGTGAGTGGCGAGATCTAAAAGCTTGTAGCCTTTGATACCAAAAGGATATCCAATAAACACACATCTTCAACCCCTAGGGTCAAATTTGTATCTTGAGTGTGATAAAGTGGCTGCAAAATATAGAGAGCCAAAAACTCTCATATGAGCATAAGAGGGTGGTGATTTAAAAAGAATTTCATATGGAGATTTATTTTGTAAAATAGGAGTGGGCAGCCTGTTTATAATGTAAGTGGCTGTGAGTACACAGTCACTCCAATAAGTTAAAGGTAAATTAGATTGAAATCTAAGGACTTGGACTATGTTAAGAATATGTTGGTGCTTCCTCTCAACAATGTCATTTTGTTGAGGAGTTTGCACACAAGTTTTATGATGAATGATGCCATGTTTATTGAAAAAGTTGGTCATGAAAAATTCAGTACCATTATCACTTCTTAGGATTTTTATCTTGAGTCCAAATTGTGTTTCCACCAAATTGTAAAAGGATTCAATGCATGTGCGTGTTTCAGATTTAGAGGCCAGCAAACAAAGCCAAGTTGATCAAGAAAAATCATCCATAATAGTCAAAAAATATCTTGACCCATCATGAGAAATAGTAGGGCTAGGACCCCATAAATCATAGTGAATGAGTTCAAAAATGCGTGAAGAAAGATGATTACTATCATTAAAAGGTAATCTATGAAATTTGGCCAAAGGACAAACATTGCAATGATTTTCATTAATAAAAGATACTTGTTTGCTTACAATGGGATCAACAATCATTCTAAGCCTAGGAATAGATAAGTGACCTAGGCGATAATGCCATAGGTTAGACTGAGTGACAGTGTTAACAATAGGATGAAAACTATCTGAAACTGTGTGAGTATTGGGTGTATGAGTGGACAAAAAATGGACAAGTGCTGATGGTGATATTTCTGAGTAGACCAGGTGATAGAGACCATGCTTGAGCTCACCCTTCTCAATCGTTTTCCAAGAAAGCAGGTCCTGAATAAAACAGTGTTAAGAAAAAAACAAAATGCAACAAGTTAGAGAATGGGTCAACTTAGTTGCAGAGATCAAGTTAAAAGAAAAAGAGGGGACACAAAGAACATCCCGTAAAATGAGAGTGTTATTTAAGTGAATTTCACCAATGTGAGCGATAGGGTCAGAGCTACCATTAGGAAGCTTGACAGAATAAGCAACATCAGATTTTGTTGTGGTAAAAAGTGAGGAACTACAAACCATGTGGTCTGTGGCTGCTGTGTTGAGTATCCAATCAGCTGGAATATGATTGAAGGTGCTGTGTGTATGTGTGGAGGAACAAAGATATATACCAGACATTTTGGATGGGTGAATGGAAGAAGGTAAAGGTTGAGAGTTAACTCTTGAGTTGTTGTTGATAGCAGAATTTGAAGGATCCTGTGGCTGGATTAAAGACAACAGATGCTGGTATTGAAACTTGGTCAAACCAATCCTGTCATCACTAGCAACTTTAGAAGTAGGGGCCAGTGAAAGAGAAGCCATATGAGCACTGATTCCAGAAAGGGGTTGTTGTTTGGTGTGGAATTTGTAGCCAGGAAGATGTCCAACCAGTTTGTAACATTTGTCAACCGAGTGACCAATTGAATGGCAATGGGAACAAGTGGGAGCAACAGCATTGCTGAGTTTAAAACAATTTTCTAAGGAATGACCAGAGATCTTACAATGAGTGCAATATGGGTATTCTTTTTTGAAGATTGGTTAGGTTTGGAGGTGGATTTAAGTGGAGAATATGGTTTACGAACAGCCATGGCCATGGTTTCAAGGGAGGGAATATTGGATAACGTGTGATGGTGCATTTTTTGTTGTTGAATCGACAAGAAGACTTTGGTAACAGATGGAATAGGGTCCATGAGCATTATCTGGTCACGGATGCGGGAATATGAGTCATTGAGACCCATCAAAAATTGTAGGACATAGTCTCTCTGGTATCGGTCTGAAAGTAGTTTCATGGAACCACAGGTGCAGGAGGGTAATGGATCATAAAGAGAAAGTTCATCTGAAAGAGTTTTAAGCTTTCCATAGTAAACACTTACAGAATCGTGTTCTTGGAGAAGGTTGGATAAGGATTTTTTGAGTTGAAAAATTCGAGGACCGTTCCGATGAGAGAAACGTTCCTCCAGATCCTTCTAGACGACATGAGCATCATCAACAAACACGACATTGGTTTTGATAGATGGACTAATGGAATTTTGAATCCATGAGACCACCATATCGTTACATCGCTCCCATAGATCAAGTAATGGATCTAAGGAATCAATGGGTTGCCGTAAGGAACCGGTAATGAAATCAAGCTTATTCTTGGCCCGTAGAGCTCGACGCATAGCACATGACCATGTGGTATAGTTATCGGAGGTGAGAAGTTCAAAGACAAGGGTGCTGGCTGGGCTATCTTCATGATCAAGACGAAATGGGTACAAGAGGTCGGAGAGATTGAGGAAGCGGGACAGAAAATGGGTATTGTTGGAATTGGGTGGGGAGTAAGGTTAGGGTTAGGAGATGGGGGCGGATTTGGTGGGGGATTAGGGTTCGGGGAATTGGGAAGGGTTTGGAAATGAGGATTGAGTTCGGCCATCGAAATTACTTCTCACTGGCGCTTGATACCATGTAAGAAGATGAAAAACAAGTGCTCTGCAGAACTACAAACTCAGCATAACAAAGCAAACGGCAAAGAAAAGGAAGAGAGGCAGGGACTATGGTGAAGAACAACTTTCCCTTTCTGAATATTTTCTACAGTAGCAAGATGCGAATACATATAGCAAAATATCCTAACTAACTAACAAACTCATCCAATGGTTTAATGACATCTATACAATTACAAACAAATCAGAAAATAAATGTACAAAAAATAAAATGACACAGCTTTACATATTACAATTTAAACAACTTGTAGCTTACCTTGCCCTGTATCATCTAACAGCAACAGTCTAGTTTTGGACAGAAGGTCTTCCATGATGGGGAATAGGACCATATGGACTTCTTTAATGGCTTCTTCAACGTGGGCTTTTGGTGGAATGTAGTGTAAAGCTGGGGGTAGATAGGTTTCTTGGCTTAGTCCATAAGAAGTAAGGACCTTGGCAATGAAAGAGATATTTTCAGCGTTGAAGCATTCTAATATGGAAGCATTTTCCAAGAAAGAAGAGAACGGGACTCTGCAAAAGCTTGGCGGTCGAAGACATGAGAAGTCAACTAAATAAACCAAAGGAGGTTTTGAGAGGAAGCGTTTGAGAATGAAAAAGAGGATGAAACAAATGGGAAAGAAGACATGGAAAATGGATTTTCGTTTATTTAAGATGAAGAAAGCTTCGATGGATATTTTAAGAATGAAAAAGGAAAATCTTAAAAGTTCCATGAAAGTTGAATGAAGATGCTTTGAAAGGAGGCCGGAATTAGGCAAAGACTCCATTAGAGAGAGAGAGAGAGAGAGATGTGGTGGAGAAGGTGGTGGTAATGGTGCACTGTTTTGAGGTCAGTAAACCATTTCTCTTCAATATAAATGGACGGTGCACGTGTGAAGAAGGTCTGCATGAAAACTGCGAATGGGTTCGATACCTATTATAAGTTCTGTTTTTCCATGTTCAAAAGTAGTTTTTAAGTGAATTTACTCAGAAATGGTAGTTACTAGCTACCTTTACAACTCTGCAACCTGTTAATGAAATATTATTATTACTTTTTTAAAAAAATAAAAAACTTTAGTGAATAAGTTTTACTATGTCTAAAATTTAGTTCTATACAAAGAATTATTTTATTTATCCTTTTTAAAGGATCGATTAATTGGAGTGGATAAAAAACTCTTGGATCAGTTTAGGTGCCCAGAGCTCCTAAGGGAAAAAAAAAATTAATTGGATCTCCTTCACCAATTTTATCTATGAAGATTTTTTTATTTAATTTTTTTTTCTTTCGTCAAGGCTAAAAAAATAGATTTATAACTTTTCGATAACCACTAAGAGACATGCATGACACAAGTAGATTCATAGTTCAAAAATCGTTTGAAGGAAAGTGATGATTTTACGAAAATCACCATGCGTGATTCTCATGCGCTGTCCATATCTATGAGTGGCCCTCTCGTACCATTCCTTTTGGCAATTCCTCTTGGCACACACGTTAGATCATCGAACTCGCCCGCACCAGAGTATCAGACTTTTTAAATCTGACTTTTGTGGATGAAAAGAGACAAGTATATTACCTTTACAGGCTGTCATAATTTATGAAATATACCGAAGTTGACAAAAAAATGTAATATGTAATTTTTCACATCTATCTTACATTTTCTTTTTGGTTTACTTATTGTGAATTAAAATAAAAAGAGTTCGTCTATCGAACATTTATCTATTGAGATTAAGTCATCTCTTTGTATAAAGAGTAAGGTTAATTACTCTCTATTTAGGTAGGGAGTTTTGACTCTTAGACTTTTTATATAGATAGTATCAACAATGGTGAAGATCAAACTAGTTGCAAAAGAAAATAGCATATTGATAAATATCCAAATGCATTATTTTGATGTATAATATCATATTTGATATGAGAATATTCTAGAATGCATCTAATTATGCATATAAGTTTCTCTAATAATTAAATAATGACAGCTTACCCTAAGAAAATGCATCAATTTATCTTCTATTTAATGGCTATAGATAATTGCGACAGGGTTATGGCATACACAACTGTAGCATAATTAGCATAATTAATTTTATTCACTTTAATTCAAATACTTCATCTAACAATCGATAGTTTAAAATGTTGTAGTAAGGAAAAGTATAATTAAAAGTAAAAGGAAGCAATTAAACACTTATAATTGGTCACGTAAAAGTGCTTTTAAGCAGATAAAAATATTTTTAAATAAAAATAACATATTTGAATAATTTTATTAAAAATGCTTTAGTCGGTTAAAAAAGTTAAAAATTAATTTTTCCAAAAAATACTAAAGTAGAGTTTTTATCAAAAAATTCATGTAGATAACTATATATTTTTAAAAAACTATCGTAACTAATTCTAAAAGTATTTTAGACATATAGATCCACAGTAAATAGATTTTTAATAGTAGAGTTTATTACATTAAGTTTTAAATTATAAGCCTTAAGATAAAAATAATATTTTTCACCGTAATTCCAAACATGCACTACGACCGAGAATATTAATTTGAGAAAGGAAATACAATTGGCCACGTTCCAACACTAATGATATATTAGTCGTAGAATTGTAAGCAACGTGCAGTCATTTAAAAAAAATTATTATTAAAAATGTTAACTTTTTTTTATGTGAATTCCATATATATTAATTTTTTTTTTAAATAATTACACGTCGCTTACAAGTCCTCGATTGTATTTATCATTTCTCATGAAGAAAACAATATGGTTATATTTATAAAGAGATGTCATTTAGATAATCGCACAAAGGGAGATGCTAGATATCTCACTAATCTTGGTATCCCCATGGAATTATTCTGATGGATTTTTTTTTTTTTTTAGATTTTTTACCTGATTTTTAAGTAAGTATTTTTAAAAAATATTTTAAGATGTTAAAAAAATCATGTAAAAAAATCTTTTTAATTTACATGATAGATTTTTTTAACATCTTAAAATATTTTTTAAAAATACAAAAAAAATCACAACATTATTTAAAAATAATTATTTAAAAATTATGTAAAAAAAAACTAAAAAAAAAAATCTCATCGGGATCCCAAGAGTGGGATATTTATAAGCATTTTCCATCTCACAAATTAACATGTATTCATATTATGCATAAACTTTATGATAAAAATAATTTCACAGTATAATGTAATAAATCAAACCAGTAAACTTACCGCTGTTAATTTAGTTTTGTTATCTTCATCTTAAAAACTAATATTGTGCCAAATATATAGCGGCATTAATTTCCATTATAATTTATTCATACTACGTACCACCTAAAAATGTTGCAGCCGAAAATTTTACTTTCCATGCAGCTTATATGGCCGGAATCCTACAGTCTAGCTGGGAGCTAGTGTTCTCTTAGGTAAATTTGGTAACGGCAAGATGCAAAAGGGAGCTGGCCTTTAATTAAAGAATTCTCGCAACCAGTAGTCTACTTGACATAACATAAATTAGGAGTTAAATGAAATCTTTTACAGGAATTCTTTTACAAAATTATCAACTATCAACTAATATTATCAATTAATTAGAATAGTTTCTTATTATACTATATTATTCATTCGCTAAATACACCATTATTATATCAGTTCCTCTTTGAAACAGTAATTCTGATCTTATGCATTTGATGGCATCCAATGAACAGTGGACATATGAGCACACCTCATAGAGAGTACTCTTGCACAGCATCACAGGAAAACAAAACTAAAACAAAGCATGGACCCGTGCATGTTCTTCTACAAACATAGACCCATTTCTACGTACGGACACCCTTGCATCCAGGGACCCACCCCATTGCTGCTGGATGCTATTCGACCTTCACACCATTGGAGGAGAGGAGACCGTCGAGGACTTTTCCTCTGAGAGAGAGAGAGAGCAATATAAATTTGTTTTCTTCTCCTACAGTGCGGTCCAGGATTGAAAATATGAGGTGTCTACATGGTAGGCCAGTGGCCACCATTGAAGATTGTTATTTGAAGAAAATCGGAAGGAGCTATTGGAAATATATTAATAATATTACTCTTTAATATGTATGGCACCGTCCAATGCTCTACACAATTAAACATGATACATTATCCCAAGTCATATAGCAGTACTATACTTACGTAAGATAGATATATCGCAGCATGTTTGGTTAGCAGATCAAAAGGGTTAATGAAAATTAGAAATAATTATTTCATACATATATGATTCTTTTGTTTGGTTGTATATCTTGGATGAAGATCAATATTAACCATTTCACGATATTATATTCTTCAATATGAGCCTTATGGGTAGGGGTGATTAGACCATACCTGGAAGAGTTTTTCGGGAGGAGTCTGGCCACGCCAGCCTCTATTAGGGTAATTTTTTTAAGAACACCATTATATCTATAAAAAAAACATATAAAAATAATCTCATAAATTTATATAAATTTATTTAATTTATTAGATCTACTTTACAATAAAAGTGACTTTATAATTTGACAAACTACATTAAACCATATCAATTTATAGAATTATTTTGTATAATCTTTTTGTAATTATATATATTTTTAATTAAGGGCCAATTTGAATATAACAAATCTTTTATCTCATTTTATCAAAGAATTATGCGATATATAGTCCTCAAATGGGAACTGCACTTGCAAGCCCTTACAATTATGTTGAATTTAAAAAAGAAAATTACAATAATATCTTTTTCAAAAGAAAAATTATATATATATATATATATTTATGCACAACACAATTATATAATACATTTACAACAATATGTTAAATGAGAGATATTTTTGTAAAGTGTTGAGTGTGTATAAAGTGTTTTATAGAACTACCCATCATTTAATACGTGTTATGAAATGTGTTGTGCAATTGTATTGTGTGTGCATCACTTTTCAAAATACTTTCTTTTTTTTTTTACTTACTTCAAATTAAAATGAAATATAATGGTATATTGATATTAAAAAAAAGGTTTTATGATATTTTGAAATTTTCAGTTCAATTCCTTTAAAATAGTTGCCCTGGTTGGTTGGGTAGCTGACGAGGACATTAAATTATTTGCTCTGTCATTTCAAACAAGATCAAATATTCTCATTAGTTCGAATCAAAAATTTTATCCCGTTCGAACGAAAATTGTATGTACAAACGGTCGTGTTACGTTCGAATGGAACATCTCTAGAAATGATTCTTCTAAAATGATTCGTCTAGAAATCATTTTTTAGACAAAATGATTCGTCTAAAAAAATTCCGTTCGAACATATATATAATTGACTAGTGCCACCCAATTTTGCCTTTAAAAAATATTTTTAGAAATATCTCTAGAAATATTTTGAGACAGACTTTCTGGGATAAAATAAAGCTGAATTTTTTTCATCTCCAAAAAATATTTTGAGATGAAATTTGGATTTTTTGAGGCAAAATGAATTGTTTTAAAAATCACAATCTATTGTAGTGAAGTCTGAAGCTGCAAGCATTTTCATTTTCATGTTCGACTATATCTATTACATTAATCGATATTTTAATTTTTATTTTAATGAAGTTATAATATTGTTTATGCTCTGGTAAATGGTATCAATAGTATTCAATATCTAAAAAGTTTATTCCGTTATGAATTTCATTGTTACTATATATGCAGTGATTATAACTTGTGTGCAGATAGAATGAGAAGAAAGATGGGTGACACAAATACATTGAAATGTTAATTTATTATTTTTATTTAAATTTAAATTATTTGACAAGAATAATATTATAGTTGTCTAGATCAAAGGGTGGAAAGTGGAAACAATAAGAGGATGGAAGAAATGAGTGACAGCTTCAAAATTGAAATGAGTAATCTCCTCTTCATTCTTGATTTTGTTATTCTAAGTACACTTACTGAGGTGATAAATTTTAAATGGCTACATTTATGTAGTTGACAAATAAAATTTACTAATTCTAAATATAATATCCCTCAAAATTCTACGTACTCATCATTTCTATATCCACAAACCAAACATAATTGTTTTCCTTATCAAATACATGGTGTGTGGATGATGGGTAGATGAACTTAATTAGTTTAGGAGGATTAAACTAAAAGAAAATTAAAAAATATGATGTGTGATATTATGTGGTGTATGAAATGATGAGTAACAAAACTCATAATCATCTGGCCACGTACAATCCAACGAATGAGCAAACGCCAGAGGTAGCAAAGCCAGCAAAAGGAAACTCTGTAATTTTCTTTTCATCATTTGGTACTTGTATCATGAATTCAAATTTGTGTTTTTATTACTATATTTGAGTTTTTAATTGGTTCGTTAATTTTTCTTTTGTTTGCCTAACATGGGAATTTAGCATGTTATTATGTTGAAACAATTGATTTTTGGATAAAACTTGACCCATCGTGAACTACATATAGTCAGATGCAAAACAAATGTCAACGCATATCAGACAAATTTTGATTTAAGGAACGCTCAAATTATCCTGGTATATGAAGAACTGAGATCATATATTCTACTGTGATATATTGGTACATGAAGAACTACCACATCAAAACAAGATCAATAGAAAATTAAGCAATGCAATTGCAATAAATGGAAAGAATCATGGTTCAATAACCCTAAGGGGTTAGCTCAGTTGGTCAGGCCTTGGGGCTGCTCTCCAATGGTCACCAGTTCGAGTCCCCTCAAGGCCATTGGAGGTTTACCTGGCTGTTAACTTCAGGACCCTGTGGGAAGACAACATGAACCATGTTCATTGCCATGAAGAACCAAGTGAAATTCAGGTAATTCGTGTCAAAATAGTTGAACCAACCAAGAAGTTTCATTCTATAGATAGAAATTGTTGAACCAACCAAGAAGTTTCATTCTATAGATAGAAATTGTTGAACCAACCAAGAAGTTTCATTCTATAGATAGAAATTATTGGTATTAGCTAGCAGTATGGAGAGCAGCTTTAAATTTGTAATGCAATGGTATTTGCTAGAAATTAATGGTATTACCTCTGGGTCTCATCACTTTGTTTCCATGCATCTCCCGCCCTTGAATGGAGTCAAGGGCCTGCACCATGTTTAGTGTATCTCCATAATTTTTCTGGAACAAGAAATTTCTTTTTGTAATGGTGCTTGGAGCCTGGAGGTTGCTGAATAACTTTGACGTACTCCTCAAACAGCAGAATGCTGGTTTCCCAAGTGTGAACACATTCAATTTAGAATAAAATATTAGCATATCATGGCAACATTGTTGGCTTCAATGATATCTACTCATCACGATAATTTAATCACATCTCATCATGATCAAGCATATAACCTTCCATCTTCATCACCTTACTAAACCTAACCAGGGTCCAGACTACTTCCTCCAGTGCAACTTCAGGTGATCCTCTCACTGAAAATTCATGAACCACCCCTTCAACTTCAATCATGCTGCAGCCTGGGACTTCCTTTATTATCCCTTTTTCTTTCATTAAGGCTCTGATTCTCTTTATGTCATCAAATCTATTAGCTTTGGCATATACATCACACAAGTTCACATAAAAAGAATAATTAAGAGGTTCCAAATCAATTAAATACTGCACCACCCTTTGTCCCAATTCCACATTCCCATGCATTTGACAACCTCCAAGTAATGCACCCCAAACAAACACATCTGGCTCCATTGGCATGCCTCTGATAAGGCATTCTGCCTCTGCAAAGAGCCCGGCACGGCCAAGCAAATCAACCATGCAAGCATAATGATAAACCTGTGGCTCAATTGAGTAAACACGTCTCATCCTGTCAAAAAACCAGCGACCTTTCTCTACCAAACCAGAGTGAGCACAAGCTGACAGTAGCCCAACAAAAGTCACATGGTTGGGCTTCGCCCCAAGGTTTTCCATCTCTCCAAAAAGATTAAAAGCCTCTTTAGCAAACCCATGAAGAGCAAAGACTGATATCATCGCTGTCCATGCCAAGTTATCTTTTTTAGGCATATCCTTAAATACCTCATATGCCTTTTCTAGGCATCCACATTTGCCATACATGTCAACCAGCGCTGTATCAATTACCACATCACACTGTAGGCCCCTTCTTCTCAAGTAACTATGCACCCATTTTCCCTGATCAATCGCCCCCAGATAAGCACAGGCGGAAAGAACACTTGCAATTGTAATCTTGTCCGGTTGGACCATAACATCACATATAATCTGCATTTCATGAAAAAATTCCAAGGCCTCCTTTGGCCGGCCGCCTTGGACAAACCCTGTTATGATCGAATTCCAAGTAATAATATTCCTCTTCTTCATCTTCCTGAACAAATCCAACGCCGTGTCGAGTTCCCCACTTCTCAAATAGCCAATAATCATCGAGTTCCAAGAAACAACATCCCGGTCTAACATACTGTCAAACAGCTTCGAGGCAAAGCTCAAATACCCACACGCCATATACAAACCTATCATTGAATTCTGAACAAATACGTCATCATAGAGTCCAAACTTGATGGCTTGGGCATGAATGCTTTGACCGGTGTCACCATCAAGCCTCCTGGTGCATTCCTTTACGAGGAACGGAAAAGTGAGGTAATCTGGTGCAATGCCACCATGAAGCATTTGCTTATATAGAATCAAGGACGGGCACGAATTTGTATCATCACCACCAATGGTTTTACTGGCATAAGCTCTAATCATAACGTTATAGACAGAGGTATTTGGGTTCTTTATGAGTCGGAAAACATCGGCAGCATGGCTGAGAGAGCCTGAATCCGAAATGGCGCAAAAGAAAAGGAGCCGAGTCAGAAGAAAATGACGTTCGTTCGGAAGTAGATTGGGAGAAGTTAGGATATATGTATTGATTTGCTTAAGCTCTCTCGTGGTCTTGAATTCTTTGATTAAGCGTAAGATTGTGTTCTTTAGAGTCAACCAGTGGGTTTCTCTCATTTTGACGCCTCATTGACCATATTATGGGTGCCTCAAATTTGGAACTTGAAAAAGCGGCGGTTTTTAGTAATAGTATTTGGAAGTGAAAACGAAAGGAACAAGCGGGTCGGTCAGGGAGATGGGCTGGACGGTTAAATTACATTTGCTTCACAGTCTAAGCAATGCTACGGATAGGTAAAGAATACGTAAAAATCATATAATCACTTAAAAAAAAAGTGAGATATACTACTTAAAAAATTAATTTTTTCATATAAATCTCTTGTTTTACTCCCTTTTTTTCAAAGTAATTAATTTTTTCATATAAATCTCTTGTTTTACTCCCTTTTCTTCAAAGTAATTACTCAACGTACTTGTACACTTTAACGACTACAAATATCATTTCTTATATTTTCTTCTCTTTCATTTACATCTTCTTGTGAAGTTGATAACTTCGTACTGGTCAACTCAGAGCCTCGATGTGCCATTTCCTCGACATGAGAAGAATCAGAGCATTCACCAAACTGCCGCTAAACCAACAAAGTATGAAACATTCAGCAGGTCAGAGAAGGCATAAGCATGGCTACAATTATAAACCATATACTGGTTGAAAAAACCAGATTACAAATAAAATGAACAAAGATCCTTTAAGTTGGCAGGAAGCCTACGCTTCAAGCTTCACCGACCTAAGGAAGTTGCATTTATGTGCTTCAGTTGTCCTACAGAAAACCTTCGATCCCACGACCAGCTCTTGCTTGCCCGTATATAGCAAGAGCTTCTTCCATGACTTGAGCTCGAGCCAGCATCTGAGATCTCTTTTTTCCAGACGGATGGGTGGAAAGATAATCCCTTAGTTTCGAGTCGCCTGTCAACTGTCCCAACTTTTCATACACTTTCGGGGCCAAACGAGGATCATATCCAGCTGAAGCCAGCAAGAGCAGCCCTATGTAATCTGCTTCAATTTCCATCCTGCACAGAAAATCATTTAGACAAGGGTGAGCACCTGGAGGAAAATAAGTTAATTTTCACCAGTGTGTTGCCCTATAAATGGTTTGCAACACAGGTGAACGGGAGACTGAAAGCCTGTTCACTCTAACTTTGTAATGAAGAACGTTTGTCAATTGAAGTTTGGGCAAGAAAATTTTCATAATGCTCTCCACTAATCCTTATTAAAAATACTAGTAGGAGAATAAAGTTTATAACAATTCCTAAATGTGAAATAAGCAATTAAAAGGATTCTGGTGGCAAGCCATGTGGCTTAACAAACAAAAACATGCATAATAATTAATGGAATGCACCACCAAACTCAGCCACCACCAAGGGTTTATTGTTAGCTGTGGAACTTACGTTATATGTCTCTCTTTTTTTCACTCTGGACCCTAACCAGCAACTCTACGATTTAGAGCTCTCAAATGCACGTAGGAGGGAACGCACCCACACAACAAATTACTTAATAATTCGAAGGAAAATGTTTGATTGCCCTCCAAATGTGTCAGCTAGTGCATGTTGTTTGTTTGTTCTAATATTTAAAAAAGGTACCACGAGTAAATTTGTGTGGATTTTTAACATTAAAAAAAAAAAACAAATGCACTAGGTGGCACTTATGGGAGGCACATTTAGAGGGCAACCTAACATTTTCAAAACAGAAAGGAAAAGCAAATTATCTATCCAGGAATATTACGGAAGTTTACAACATTCACACTTTTATCATCTCATTCCAAATAATTACATCCAACTAGGGGGGAAACTTCAGAAATTTTGCGAGCACCAAATATGTCTGATAGCTTTCAACACTAGAATGTAAGGTGCCATTTGGATGCTAAGAGCATCTTAGATGATCTGAGTTTATTTGTGAATATTAGTGAGTTATGATGCAGTTTTGTGTAAGAGTGTGGGTCCCATTAAAATGTGTTAGATTTGTTTGATGTATGAAGTAAGTTGAGATGTTTAACTCATGGTAAGTTGAAAAAGTATTGGTATCATCAATGACTGGTTTGTTGTTGTAGCGATGGGACAATTATGAGAAATTGAATAAGTAGTTGGTCCCATTAGTGATTTGCCTTCTCAATAAACAGTGATGAAAACACATGGGCCACTTGAGATCACTTCAAATGAGCATTACTTGTGTGCATTTGGATGTTGAGTATAGTCTAACATATGGAACTACCTCACATCACCTCAGCATCCAAACACAACCTAAGGTTGTTTACATTCTTAGGAACTGCTGCTAAAGACATCAAATTTAGCCAAATATAAAAATAATGTCTTAATTGATTCAACCTTATACGGTTCATATATTTTGTCATCTGATGTTATAAAAAAACAAATGACAGAAAAAATGAACTTTATGAACTGGAACTCATTCAATATCCGGCTAATATTTGAAGAAAACTACACCATTTTGAAGGAACTTGTGCTCTTTAGAAACTCTAAGATATTAAGGTCCATTACTAGGACTATGGACGTAATTTCTTTTCCAAACTAGCAATACCTGCCTATTTACTTGCAAGAAGTGCTACATCCATATATAGATTTTACAAAAGTAAACTTACAAACTAATATGGTTTCATGTGATAGTTAGATCTACTTTACAATAAAAATAACTGTACAATCTGGCGTACCATATCAAATCACATTAGTTTGTAAGTTTATTTTTGTTGAATCCTTTACAAAGATGTCTTTCACGCAGGGCCTTTTCAAGATTAACAGTAATGGATAGTGCCAGCCTTTTTGCCTTATTTTCGTGTGATGGCCGTGAAAAGGCCCCATGCTCCCGCCATCTTTATCATGCTAAAAAATCATTTGCTGTGTTTGTGTTTGTTCCTATGGTTGATCCTATTCAGCATGTACACATCTACACAGCCCACAACACCATATCTTAATACTGACACTAGCCCCAAAGTACTCTGTTTGGATTATCATGCTACCTTGTTGACCACTTCGTGCTGATGTCGAATAACTTAAATCCTTTCACTTTGTATAATACCGGCACTAAACTAAACTTCTTATGGTTCCTTGTAACATTGAGGCTTTTCAGAAGAGAATTTGGTTATAGCCAATATTGCTTGGAAGTCCCAAAACTCTATGAGAGAGACAGATCTACATGATGGGCGTAAATTATTCACCTTTTTAATTCTAATCACAATGAAGTCCTAGTATAACTAGAAAGAAATATTTGGAGCATGAAGTGAAAAGCGGTTCTGAAACAATAGTTAAAACAAGGTAACCTTGAACGCCTACATTCTCAACTTTCCGTATATGCATCTCGCTGAAGATCATAAACAACAATAACAACAAAAAGCAAAAAATAGAATACGGATTCAGAATTTCATTCAAAAAAGTGGAAAGAAATATGGCGTACCTCCGAGAGAAAGGAAGCCTTAGGAAAAGAAAAGACATTGCGTTGACAATGTCAGGCATAACAAACTGATAAAGTATCAGTTGCATAATTGCAAACCACAGGTTCTTTGTAATCGTCTCCGCGGCATGTCGAGCCACACAATGCCCAACCTAATTAATCAAAAGAAGCTTTCTCACAAAACAGTTCAAAAGAACACAAAACCATCAGAAATCTTTAACCCCCGCATATTATTATGAGTGGGGCTAAACAAAACGTATCTCTACCTCATGCCCAATTATTGTTGCTATCTCAGCATCACTTCTAAAATGCTCGAGCAAACCTGTAAACACGACAATCTTCCCACCCGGTAAGCAGAACGCATTAACAACAGGCTCATCAACCACCAAAACTTCCCAGTTCAATCCTTCCAAATGCGATGTTTGTGGTTGAGACCCTTTCTCCAGTCCCTTCTTCCTGCTCTGGTGAACCCACTCATCATCAAGAATTTCATCCTCTTTAAACCACTTCCCTTCCTCACTGTCTTTCAACGCCATCAAGGTATCATGAGCCTTCGCCGCGTGCACCCCGCCTACACTCTCGGACGCATACTCCAAATCACTCCATACCTTCTCATTCTTCAGCCCTCTCTGCAACGCTTCAATGATGTCCCTGGCTATCAGTCTCACCTTCACGCTTTCGGGGTGTATCGCCGGCAATATTTTGCCCTTAAAGGCCGCCTTCATGTTCTCGAATTGCGTCTCCCCGAGTTTCTTCTCCATGCTTCTCGATAGAAGCACGAAATGTTTCCGATTGGTATATGGGACAGTCTCCAAATTCCCGAAATACACAGTGATCACAACCCCAGAACCCACAAAAACCACAATCAGCACGGTTCTAGGGTTCTGAAACCACCGCCGGGGTCCACGAGGTTTAAAATGCTGAACACGGTACCTATCGACATAGTAATATCTCTTAGCGCCATTCAGAAAGGGATTGCTCTGATTGAACTGAATATTAGGAAAACTATTTGGGGTAACTTGTAAACCCCTTTTCTGAGAAAAAATGGAGGAGTATGAAGAAAACTTGGAAGACTTGGCTGTATTGGCTGAAAATATAGAAGACCCAGTTTGGGAAATTCTCGAGCTGGGTTCTTGTATTGAACCATTGGAGGTGATCCTGGAAGTGAAATTCCGAAAAGAATCGAGGGAGAACTTTGTTCTTCTGAAGTATCCCATGACGATGAACAAGAACTACGAGAGATTTTCGATTTTCGGTTTCAGATTCGTCTGAGCCCGTTTCGGATTCAAATGAATGGAAAAGGCTACTTTCGGACATGAAAGGACAGAGAAAACATAGAGGAAAGATATGGCTGTTGTAAAACTAAAAAGAAGCTACTACTATTACAAGAGAAAATAAACTGTTTAAGAATTGAAATTTTTTTTCTTATTTTATACTTTCTTATAAATTTTATTATAACTGAAACTCATATTTATAGGCGTTTAAGTTACTATATAAGTCACTATACAAGTTACTATGCAGATTTTAAAATAATAGTAGTAGGGTCATTCACATAATTTAGTGGTGGGACAGGAGGCGGCGCCGTTTCGTTCGTTCATTTACAATTCATAACACTCCCCCTTGAATGACCACCCATAAAGAATCTGCCTCGTTAAAACATTGCCAAGGAAAAACCCAGTGGAAAGAAAAACCAATGGCGAAGGAAAAAGAGTACAGTCTCTTTATGTATCCACAAGTGCTTTAAGATTGCCTTATTAAAACCTTGCAAAGGAAAACCCAATGGGATAAAACCTTAGCAAAGGAAAAAGAGTACAATCAGCACAAGTCTTCAGGACTTTTACTCCCCTGAAAAGTGCATGACAATAATTTTTGAGTCTTCACATTTTAATATTCTGCACAATTTTCTTGAATGTCGCAGTTGGTGATGTCTTCGTGAATAAATCTGCCAGATTATCACTTGATCGTATCTTTGATATATCCTCCTTTGATTTGAATGATACAAGTAGCATTATCTTCGTATAAAATTGTTGAGCTATCAAAATACCACACTTTTCTTAGATACGTTGAGTCATTGATCTCAGCCAAATATACTCTCGACTTGTTTCATGAATTGCAATAATCTCTGAGTGATTTGAAGATGAAAAATAATATCTGGTTGACAAACTTAATAGAAATCTGATACCTGCAGTAATACTTAAACTCTCCCTGATAATATGCGTTAGTGTTTCAAGTAATAAGCAAATATGATTTCAATATATATAACAAGTTAAGAATTCAAACACGATCTCCAACTAAATAATGCATTAGAGAGAGTATGATAATATTTTCATCTAAAATTTTCTCCCCCTCATTCGGCGTTATTAGGAAGAACTTGTTTATATACGGCGGAAATAATATTGGAAACCATCTATGTATGATAAAAGCTGTAAAAGTTTTGAGGTTTAATATTATCGGTTCGGCGGAAAATCAAATCCGCTTGACATTGTGGACAAACGAGATCTTGAAGAGATTTGAAGCCTTCGGGTTGTTGTTTAAATATAACCAATTTTACCATTGGTTTACTCCAGCAAAAAGATTTCGCATTCCTCATAAATTCAGTTGTTGTTCATCCAGAACGATATTATGTCTGATAGAAATTCTAATGTCCCAGATTTAAACCATGAACCTTTTATACCTCAACCACTTATATTTTCTCCTGAGGCTGTAAACACCATGATAGGAGCAGAGATATATCTATCTAGTAAATCTGATCCTGAAATTGTTGCAGCATCAAGAACCCTCAGTGCTCAATATGCTGCTTCTCTTACAACTATGTCACAGAGGCTATTGGCGAGAACGAGTGAGGTTGATCATCTTAAAAATCAAATATCTGAGTTGCATCAAACGCTTGCAACTAAAGATAGAAAAAATAAAGATTTAAAACAAGAAAACAAGGAGCTGAAAAAACTTGTAGACTGGTATTCTCGTGACCTGAAAACACGAGTAGAAGAGCTGGAACGAGAAAGAACTCAGATATAAAGTCAACAACAGCAGCTAATGGCAGAGGTTCAGCGTTTACAAGAAAATAAGGATAGCTGTAATTAATCTCGCTGGCTTTTGAAATTATGCATCCAGCATATCTTGTAAAGTGAGATTTGAAGAGATGATGGTTTATCTTGTTCTTATTTCCATTTCTATAAGAACCGTCTTTAGTTTCATTTAGTACGTATCAAATCTTCTTCTCATATCTATAATTCATCTGTATTTGTATTCTTATTCTACAAATTTTCAATGGCTCATCAATTTCCTTTTACTATTTCTCACAATCAACATATGAGGTATCCTTCACCTCAATTACAAGTTGATCCTGCATCTTCCGCAGGTGCAATGTTGCAGCAAGCAAATGATCTGGCTAATAAGTTAGATCGTGAAGCTGTTTATGAGCTGGTGACTCTCGGCACCCGATACTCCTCCTCTATTGTTGGATTTTCCAATCGATTACAATCCAAAAATCGTGAGATTGAGGAGCTTAACGAGAAGGTTTATGTACTTCAACGACTCGTTCATGAGTCTGACAACAAAATTACAGACTTAAAGCAGGAGAATAAGGATTTAAAATCCTTACTTGCCTCTTCATTTCAACTGCCTAATCCTTTAAATAAGGATGGTATGTTTCTTTATGAAGAGCAAATGCATTTGAGAGATGAGGTTAGAAGTCTCAAATTCTTGTAGCTCATCTATGAATTGAATAATAAGATCTTTCCTTTTCAAATGCATTCCTTGAATTTATAGCAACCCTTGTAATCTTTTCAAGAGTTCTAACAAGGTAAATCATCAACGTAAACTGCAATAATGACGAATCTGGATTCTGATAAAACACATGAGCATATAGGATTATTCTTAAATCCTTCTTTCAATAGATACTCGTTGATTCAATTATACAACATGTGTCCGGATTGCTTTAACCCATATAAAGATTTTTGAAATTTTATAAAGTACATACTCCTAAATGTACTTGGATTAGATGTTTCAAGTATCGTAATAATCTAATGATGCTTATAAATATGCAGTGACCACATTCATTAACTGCATATCTAATCCTTTTGTAATAACCAAATCAATTAAAAATATGAATGTGATTGCATTCATACCAAGGAAATATGTTTCCTCATAATTGCTCGGGTTTCTACTGGAAACCTTGTGCGACAAATTATACCGCATAATTTCATTTCGCATTACGCTTTCGTATAAATACTCACTTATATTTGACAGATATTACACCCTTTGGTGTTTGGACAACAGGTCCAAATGCATCTCGCTTCACTAGCGAGTTTAATTCAGTTTTAATAACTGCTTTCCATTTTGGCCAATCATTTCTACGTCGACATTTTTCGATGATTTTTTGCTCACTTTCTTTATTACTTCTGGTAATATCAAGTGTTATCATATATGTTGTCGACAACAGTTTTATTTCTATCCATAAATTTTCCAGTACTCATGAAATGTATTGAGATCTCATTGTTCCTCTCCAGGGAAAAATATTTCATGAAACACCTCTACAGGAGGTTCCTCTTCAGGAGGTTTATACTCTTCAGGAGTTTTCTCTTCAGGAGTTATACTCTTCAGGAGTTTTCTCTTCAGGAGTTATACTCTTCAGGAGTTACATCTTCAGGAGTTACCTCTTCAGGAGGTTTCCTCTTCAGGAGGATTATATTTTATACAGAAAATACGGTCTCTTCATGAGCACCGATTTTTATTTTTCTTGTGCACCAATAGGTCTTCAACGCTTCAGGTGTATCTTAGACTCATTTATTGCTGTTTTAACAACTCGTCCTTCAGGGACTTCAATTCCTGCATAAGCATTAACAGCAGTAATATATGATTTTACAATACCTTTAGTATCAGTAAATACATCATGTAATTGATTTGCAATACTTTGCAGATAAATAATCCTCTGAACTTCTGGTTCACATTTATTTGTAAGAGGATCAAATTTAAACAGAGCTCTATTATCCTAAGTAATTTCTTGTCGTGCTTCAGGTACCGATATTTCATTATTTCAAAACGTGATGAAATATTAATAAGCTTATATATAAAAACTTAGTATAAGTAAATCAAGTGTTTGGCCGTACAACAGGTACGTGACTACTGTTTAGTCATATTACATCTATGACAAACATTTTCATCTTTTTATGAAGAATTATTCTGAGGGCTTTTACCCTTCTCTGAGTTTGATCACTTCTGGTGATACAATATATTTTTATCATCTTTAGTGTTGTCGCTTTTGGGACCAACACTTCTATAATTTTTCTACCACGTCTACGCCCTTAGTTCCCGTTCACTTCTGGGAATTGTGTAAATTCGATATCATTAATAGGACGTAACTGGTGTAACAAAAACTCATTATTTAGCTCAATCACTAGAAGACAAAACAAAAGTTCAGAATATTTGTTGAACTTTCACTCTCGATATTGCTACTGCAGGAGCACATTCGAGATATGAAAAATAATGTCTTCTTTTATATATCATCATCAGTGATATTTTTACTGTATAATTTTAATATTGAGCTGATTTTAAAGAGTGCAGAATATTCAATACCACTCTTAAAATCTTACAACTTCAGGTGCAATAAATCATAATGATCTTTTGAGAGGATTACATCTTCTGGTGTTTATATCACTCTCTTAATTTATTTCACACAGTAAGATGATTTTTCATCATGAGATACACAGCACGGTCCTTCAGGGACACATGGTTTTCTTCTATGATTGTATCTTTCAAGTTCATCATTATATCCAAATAGATCTCATCAAGGATCCTGGATAAATAACATTTTTCAGAAATGTCAATAGTAATAGATCTCAATATTTGACATTATATTACAAAAATAAATCTGTGAATTTAAGAAATATATTCACATTATCATGAGAATAAAAATAAAATTTTATCAAGTAATATTCAGAAATATTACCTTTAATATTTATCTCAAGGACTGCAAATAATATACTGAAAAATTTACTTGAAGCAGAAGACCATTAGCTTCAGTATCAGTAGAACCTCGTGCTGATAACGTGTTATAAAACTAAAAAGAAAACTACTACTATTGCAAGAGAAAATAAACTCTTAAGAACTGAAATTTTCTTTCTCTCTCTATATTTTCTTATAAATTTCATTACAACTGAAACCCATATTTATAGGCGTTGAAGTTACTATGCAAGTCACTATGCAAATCACTATGCAGATTTTAAAATAATAGTGATGGGGTCATTCATATAATTTAGTGGTGGGACAGGGGGCAGCGCCGTTTCGTTCGTTCATTTACAATTCATAACACCTAGTTTGTTTTGACAGAATTTTCTAATTTATTTGATCTTATTTAATTATTATAAATTTTTAAAATTTTAAAAAAATAGAAATAATTTAATTTTTTTAAATTTAAAACAAAATTATATTTTAATAATATTTTATTAAATTTTAAATTTTAATTTTAATTCATCTTATTTCAACTTATACTAATTGAAGAGTATGATTTATGATTTGGCAGCAGCTTGGGGGAACTATATGTTGCGCAAGTATGTAGACGTCTATCACTGCTCTTATTATTTTGTAAGTATCCGTTTCTTTCTGCTTCTAGAGAAGGTGGTGTCGATAATCATAAAATAATGGCTATCTGCTATTCGGCGAGATATGGTGGAAACGTTAGAACAAAATATTTTAATATAGATCCATTTTGAGATTATTGTTATATAAATATATATAATTATATTTTAAAAGAATAATGATACACTTATTATCTATCTATCACTCTTTTACCATTTTTTTATTTTTTTAAATTTTCTTTTTAGTTAATAATAAAGAAAATAATTATTAGTGAAATTGTAATTTTTTTAAATTTTTTCTTAATAATTAAGGATGATAAAAAATATTTAAAGAAAATAATTAAAAAAATAAATACATTAAGAATGATAAACAAATGATAAATCAATAATAAATATATCATTACTCATTTTAAAATAACATTAATACAAGTCTAAACATGCTTTGCCAAATACCAACAGATTACAGGATCATACAGGAAATATAGGCCACTTAGCACTTACTATTGGTGTAGTAGTGTCAGCCATTCACAGTTAAGTCTCAATTCAAGGAAGCTTATCTGTTTTTTTTTAAGTTGAAGTCTAACTACAATAAATAGATAAATATTGCCCTGCATTAAAAATCATCGTAATTTGATCAGTATGATTAAGAAAATTAATATGCATTGTTGTTTTATGAAAATATATTAAGAGCACTATATGAAAAGTTTATAGATTTTCTAAAAAATTCATTTAAAAAAGGAAAAGAAAAGAAAGACGACAAATTTACAAATCTTCTAACAAAAAAAAAAGCACTAGATGAAAAGTTTGCAAATTTTCTAAAAAAAACAAAAAATAAAGTTGTAAAGCTGTCTTAAAAAAATTATTATTTGTATACAATTTGTATATTTTTTTACGTAAATATTATATATAAATATTATTTTTACTTATCACTTAATTTAACTATTCATATTTTTTATTTTTATTTCTCTCTTATTATATTTTTATTTTATTTTATTTATATATGTTTCTTAATATTTCAATAAATACCACATCACCGATTTCACAAAAATTACATGTAGCCGTATCCCTCACATTACTCAAATAAATAAATAAAAACTGTTGTCGAGAAGAAGAAAAGTGAAGATCATTGTCTCAAACTTTGAAGTTAAGGGCCTCTTTCACTTTTACGAAATTTTTTTTATTTTATTTTATTTAATTATTAAAATTTTTACATAAAAGAAAAAAATAATTTAACTTTTCAAATCTTAAAATAAAAATAATATTAAACAAATATTTTATTTCATTTTTAACTTTTTATTTCAACTCATCTTACTCATCACATCTCATCTTATTTACAAAAACAAACGAGACAAATATAAAGGACCAGCTAGTTTGAATATAATCTTATCTCAAAACTTTTAATTTCATCTTATCTTTTTTTTATATATACATTTGGATAAATGAAATTTCGAACTCTAAATCTTCAATTTGGAGGCTGGAAATTATGCTAAATCAAGCTACTTAAACATAATTTAAAAACACAATTTTAAATTAATTATTATAACTTTTTTAAACTAATCATTATAAATTTTTCAAACTTTAAAATAAAATCAATTTTTCAAATCTCGAAATAAAAATAATATTATAAAACTATATTTTAACAATAATTTAATTTTATAATATTGTTTATTCAACCTTTCTCTCTCTTTTTTCAAAATCTAAAAAATACTCAACTCAAACTATTTTACTGTTATTCATAAATTATCTTATTACTATTAATAAAATTTTCATATCACCTCACTCTCCAAATAAGCTAGAGGCTTGTTTGGAAATAATTCTCATTTACAAATTCTCATTTCATCTCATCACATTCCATTCTATCTCCTTCTAAATATAATTTAAATACAAAATTATTACAATTTCTCTAAACTTTTAAATAAAAAATAATTAAAAAAATCAACATTTTCAAATCTCCAAACAAAAATAATAAAGGAATGCTACTTATTATTCCACACCACACTTTAAATTTTTTAATATTATTTTTTATTTTTTATATTTTTATTCTATTTTAATATTTTTAAACTAATTGAGTTGTTTTACTTATCATCTATAGACCACATATATGTAATAGAAAAATAAAAATAAAATAAATATAATGTGTCGCTAGTAAACTATAAAGATGATAAGTAGAATTATTTAAAATAATATTATAAAATTATATTCCCATAATATTTTGATTTTACAATATTTTTTTCAACTTTTTTGTTACTTTTGCAAAATTCTAAAATAAATAATTTATATTATTTCATTACTATTCACAAACTATCTTTAATATCATTCACAAAATTCTCATCTCTTCCCTATCAAAAGGAGCCCTATACGAACTGAAATACTTTAGTTCCAACATAAAGGAATTCAGCAAAAATGGATTCGAATAGATCGAAATGATCAAAATTTGATCTAAAATGAAACAGATGTGCTCCAGAACGGAGCCTTCCAATAAGTGGGTTTTATCGGAACCTAATCACCGATCACCACGTATGAGACCATAGAAGAGAAGACTAGGCGCGTTTGCACCGAACCCACCCCCCCCCCCCTCTCTCCCCTCTCCCCTCTCCCCTCTAAGCCTTGTTTCTCTTTCATCTGTGTATGTACGATTTCAACTCGATTTTCATCTCGTTATTAATTTCTAACTTTCATCTCTTTGCCCAGTGATTTTCATCACCCTCAAGAAAACCCTAACCCCAAAACCCCTCTCCCTCCCTCTCCTTGAGGGTGATGAAAATCGCAGAGCAAAGAGATGGCCTATGGGCGTAACTTTCCAGCCAATTCAATTTCTTTCTAAGAAGAAGAAAGCTCTTGTACAAGTCCAAGACCAAACCCTCTCCTTACTAAGCCCAAATCATCGACGACTTTTATGGCCTATAGGCGTAACTTTCCAGCTAATTCAATTGGGAGGCATTGGAATTAGGGGTGTAAATAGTCCGATCCGGTCTGGAAAATTTATGGACCGATTCCATTCGGTCTAAGAATTCTCTTACCTTGGACCGGACCGAACAGGAGTTCGGTCCATACCGGTCCGGTCCAATTCGATCCAAGGGCAATCCGGTCTGGTCCAGAAGTACCTCATATGATTTAATGAGCTAAATTCTATAATAATCAAATATTTTTTTGGTCCAAATTTAATTACTATAAATTATAATATATTAATATTATAAAAGTATATATTATATATTAATATATTAGTATATATTATATATTAAGTATGTTAGTAAATTATAACTAATAAGACTATAAATAATAATATGTTAATATTATAAGAGTATATATTATATATTAATATATTAATATATATTATATGTTAATATATATTATATATTAATATATTAATTTATATTAATATTAATATTATAATTTATATACTATTTTTATATATACATATATCAATATATATATGTGAGGTTCAGTCCGGTTTGATCCGGTCCAGTCCAGGATAAGAAATCCTTTAGATCAGACCGGACCAAAATTAATCGGTCAATGTAAAATTTGGACCAAACCGGACCGAATATTCAGTCTGGTCCGATCTCGATCTGGTTTTTTTACAGCCCTAATTGAAATTTCAAAGCAGGCTTCTTAAATTTGTTTTTAGAGGAGGGTTCTTCACTTTCCAGCCAATTTAAATTTGTTCTTAAATTTCTTTCTTTATTTCATCCGTTGGTTGAAAGTTAATTTGTTTGGAAATTTATAAAGAGGGATTGGGATGGGGTGATTTATTTGTATTTCCTTTCCAAGTTTTATTAGTGTTAGGGTTTCGAGTTCAAGAAGATTCCAAGACGATTCACCAGAGAGATATAGAGAGCGAGAGAGAGAATCAGAAATGAGGCCTAGGTTTCCCGGGGGAGCTCCGAATCGCCTACAACCCGCTTCACCATATGCCGGCTGCTCTCCTATAATAAACTGACGTGGCACTAGATGATTGGTAATAGTCTATTACATCATATCTACTACTATTTCAGTACAAAAGATCCTAACCACTCCGACCGAAAGAAATTAAAAACTTTGATCCAAGAGTGCAAGCAGGCTTCCACCATACCTGCCATTCAAAGAACTGGCACCCGCCGAAAAACTTTCCAGCCGCTCGAGTCCCACCCACGTCACCTACCGTTAAGGACCAAAAAATTCAACACAGAAGGTCAACATTTCTAATGACAAAACCAATCTACTTCTCCACATGGCACGAAGCCTTCACTAATGTTTGGTTTCCCTTTTTCAGTACTTTTTGCCTTCTGTATCTTCCGTTTCTGTGGAGGTTTCCAGTCGATGCCCGAATTTATAATGCATGACAAACAAAATGAATCACCAAAACTACGATAGAAAATCTAATATACTCAATATTCTTTTTTCTCGTGAGTCAATCACTAACAACAGAGATTTGAGAACAGATCTTACATTTGCAGCCAAAAATGAGAAGCAAATGGGGAGACAGGTAAAAATCCCCAAAGCCTAAATAAAAAAGCTTGATTTAAATTAAAACTAAAAAATAAAGTGAAAACAAAAATGAAAAATTCTATACTGAGCATGTCTAGAGATTTTAAAGTTTCCCCGACAAGGCCCCATATCGAATATTTTCTTCATTATCACGCACATCTCTTCCTCCACTGCAAATCAATGCAGACCCCACTGGTTACTGATACTGACAGTTTCGAAGTCTTCACCATTTTTTGTTGTAACCCCTCCCACCGCCATTGGTGAACCTATCATTTCTTCTGCTAGAAAAGCCACCACCCCTGCCACCCCGTCCACCAGAAAACCTTCCCCTACTTCTATCACCATAGCCACCCCGACCACCACCACCAAATCTTCCCCCTCTTGACTGCTCTCTTTCCTGAAAGGGCGGCAATGCATTCAACACCTCCAAACTCACGTTGGCTGCATTTTCTTGACCTGCAACCCAAAAACAAAAAAGATCCAATAAAACATCCCATTCGACCAAAGACTCACCGTTCCATCTAAAGAAGGGTTAATCAAATGCCAAATGGTAAGTACAGCTATGAAAGCTATTCAGTAAAGTTCAGAAAAGCATAAACAATCACCAAATGCACACCCTCATATAGATAAATGATGTTAGATCAAGTGTCTTTACCACCAACGGTGATAATTGTAAGCAGTGTTAGACGAAAACTGCTGGGAAACCCAAGCATGTTTGCCTGGAAGGTGACTCTTTTAAGCAATTTATGTTTGAAACGGATCACTTAAAAAAAGCTGAAGTCCTATGCCCTTTCCAATACACTAATAAGCACTTCCTTAACCATTAAGCAAAATATAAATTTAAAAAAAAATTAATACATGAGCAGTCAAGATGAGGCAAAATGAGACGGCATAATAGTATTTCCCATAATAGATACAAACTAACAATCCATGACATTGAACATACCAGTAAGAAATGCATCCAAGTCTTCAGCAGGAACATCAAACACTGCACCCTTTCCATCAGCAGTAAGAGCAAGACCCTTCACCGCCTCAACCTTCTCCTCTGGCAAGAATCTCCTCAGGACACTATAAGCAAAACTGCAACAATTCATGGAAACTTGAAGTCAGGCAGAGGTCAACCTATAAAAGGGAGATGGATGCCAAACAAAAGCATAGTGAACCCTAATGCTGGTACTTTATAATCGCATGAAATGTACGATTATAAATTATTTTCCATCAATGCGTGTGCATGCCAATAATAATAACAGCAGCAACAATTGATGGAAACCACAAGTCAGGAATCCTCAGAACATTATGAAGGTTATCATATTTAGGGATCCCCAATCATAGTATTAAACAACAAAAGAGAAATAATTTTTTTTATAGGTAAAGACAATTCCGATTAACAACAAAAGAGAAATATATAAAAACATAACCACATACAAACAAAATCCCAGAGCAGTATATCTTTCATACTTATGGCCAACGCCCATGTTAAGAATAACCTTCAAAATAAACCAACTTGCTTTCGCTGCAAACATAATTTTAATTTAAAACAAACATGCTTTTACGGCAAACATCCAATTCACAATCTAACATTTTCAAAAACAATTAATTGTGGTATTTGAGTCTCTAATTTCAGCTCTTCCAGCATTCCAAAAAGTTATTGCCCATCCAATAAAGTAGAAGGAACATTGTTTTTACTCATCACATTATATCCTTGGATCTGAACTCAAATTTAGATGATACCCAAGTGAGAATGCAAGCTTGACCAAACTATTCCAGACTTAACTTCTACAGCTCATTTTGCTAGGACAACTGAGCTGATGACACACATGTCAACATCCATTTTATTTACTTGTTCTACTTCTGCCAAAAAGGATGCCAGTCCTTACTACGAGTAGATTCCAAGATGTAACATTGTGCCAGACAAAACTCTTGAAAAGAAAAAGAGGGAAGAGTTCAAGTGCTCACGATGCTGTATAGATTGGACTTCCAGCCTCTAGAAGTACCGTGACGTAATTCTCCATTGAAGTGAGAAGTGATCTCTTCTTTATTTCAGTATAACCCTGCACGACACATGATGGCTTATATATAATTAAAACTACAGGCAGGATAAGAAAATTGAAAGATGATACAGACAAATATAAATAAAACTAGAAAATGAATCATTTGAGATGGGGGAAGGGGGAGAAAGGGAAACTCACAGCAGCCTTGGCAAGAGCTTTTGCAAGTAATTCAACTGCTGATAGACCAGAGTTGTTCAACAACTCCTCGGCGGCAGTCTTGAAGGCGGGAATTACACTGAGATTTCAAAGCATGTTAGTGCCTACAGCCAATGCAAACAAAATTATCCACCAGCTAATACTACAAAGAAGCATGCATACTTATCAGAGACTTGGATTATCATCTCTGCAGCTTTTCCACCGGAAGCTTTGGCAATATCAGCTTGCTGAGGAGCAGATATGTGCTCAAACTTTACACCGGATTCTCTTTCTATCTTAGATATATTGGACTTTCTTGGATCATAAAGCATTACTGCCACTCCAGTATTACCTTCAAAGAAAATAGACAGAAAGACCTCTCAGTAAACCAGAACTCCCAAGTCATTCAAAACAGCAGCTTCAAGTCTCAAAAATACCTGCCCTTCCTGTGCGTCCGGATCGATGGATATAGTCTTCAACATCACGCGGAGGTTCACACTAAGCACAAACACCAATTCAACTTAAATTAACATGCATTACAGAGTCTCTGTATATACACCTATTCTACCCGCCTACAGATACAAACACAAACCTGAATGATTAATTGCACATCATGGATGTCCAATCCCCGTGCCGCCACATTTGTAGCGACTAATGTCATGAACTTTCCAGACCTGAAGCCAGCAAGTGTGACCTGCAAAGACAAGTACCAGATCACAACTTAGATAAGAAAAGGAAAGAAAAATCTCTCTCAATAAGGAAGTGAAAATAACATCATAAACCTTCTTAATCGGTGTATTAAATCATAAGGACTTCGCCTACTCATTGTATTAATAAAATTATCATTTTACTTGTAAAAAAAAAGTAAATCATAAAACCCCTTGTTGCAGCTATGGTTTTTTTTACAAGCCCTACTACTGGGAATGATTCAAGGAAAATAGGGAAGGTCCTGCATCGGAAATTCATATTATAGCAACAAAAAGTTGCTAAATATAGAAACCCACTGTTACCATTATTCCGTTAGTGATAAAAACCTGCAACATAGACAAATCTACCCAAGATCGCTAAGAGTGTCCAACAAAAGAATGGACAGCATGCAACATTAAAAATAATTTTTGTTGTGGCTAGCTTGTGGCCAGACCCTCAGAACACCCATTGCATCTGCTACAAACATTGGACAGTTGAACAGGAGTGAAGCAATAAAGCAGAAACTGCAGTAAGCTGGGGCAATTTCCATCTAATTGAAAAAAATATATATCATTTTTTTTAGAGGGGGGACAAAGGGGTTGGTTTGGTTGGATAGAGGGTTGATAAATTCAAGGAATCAATTTGTAATAGGTTTGAAGGAGCCTTTATAAATATCAAAAGATTGACTGGAATATTTGAAACTAAGCCTCCACATTTCTCAAGGAAACAAACTTGTTTATGGTATCCCCATCCCATACCTCGCGTATATAACCAACATGCAATGCACAAGTATATAACCAACATACCTCGCGTTGAGCCTGCTGTATATCTCCATGCAATGCCCGCGCTCCAGGCAACAAACCAGCCAGTGTAGAAGCAGAATCCTTTGTTTCAGTAAAAATAATTGTCCGGCCTCCACTAAATCAGAGAATCCCAACAAGAAATAAATTTGGAATGCGATTCTAATATCAAGGACATTTAAGCATAGTCTAAGAAATGATGTTGGACAATATTAAAAAAAAAAAGGAACCTGCCATAACAGCGAATAACATCTGGAATAAGCTGGGATCTTGCAGAGCTAGAACAGGGAAGGACAATATGCCTAACACTGGTACTAGCCTTCATTTTCTCATTACCTACAAGGTCGGCAGTTTTCTTGTCTGGTTTAAGAAACCTAGCAGCAATCTAGCAAAATAAAACAGAGGTTCAGTCAAAATTTAAATAAAATGCATACAAATTCCATGATTTGAAAGGATATATAGAAGAGGTAACCTGAGAGCTGAATTGAGGAAGAGATTATAACTGAAAATCATAGTAACATACTAACCTGTTTAACCCAGCTAGGCAATGTTGCACTGAAGAGCAGTGTCTGAACTTTACTTGTATCCTCTACCTTTCCTGGAAAGTGCAAAGGAAATAGTTAAATACAAGTAACCACCACTGAAATAGTTAAATTAACAACAAAGGACAAGTTGTAGTACAAAATGTAACAACTTTAAGAATCAAACATTCGTTCCTTGTGATAAATTAGACTAAAAAGATTGTACTATAGTTCAGTTATAAAATAATGGCATAAATACTCAAACATGCCTTTAACAGACTTGAGAAGAAGCCAATCATATGCGAAAAGCCCCAATTTATGCAATGACATACCTAGAATTAGTTCAACATCTTCAACAAAACCCATCCTCAGCATTTCATCAGCCTCGTCAAGAACCCGGAACTTCAAAGAGCTAAAGTCAATATTCCCCCTCTCTATGTGATCCTACAATAAATTTTGGTGGAAATCTACAAGCGTTAGAAATATATAGACCCAAATTTTCACATACCAATACCCTCATGCTTTTCAAAACCTTGTCTAAAAATAAATTGATAATAATGGTACCTTAACTCGGCCAGGTGTTCCAACGACTATGTCAACCCCTCTCTTGAGTCTAATCTCTTGACTTTGGTATGGAGCTCCGCCATACAAACAACATGACACCAACCCCAACGATCCACCATAAACTTCAAAGTCTGCATGAACCTAGAAGTCACCCAAACGAGGATTAGAAAACACAGGTTACCATCACAGAAGGATAAATTCCTTTGATGCCATCATATTTACCTGCTTGGCGAGTTCTCTAGTGGGTAAAAGTACCAAAACACTTGGTACCCTCCCATATCCAGTTTTCCGTGAAGCTTTTGCTGGTCCATTTGTGAGTGACTCCAACATAGGCAATACAAAGGCAAGTGTTTTACCCTACATCGTAAACATGGCCAAGCTCAGTATTCAACGTGCAAACAATAAAAGATTTAGTACTAGCCAGATGACATTCTTTTTTGTTCTACGCAGTCAGCAGACAGACTGTTAAAAAATCTAGGGCACGTCGATCCCAATAAATAGCATGGTAACTGTTGTCTTAAACAACCACTCGAGACAAAATCAAACTTCCAACAAAAGCACTACAAGAATCTATGCAAATTCACCAAGATCATTGCTACCCTTCCATTCAATTCTTTTTCATAGGTGCACCTCCATCTAATTCAAACAAACTGAACACAACTATCTATCATTCCCAAAATGCTACGGTAACCTACTATTTAAAATAATATCTTTTTATACAATTCATTTCATAACAGTTGAATTTCTGTAGTTCACCATAACTCCGTTCAGGATTTCACTCTGAAAGGTTAGATTAAGTCATAGGTACCACTTGCAAATGGCACCTCTAACTGGATCAACAATTTGCTTCCCCAATTAAGGAAATTAACAATGATATTAATGGTAATCCTCCATGAAATTTGACCTAAGAACAATAATTGATGGCAAAACATAAGTTCAGATGGTGAAACACGGATACAAACATATACACACATCAATACATACATAGTTACATAAAGATATACGTCGCGAAGAACATATACCTGTCCGGTACGTGCGCGACCGACCAAATCGGAGCCGTCAAGAATGGTATCAAAGGTCATTGCCTGAATTGGAAACAACGACTCGATCCCCTTCTCCTTCAACTTGGCCCTCAACTGCTCCGAAATCCGAAATCTGGACACCGCATTCGGATCTTCCTCACTCTTCGCTTCGTCATCTTCCTCCTCCGCGTTCTCCTCAACCTTCGCCTTCTTGCTCTTTTTATTCCTTTTATTCTTCTCTGACTCCTCATCCTTCCAGCTAACCGGCTCAAACAGCTCCGAGCTCGTCTCGCTCCTCTCCTCCGCATCCTCGATCTCCAAAGCCTTTCGCTTCTTGCTCTCCTTCCTCTTCTTCTCGCTGATAGAAGCGTCAGCTTCTAGGGTTCCGTTTACGGTTTCCTTACTCTTCATCTTCTTGTTCTTCTTCTCCTTCTTGTCCTTTGAGGCTTCTGAGAGAAGAGGATCAGACAGAGATAGTGAAGGCATAGTTATCTAGTTTTCTATATAGTAAGTAAAGGTACGCAGGTGTGTAAGGAAGGAGGAAGAGAAGGGAAGGGAGGCGCTTCTCCTGCTGCAGAGAGATGTAGTAGTGAGTTGCAGAAGCAGGAGAGGAAGAGGGGCGGTTAGGGTTTACGGCTTTATGCTTTAGGGTTGGAGCGATATAAAACGTTGGATGATAAAGCCGTATGCTTTTGGATTGTGGCCGTTAGATTATAGTTTTTAATGTGAAGTAGAATTTGCCTTTCCCTCAAATATCTCGAGCGGAGGCACGGTAGCGTTCGGTGAGAAAAAGGAATCAGGATTCAGGATTCAGGATTCCAAAAGGCTATGCTACGTAGGGTCTTTATTTTAAGAATTGTAATACAAATCTAATTTTAAAAAATTTTTAAATTATAATAATATTTTTTTAAAAAAATAATATATTTTTTTATCCTCGTTTATTTATAAAACTACAATACAACTATAAGAGGAATTTCTCTAATCCAACGTTCTTAATTCGAACTATAACTTTAAGAGATTTTTTTTTTTTGCAAGCTATTATTTTAAGAGATTATTCCTTCTTTTTAGATTTTTGTTTTTAATCAATGCCAATATATTTATTAAAAAGATAAATACTTATAATCAGTCCATTCATTTTTTTTAAATACCATTTATTTTTTTTCAAATAACAGTCTTCTAATAAAAACATGCATGAATGTTTTATCATCAGTCTAACCGCCCTAATATAATATACAAATATTCTTGAATTACAAAAAATGTTCTCTCTCCCTAATTCTGCTCTGTGACCCCCTGATGCAATGACCTCAACTTCGACCTCTCCCTCACCAACAGCATCACCTCCCTCACCTGATGCAAATGTTCCCCAGCTTCCCCTTTTCCTCAAAGTCCCCTACCCTCTTCCTCACCTGTTGGCCATCACCTTCTCCAAGCGCAAAACTTGTCGACAAGTAGCTTTGACCTCTCGCGATCTTAGTCTCACGCAATGTTGAACTGTGCTTTGGTTGTAATATCAACTTTCTGACCACAAAAAGAGCAATATCTTCTTCATGTTGAACCATAAATACTTTCTTATTTATGTTCTACAACTAGGAATCAAAGACGTCGCTTTAAGTAGTGTTTGGACTAATTTCAATTTAGTGATTGATTTTTTCTTTTTCTTTTTCTTTTCTTCCAGTGATTGATTTTTTTTTTTGGTGTTTTTGTTGTGTTCCGCAGCCTAGGCTCCGAGACGAGACCCAAACGACTCCTGCTCTTAAGAAGAACGGATGAGTGAGGGCAGCAGCACCTTGAAATAGCTTTGATGTTTAAGTCAGTTTGTATACAAAAGGTAAAAGAGATTTAAAAGTAAGGGAGAATATTCACATCACCTTTGTGCAGTCGGATCCCTGACTATATATAGGATTTGGCCAGCCCTGACTGAATCGTACGTGTTCCTTTTACTGACTTTGAGCAGATCTTCTAGCCCTTTGAATTTTGTCCCGCGTGTTGTATTTTCTTCTAGGATGCACCAGCCCATTCCTCTGCCGTAGGAACATGTCCGGGCTCCTCACCGCATTTAATGTGATGAATGAGTGTCTACCCCGAGCCAACATTCCAAGGACTTCCTCTGTCGTAAGGGCATGTCCAAACTTCTGACTTGCATTTAATACAGTGAGGGTTTTGGCAAAGTTTGGCATTTAATGCAGCATGGGGCGACTTCATTTCCTGGCTCTTATGGGATTGTGCCTGGTTTCTTATATTGGTCATCCCTTGCTAGATTTTCTATAAGCCTCCTCTCTCCTTTTGCACTGGTCATCCCATATGCATGCATGCGGTTACCACCCCCTCCTCGCCTATTATACTATTTGCTTGACTTCTCACTGATTATTTCTCGTAGACTCGAGTTATTCTTCTAGGCCCCGACTAATCAGGAATCTCAAGGCCCATTCATGGACAGGAGGGCCTCCCCTCGCATGGGGTATAAAAATATGAAATTGTTTGATACAAGGTAGGACCGGGAGAGATGCCGAAACCCGATTTCTCCTTTTTGCTTCAAGAGAGATACCCAGAGATGATGAAGTATATCTCACATTCATTGCATCGGTGCTTTGCCTATTAGCAGCCTCCTTCTCCTCAAATTAATTTGTAAAAAGAAAAAAAAAACAGAGAGAAAAAAAAAATCCAAAATTATTCTCTTTCCTCGCTAAGTTTTCCAAGTTGTTGGTTTTGAGATTTTTCGGTTCTATTTTCATGAAATGAAAGCTAAAAAATATAAAAACTGTGATGAACAATCAATTGGAGGGACGGCTGCCGCCTCCTGTCCCACCACCAAAATTATGTTAATAACCCCACCACTATTATTTTAAATATTGCATAGTAATTTGTACAGTGACTTGCATAGTAACTTGCATAATAATTTCAAAGTCTATAAATATGAATTTCAGTTGTTATGAAATTTATAAGAAAACATATAGAAAGAAAAAAAGTTTCAGTTCTTGAAAATTTTATTTATATTTCTCTCTTGCAATAGTAGTAGTTTCCTCTTAGTTTTATAACACGTTATCAGTACGACGGTTCTACCAATTCTGAAACTAGTGGTCTTATTTTTCTATAAATTTTTCAATATATTATTTGAAATTTTTGATATATTTTATTGATAATTATTATTTAAAATTTGTGTGAATATATAAATATGTTTTTATAAAATACACATATTTATTATTTATATGTGTAGAAAATGGCAAATCTTACAAAATTGGAATATGTTGCTCTTGATATATTTAGAAAAAATTATTTATCCTGAATATTTGATGTTGAAATCCATCTGAATGCTATGAACCTGGGAGAAATAATTAAAAAAAGAAATCAAGCATCCCTGCAGGACCGTGCTAAAGTAATGATTTTCTTTTACCACCATCTTCATGAAAATTTAAAAACTGAATATCTTACAACAAAAGATTCTTATATTTTGTGGAACAGATTAAGGGAGAGGTATGAACACCAGAAGACTGACATCCTCCCAAAAACTCTTTATGAATAGTTGCACTTGAGGTTGCAAGATTATAAAAGTGTTAGTGAGTATAATTCCGCACTTTTTAAAATAAACTCAGTACTAATATTATGCGGTGAAAAAATCACCGATGATGATATGTTAGAAAAGACTTATTCTACTTTTCATGTCTCGAATGTACTCCTGCAACTGCAGTATTGAGAGAGAAAGTTTAAGAAATATTTTGAACTTATATTATGTTTTCTAGTAGCTGAGTAGAACAATGAGTTCTTATTAAAAAACTATCATTTACGCCCTACTGGTTCAATATCATTCCTTGAAATGAATGGTAATAGGTTTGTATCATTCCCAGAAGTGAATGGCACATCCTTTAGAAGAAATCGGTAGCGTAGACGTGGTGGGAGAAATTATAGAAATATTGGTCTCAGAAGTGACCACAGTAAAAGGGATAATAATAATATATCATATCACTAGAAGTGGAAACAACTCAGAAATAGGTGAAAATCTCCAGAATAATTCTTCAAAAAGAAGTAAAGAGGTGTGTCATAGATAAGGAATGACTGGACATTGGTCACGTACTTGTTGTACGGCCAGATATTTAGCTGATTAATATCAATTATCTATTAAAGGAAAGAATAAAATGTTTAAAACAAATTTAGTAGAACCATCAGATGATTTATTAGATTTAGTAGATGTAAATATTACTCATCTTGATGTTTCTGATTTCTTTAATCATCCTGAAGGTAGAATTGACCACCTAATTGGAGATGGAAGTATTCCACTCAATTAATGTATTTTGTTTCTATTATATGTAATAAAATTTTTGTATATTTTGTAGAATCATAGATCATATTGATGAATTTTTTATCTCTGAATTGAATGATAAATATATATGTCTGGCTGATAGTGCTATAACTCATACAATCATCAAAGATAAGAAATATTTTCAAAATCTAACACTAAGTAAAACCTATGTCCATACCATATCAGGTTCATCAGATTTAATTAGGGGCTCTGGAAGAGTTTATATTGTGTTGCCTAATGGCACCGAATTTTGTATTGATGATGTTTTATTCTCTTCATAATCCAGAAGAAATTTATTGGGTTTCAAAGATATACGTCGTAATAATTATCATATTGAAACGACCAATGAAGGTAGTAAAGAACATCTTTATATTACTAAAATAATATCAGGCCAGAAGCTCGTATTAGAAAAACTATCTGCTCTATATTCTAGATTGTATTATACAAAAATGAGAACAATTGAATCATATGTGGTAATGCACTAAAAGTGCATTAACCTCAAAGTATTTATGACTTGGCATGATCGCCTTGGACATCTAGGATCTATAATGATGAGACGAATTATTGAAAATTCGTATGTGCATTCCTCAAAGAATCAAAAGATATTTCTACCCAATGAATTTCCGTGCTCTGCATGTTCTCAATGTAAGTTGATTATCAGATCATCTCCATCAAAAGTCATTGTTGAATCTCCATCATTTTTACAAAAGATCCACAGATATATATGTGGGCCTATTCATTCATCAAGTTGACCATTTAGATACTTTATAATTTTGATTGATGCATCTAGTCGATGGTCACATGTTTGTCTGCTTTCCACTAGAAATGTTGCATTTGCTTGACTTCTTGCTCAGATAATCAAATTACGAGCACAATTTCCTGAGTATCCAATGACCATTTGATTGGATAATGCAGGTGAATTTTCATCTCAAAATTTTGATGATTATTACATGTCAATAGGAATGGATGTTAAACATCCTGTTGCTCATACACATACTCAAAACGGTTTAACCGAATCTTTGATCGAAAGGTTTCAGCTAATTGCTAGACCTTTACTTATGAAATCAAGACTTCCTATTTCAGTTTGGGGACATGCTATATTTCATGCAGCATCATTAATTCGCATTAGATCATCTGCATATCATAAATATTCTCTATTACAGCTTGCATTCAATCAACAACCAAATATTTCTCATTTCGTACTTTTGAGTGTGCTTTATATGTTCCAATTGCAGTTCCACAGCGTACAAAAATGGGTCATCAACGTAAATTTGGGATATATATTGGTTTTGATTATCAATTTATTATCAGATATCTTGAGCCCCTTATAGAGGATATGTTTAAAGTACGTTTTGAGAATTGTCACTTTGACGAATCCACTTTTCCATTAATGGGTAACGAAAAGTCAGTATTTGAAGCACGACAAGTAATTAGTTGGGATAATAAAACCCTGTCTCAATTTTATCCTCCTACAAATGAATGTAAACTAGAAGTTTAGAGGATTATTCATTTACAAAATGTTGCAAATCAATTACCGGATGTATTTACTTATACTAAAGGTGTAGTAAAATCTTATATTTCTGATGTTAATACTCCAGCAATGATTGAAATTCCTGAAAGACAAATTGTTAAAACAGCAATAGGAGAGTTTGAGACACGCCTGAAGTATGGAAGACGTATTGGTGTAGAAGATAAAATTCTTCGAAGGAAAAAGATACAAAATGAATTTTGTGTTCCTAAAAAACCAATACCCATAATACAGGCTAAAAATATAATTGATACTTCAGAAGAGGTTAAATCTCCTATCCCAAAATCTCCTGAAAATAGACCTCTTGAAGAGATGTTTCATGAAAGTTTTCCCTTGAAGAGGAACAGGTACCTGAAAATAGTGAGATCTCAATACATTTCATGAATACTGGAGAAATTCTGGATAGAAATAAAATTGTTGCCGACAACATATTTTCATATAAAATAGCCATTGACATTACCAGAAGTAATGAAGAAAGTGAGTCAAAAACCGTTGAAAAATGTCGACATAGAAATGATTGACCAAAATGGAAAGCAGATATTGAAACTGAATTAAATTCGCTAGCAAAGTGAGAAATATTTGGACCTTTTGTTCAAACTCCAAAGGGTGTAATGCCTGCTGGATATAAGTGAGAATTTGTACGAAAATGTAATGAGAAAAATGAAATTGTGCGATACAAAGCATGGTTATCCTTAGACCATGACATATATATATGAAAATCCCTGAAAGATATAAAATACATGAAGCATCTACAAGTATATATAGAAATATGTACTCTATCAGACTACAAAGATCTTTATATAGGTTGAAGCAATCCGGATGCATGTGGTATAATTGCTTAAGCGAATATCTATTGAAAGAAGGATTTGAAAATAATCCTATATGCCCATGTATTTTTATTAAGAAATCAGAATCCAGATTTGTCATTATTGCGGTTTATATTGACGATTTAAATATTGTAGGAACTTTTGAAGAGATCTCAAGAACCGCTACATATTTAAAGAATGAATTTGAAATGAAAGATCTTAGTAAAACAAAATTTTATTTTGGCCTCAGCTCGAGCACTTGCCAAATGAAATTTTTATTCATCAGTCAATGTTATAGAGAAAGTTCTGAAACATTTTTATATGGAAAAAACACATCCCCTGAGTACTCCAATGATTGTTCGAACACTTGATGTGAAGAATGATCCATTCCGTCCTTGTGATGACGATGGAGAAATTCTTGGTCCTGAAGTACCATATCTCAGTGCAATTGGAGTTTTAATGTATCTTGCAAATTGCACTCGACCAGATATTATATTCTCAGTTAATCTGCTTGTAAGATATACTTCTGCACTAACTCGAAGGCATTGGAATGGCATTAAGCATGTCTTTTGTTACCTTCATGGTACGGTTGATATGAGATTATTTTATCAATATGGATCAAGTCCACAATTGATTGGGTATGCAGATGCAAGTTATCTTTCAGACCCACACAGAGGTAGATCTTAAATTGGATATTTATTTACTTATGGAAATACTGTCATATCATGAATATCTGTTAAGCAAACACTATCTGCTACATCTTCAAATCACTTAGAGATCATTGCTATTCATGAAGCAAATCGAGAGTGTATTTGACTAAGATCAGTAATTCAACATATCCAAGAAAAGTGTGGACTCCCCATGATCAATAATAGCCCAACAATTTTATATGAAAATAATACTGCTTATATTACTCAAATCAAATGAGGATATATCAAAAGTGATAGAACCAAACATATTTCACCTAAATTCTTTTACACTCATGAATTTCAAGAGAAATGTGAAATTGATGTCAAGTATATACGATCTAGTGATAATCTGACAGATTTATTCATAAAAGCATTACCAACTGCGACATTCAAGAAAATTATGCATAACATTGAGATGCGAAGACTCAAAAATCTATCGTCATGCACTTTTCAGGGGGAGTAAATGTCCTGAAAACTTGTGCTGGTTGTACTCTTTTTCCTTTACTAAGGTTTTGTTCCATTGGGTTTTTTTTTTTTTTGCAAGGTTTTAATGAGACAATCTTAAAGCACTTATGGATACATAAGAAGACTGTACTCTTTTTCCTTTGTCATTAGTTTTTCTTCCCACTAGGTTTTTCCTTGGCAAAGTTTTAACGAGCCAGATTCTTTATGGTTGGTCATTCAAGGGGGAGTCTAATGAACGATCGATTAGAGGGACAGTTGCCGCCCCCTGTCCCAACACTAAAATTATGTGAATGACCCTACCACTATTATTTTAAATCTTGCATAGTGACTTGTACAGTGACTTGCATAGTAACTTACATAGTAATTTCAAGACATATAAAAATGGGATTTAGTTGTTATTAAATTTATAAGAAAACATATAGAAAGAAGAAAGTTTCAATTCTTGAGAGTTCTTGAGAAGTTTTTTTATTATAATAGTAGTAGTTTCCTTCTTAGTTTTATAACAAAAATATAGTTTTTGGTTTTCAGTGCTAAGTTTTCAATGAGCTCGTGTTAGGCTAAATAAAATGGAATTTACGAAACCCATTCCAAAAAAGCAGATGGACCTAGTTTGTAATTCTCTATAAGTGTATCTACTCTCTATTTTGTATAATATATGATGTGGCAATTGATTAGTGGAGGACTACTTCTATAGAAAAAGCAGTCAGACTGGTTAGAAGCGCCTCTTTATTAAGAATAATGTCATACTCTATGTTTTCATTTTATTTATCCCACTATATAAAATGCGACATATTTATCATCATTAATGATAAATAATCATCCAATAAAGAATATGTTGCTGTTATTCATCTCATTATATAAGGTTGAAGGTTTCCACCTGCTTATCAAGTTCTCTGCATCTGTTGCTTGTTATTTTGCTTGAATTTGTTTAAGTTTACTTGTAATCAATAAGTTGCTATTTTGACTGCTACATCCCAAAATTTGGATGAAAAAAACTGTTTTTGAAAATAAAACATTTGCTGCAAAGTCTCATTGCTCTCACAACTATTTATTCCATATGTTCTTCTCAGCAATATTATACATAGCAACAAATAAATCTTAAAAACAAGTTGTTAAATACACTTTCAAAGAACATGCATTGTACTTTCTTCTTACTCTAAACACTAGAAGACAGTCTGGTGACTATTCATTTCATTTTAAAAAGATTTAAAGAGTTTTCCTTTTAGATTATTTCATGAATAATAAAATGAACAGCTTCACTTTTTTTTTTAACTTAAGCCAATATATTATCTCTCTTTGTAACTTGTAAAGAGGTTCACCTTATTTGCTTCCCTAGTTAATTTTTCAATTACTCTCGAGCAGTGGATATAATGTTGTGAGGAATGATGAAATTGCTGGATTTGCAGCCTATCCATGTCATAAGATTACTCTTTGGTTACAAAAAAATTGAACTTTCTTATCAAACTATTACGAGCAATATCAAGAAGCGCTATCATTATAACTTTAGGTTGATAGGTCATTATTAGTTCAATGGCCTGGCCTATCAACTGAGCAAATTAATTCCTATATATTGGCTCAGTGATAAAGATTTTGAACTTAAAAGTATACTATTTTTAAATCTAATGTTCAAATTTTCTTGAATGCAAATAATCTGTAAGGACCCTTGGATTTGGAGATTGTCTATTTGAATTATTCAAAGTGCATTTATAGAAAATTCCTTATCACAGTCTTATGCACTCTCGAGATCAGCCGAGACGTGATTCCTGAATACCAAATGCCTGTTAAATAAAAAATAGCACAAACTCAATCTAAATACTGGTGTTGCTTAAGGAATCTTGAGATTGCTAGCCAGGGTGGAGTTCTTCAATTGCATAATGGTCTTTCATTTAGTGATTTTTTTTTTGTGTTACAGTAATTTGAGTTACTGTACAAAGATGTTTGTGAAAATGATTGACTATTGAGGCTGATTCACTGTTTGTGGGTGCCATTGGTTTACAACCAAAAATAGCCTCCTTAGATGTATTTCAAATTTTTCCATGATGGCTGATATACTTGGTTTTTATTTTCCTTTCGAGATAATTTATACCTATTAAGAAGGAAATAATTTGGCCGACGCTCCGACAAATTTAGGTGTTGTTGGGCGTGGTGCTTTTTTTTCTTAAATTACTCATCTTTCAAAGCATTATATAACAGATATGTTTTGATAACTCTATACTGCCTCAATTTAGGAATTTGGATAAGTGTCATTATTTTAAAAAGATAATAGAGATTTTTCTTTGCAAAAAGCATTCCTTCACCAAAAGTGGAGGTTTATTAGAAAAACTAGAATGTCATCCTCAGCAAACATTTAAATGAAAAAATAAAGTCCAATAATTCAAGCATTTGAATGTCAATTCAAAAAGATAGTTTTTTTTTTTTAAATGTCAGAGAGCCACCTCAAGATAGGGCCCTTAAGATCCGTACTTACAAAATAAACTCTAATTCTATGCACCGCACTATCAAAAATTTTCCTACATGAAATTGGTTAAATCGTAGATTTTTCACTAAGAGGTGTAGCTCCAAAAGATAGTTTGCACCTATAACTTATAAAGTGTTAAATCTTGGACATTGAAAAAAGTGATACCCCAAGATGGCCTTTACAGCTTGGGCCAACCCCTGAGGATTAAGTCACAAAGATAGTTAACAACATGAAAAACAGGTATCTCACTTAACAATATGGAGACCATACCTGCATACCATTAAGATCACCCCCACAATTTAAGAGAAGAATCCCCCTCTATTTTGGATGAGTAATTTTATATATATTTATAGAATATGCAAGTTTTGCATACTCTATTTTTTTTTAAAGTGAAATTCATTATTAAAAAGTAACTTTTTTTTTTATGTGTTCCAAATTTAACTATGTTTTTCAAAATGGGTATAGAGTTTTGCACGGTTTAAGACTACAAGTATTATTTCACAAGATAGGATTCATAATTTCATATACTGTCTTCGAAGCTTGCAACAGAATAAAAAGAAAGGGGGAAAAGCAAAAGTACACCAATTGGATGAGAGAAGGTAACCAGTGATATTTGGCTGTATGGTAATCCATCCAACAAGGAAAATGCAAGTTTATATCATTTAAAATTCACATGCTGCCTTCTGGAATACCTAATCATTGCTATCAATGAAAATAAAAAAGTATAACAGGTTACACACTTTTACCAAGGAAGAAGCAAATAAAGAGATGTAAAAGCAAATGGTATATAAACACTCACATCAGAGCAACAACAGTGAGCCCAAGTACAACATATATTAACCATTTCCAACCAGAATGGTGAGCCGAGGAAGAAGCACTCTGACACAGATTAAATCCATACCAGATATCACTTGGGACAAAGACATCATAGTAAAATGTAACAGCTCTGCTGTTATATCCATAGATTTTCACACTCTTAGGTTTCCAACCATCTGGTCCTGTACGATACAGATATACATAACAGATCTGATAGGCACAAGGTCCGTTTATCTGATATGTATCCGTTGAACACCGTTCAAATGCCCTCGACGATGGATCATCCAGCCTCGGTGCATAAATCTGATGATCAAAGTTTTATGAGAATGAGACATCAGAATTTTTTTTTCTGGGAGATCTACGGTTGAACTATAGACACGTCACCGGATATTTATGAACTACGGCCAATTGGTGTTATGGAGTAGAATTCAAGAAAATAAACATCAAATTCAGTCCCATTATTTACAATCTAATCTCCTTTCTCTTTCATAATTTCATTGCCTCATAAAACTGGAGTTCTATGACTTTTGGGTATTTAACAAAAGTATAATCCACAGTTTATCTAATGGAGAAATTCTATGTCAGTATCTCAATAAAAACATGATCATCCAGACAAATCCTACTTACCCAATATCTAGTTTTTAATTTCAAACGATGGGGTTCATCTAAATTTGAGAAATTAGATTGAAATATAATTTGGGATATTCGTAGACGTGAAAAAAGAACCTGAAAAAGAAGAGATGAAAAAAGAGAACGAACCTGATTGCCATAAGCATCGCCAAAAGAGATACTGATCTGATCTCGGGTGTACCTTGTTGAGGAACATCTTGTTGTTATAACAGCCGTGTAAGAACAGCTCGCCGCACTCTTTTGGAATCAAAAGAAGAACAGAAACACAGAAAGGAGAAACTCTTAATTCGACGAGATGTAGAAAGCCCCCCCCCAAAAAAAAGGAACAGTTAAACGGAAAAAGAAAAAGAAAAAAGATGTTGGGATGAAAGAATCAACCTGGATATAGCTGATATTGAAGGATGCTGTCGCAGCTTGGGGCTGTAGCAAGGAAGATTTGGCTTTCGAGAGGTTAAAGATGAAGGCAAACTGGAGAAGAAGAAGCAGAGGTTTGTTCATTTTTCCTCTCCTCTTTCCTTCAAAATGGCACTTGGAGAATTGGGATGGAAATAATCAACAAGAATCGGCAGCCACCTATGTCGATTTCATATAGGGAGAATGTGAATATTGAATACGATGTTTTTGTCTTCTAAGTTCTGTCCAATAGTATTGAAGAAGCGTATTTTTCTAATTTTCCACCTATGACTTTTTTTTTCCACCTATGACTTACCCAAGAAGTAATGGAAAAATATATTTAAATATTGATATTGAATTTCTTGCCATATTAGTTTATTCGTAATGAATATACGACAACTCAACATAATGACTTCTTTTTAATTTTGTCTGAGCAATGATGCCTGTTAGCAATTTCAGAAGATACTAGAACAAGTCATTATATAATTTTCGTAGTATATAATTTTGTGAGATACATTTTCATCCCTTGTTTACTTGAATTTTCTGTGTTATGAATATTTAAATAGTAAATTGAGATAAGATATTGAAAATTTAATAAAATATTATTATAATATTATTTTTAAATATTATTATTAATTTGAAAATGTTGAATTATTATACACATTATATTTTATGTAAATATTTGAGCAAATGTCGAACAAATTTTCTATTTAAATCTTACTCGAATAGACTGTCAAGCCAAGTGTTCTTGACTCAGGATCAAGCCAAGATCAATCAGCAGTCAAATCAAAAGAAATTCCATTAACCAAATAAGAATGATCCCCTCCAACAAATCACCGAAAATGAATCATAAATCTCGAACATAACGTTTGTCATTGAAGAATTTCATTTCCACACAAAAGTCTTAAATATTATAGACGACTTGACCAAATCATATTTTCACACAAAAGACAATACATCACTATACAGACCGCTTACTTGAACAACAACTTCTGAATACTCACGAAAACTACCAATAAATATTCTCTGCCAAAGGAAAAACGCTGCAAAGCCTATAGGTGCTTATCCCAAAGGTGGTCAAACTGTCCCTTCTATCTACCAGATGAAAATATAGATTTGCTCTCACTCTGCGCCAATGCTAAAGGAGTAATTCTACATACCACTATGAGATGTATAAACGTCGCGTAAGCACTTTAAACAAGAGTGAAAGTCTACTATTAAAAAATTAATTTTTTCATATGAGTCATATGTTTCATTCATTTTTTTCAAAACGGTTACTCAATCCACGATTGCATAAATATTTTCTCCTCAATATAAAAATCATGTTCGATCTCAATAACATGAATTAGAGTACCACATGCACTTAAGTTCTTTCAAAAACCCCAACTTCTTGTTACAACTATGCTTTCTTCGTTTGGAAAACAACAACTGAAAAGAAATTGTACAAGGAGAAGGTTAATCCAATAACAAATCTTGTTGACTGCTTCCACTCAAATATGTAGACACGCCAAGCAAATTGAAAAGCATACTACGGGTTTTCACACACAAATCGATCACATTCTATTCAGCTACTCTATTTCTATATAGTGGACCTAATTGTATGGTCTAAATTAGGACTATAATTGAGTCGAGCCAAACCGGCCTTTACCTTGCTGCTCGACTCGACTCAAAATACTCGAACTCAAGCCCGAGTCTGGATTTTTTATTTATTCTTTGTTCGAACTTGACTTGGTAAGTTAAACATTTAACTTGAGTTCGAGTTCGTCCCATAAACCAACTCAAGTCGAGCTGAGCTCGAGCTCGAATTATTTTTTTTTAATTTTCTTGCATAAGATTTAAAATTAAATAAATAAAAAATAATTAATTAATATCTAACTAGTTAATATTTATTCATAATAACAAAATGTTATATACTTACATATATTATTAATGAATACACATAATATGATAGCATATATCTATTTCATATATGATTCTCACGTACTAATGTATAAAATTATTGAATTTTATAAACTAATTATTATACAAATTATAAAATATAACTATGAATTATATTCAATATATAGACATAAATAATTATATTACATATTATATATTTAATTACAAAAAGTGTTATACTTATATTATTAGCAATATATATGTATATATATTTATCATTATATATAGAAACTTTAATCAAGTCGACTCGAACATAAATGAGCCTTAGCCGAGCCGAGTCCAGTTTTGTCGAGTATGTGTCATTTACTAATCGAGCGGGTATCTGTTTTCTCGAGCGAATTTTTTTTTCTACGAATCAAATTATATTCGAATTTACCCGGACGAGTACCGAGCAGGTTATTGAACAGACTGATTTGTTGAACTCAAGATTTTAAATCTCGTATCTACGTATAGATTTTGATGATAATAAATAATATTCAAGATTGAAACTCAAGTTTTCTACGCATGAATGAAGTTAAGCACATCAAGAAATCAATCATGAGCAAGAAAGAAAACAAGATTACAAATGAAACTCATATACTAATTTTGTACATCTCTTGAAAAAATTCGAAATTGGATTAAAATTCAAAATTAATATTCTTTTACAAAGTATCAAATTGTATTTTTTACATTTACATTACATTATTAAAATGTTTAATTTCGAAAATTACTTTTTCCACATATGCATAAAGATTTGAATTTGTAAGATAATTGATTGTCATATTTGACATGTGCATATTTTATTTGAAAATTTTGAAGGGTGGTGATGAATGCACAAAAATGCACTCTAAATACTCTATTTAAATACTAAAAGAAATGAGAAAATAATGGATATAATTCATGTTATTAAAATTAATGGTCATTTATCTTGAGATAGATATAAGTATGATTTAATATATTGATGAGAATATAAAATGCCATATTTTCCTCTCTTAATGTTTAATAATTTATTCTTATTTGATGCCTAAATATACTCATTATTCTTATATTTTGATTTAGGACACAAATAGAGGCATTAGGAGCAAATGAAGATAATTGCGGAATTTTAGACAGTTCTGACATCTTTTCATAATATGGGCATAACTCTCTCATCCAATCTCCGATTGAGCTGATTCAAGATGATATAGAACCGCAAGAGAAATATCTATAACTTTTGTGTTTTATGTTTGAAGAGCTATCCACTAAATCTAAGACAAAATCGACCATCAAGTGGACACACCTGCACTTGACGTTCCTGGATATTTTTCAGCCACTTGCATCAAATCCAAATGTTATCATAATATTTTCCAGCAAGCACTCCTACACCAACTTGAAAATTCAATGATCAATTCATATGCAAGATAAAGTGCAGTCAAGTTTCTTGTAGACAAATTATTTGACCACAAGATATTAAGTCATACAAGACAACTAATGGATAGAGAAGCAAAATTGAAACACTCAACCTACAAGCAAAATCCAGCTCATGCATGGTGGGAAAACAAATGATCAAAATGACAACTCACAAATCACTTGGATTCAAGAATGGCACATGGCAAAACAAGTTGAAATTGTGATGATTTTGTCATGACAACTTGCATGAAGGATACTTATAAATAGAAGGAAGGGGTGTGTGTTCTAAAAAAATATTTAGTGTGGGAGGATACTTTGGAAGAGCCATTATTTTGAGAGCTTGAGAAAAGAAAAGAAAAACCAAAGAAGAGAGAAGAAAATAATGGTTGGCTCTTTCATATTATCCCTTGGAGAATTTTTGTTGCATATTTTCAATATGTGTAACTAAATTCTTAAGGAGGGCTAGGGATGAACTTGTGTGTGTGATGGTATTTGTAATTTATTTTTGATTCATGTATTTGGTCTTTAAATATTAAAACTCTTTTGTTCTATTATTCTCAATTTATTTGTGATGTTTTTTCGTCTTCAAATAATTATAGAATCTATTTCGTTTATGGATTCAGTCATGTTTTTTCTATTGAGTGAATTAGTTCTATAATTATGTTTGGAGCAATTGATTTTCTATATTGATTTAATTCTCTGCTGCAATATCGCCTCTTGGGTATATTGTCGTCGTTGGTTTTTCTCAATATCGATAACAATTTATGAGAGTTAAGCACGAAGAATGATTTTTCAAAGAGTTACATGTGATTTAAATTTTAGTCATTAATGTTATATCTTCCGATTAAGAATTTGGACATAGAATTCTTAATTGAGTTATCAATGAATTAAGAATAAATTTGAATACCACAAATACACAAGGAATTCCCTACGCTCTACTTTTCGTCTCATTTTTATATTTTTCAAATTACTCATTTAGTTTTAATTTACATCACACTCTAAAATTTACTTATCACACTCATTTAATCTTTTTGTTAATTTCATTACTGTTCTTCAATTTCTCAATCCATCTCCCTGTGGAATCGACACCCCAAAGCTATACTGCAAACGACCGCGTTATTCTTTGGGCGTAATCAGGTGGTTATGATTCTTTTCACAAATGCAAAAAATAGAAGATTTTGTTTGAAAATCTTGAAGGGTGATTGTGTGTTTTTTTTTTACCTATGAAAAAATAAGATGATTTGATTTGAAAAATAAATCATGTTCATTTTGTCATGTATGAAAAGTAAAAGATTTGATTTGATTTTTTTTAAAAATGAATGGAGTTGTCTTTGACGTATGTAAAAATGATATGTTTTTATTTGAATTTTTTGAAAAGTGAATAGTGCTCTTATTTGACATGTAAACATTTTCAAATTTGAATATGAAGACTCATTTACCTATAAATAAGCTTACTTGAATTTTACAAAAATTACAACAAGAGTTTACACATCAATTATTAAAATTTACATTATTCTTTCAAAGCCTTCATTCTCTCTTATTTAAATTTGTACCTTAATCTTTGTTCATTTTGATAGAGATATAGATTGCGCTGTATTATTTTTATCTCACTTATTGAGAAGTGTATTTAGATAACCTATCAAGTAACAGTTTTTGTATTTGTAAGAATGTGCGTCTAACTCTTGTGTGTGTAGAAGGTGTTCAACACAGAGAACAGTTGAATCACCAAATGTGAGGTGATTGCAAGTGTAGAAGGTGTTCTATACCGATTCTTTGTAGCGGTATTGCTCAAAGATGTAATAAATTTCTATTTCCACCTGAAAGAGATTGAATAGTGAATTTAGGATTTTCAAAGGGTAGCTTGAAGCGAGAATGTAGGTAATGAGGCTGAATCTCATTAAAATACTGAGTTTAATTCTTCTTGCTCTTACTCTTTATATTTCCAGTTGTTTCATATTTTGTTTATATTTTATATTGTATATTTGGTTTATAAGTGTTAATTTCTTAATATAACTCAATTCACCCCCCTCTTATATTAGTCATCTGGACAATAATTGGTATCAGAGTAAGGACTCTATTATAAGATTAATTATCTATTAAGTTAAGATCATATGTTTAACATTGCAGCTACATTTGCTGAAAGTCAATCTAGTAATCGGTCTCTGCTATTTTGTAGAGACAATTATATTTTCTAAAAAGCTAAAATGAGAATATTTATTTAATTTCAAGGTCGAGAAATCTGAAAATGTATTGTAGATGGGTCTTATATTCCAACAAAAATTATTGATGGAGTAAAGGTCAATAAGGAAGAAGAAGAGTTTGACCGTAAAGATGATAGACTTTATACAGTGAATGTAATGGCTATGAATTTTCTATATAATACTCTCAATAGTAATAAATTTAACAGAATAATGGCTTGCAGGACAACAAAAGAAATTTGGAATAACTTGGAAGTAACTTATGAAAGAATTTCGCAAGTCAAAAAATTAAAAATTTATATTCTTACGCATGAATATGAAATGTTTAAAATGATTAATGATGAATCTATTTTCTTTATGTATACTCGTTTTACTAACATTATAAATAGTTTGACAGCTCTTGGAATAATTTATTCTAACTTGGAGATAATATAAAAAATTCTCAACTCTTTGCCAAAACGTTAGGAATCAAAAGTGACGGCGATTCTTGAAACTAAAAATCTCAAAAAATTCGAAGTAAATGAACTCATCGGGTCATTTATTACCCATAAGTACACATTGAAAAAAGGAAAAGGAGAAGAAGGAAAATAAAAGAAGAGTTTGACACTCAAAGCTGTTCCCCATTAATGTGAAAGCGATGAATACGAGAAAAGCGATAATAAAGATGAAAAAATTATAATGATCACAAGAATATTTCAGAAATTTTTAAAGAAAAATAAAGTTCCTTCAAGGAAATCTTTTAAAATGTCTTCTAACAAAGAAATAAGGAAAAATGATTCATTAATTTGTTATAAATAAAAAATGTCTGGACATATTAAAACAGATTGTCTTCTGCTAAAAAAAGATCGATACAAAGGCAAAAAAGTAATAAAAGTTACATGGAATGATAATTTAAGTAGTTCAAACAGTGATACAAATAATGAAAAATCTGTAAATTTTTATCTTATGGCTAAAGATGATCTTGAGATAACAAATTATGAAAATATTAAAAATTTTTTTTATAAAAAATTACAAAATGTTTTGGAAGAGGTATATGAGGAATTTGAAATTTTAAGTATCAAGTATATCGCTTGTAAAAAAAAAAAAAACTTTTTTAACAAATGAAATTAATGTTTTAAGACAAAAATAAAAAAGAGTTTCAAAATATGAAAATGATGAGTTGAAAAAAAAAGTGACTAATTTAAAAAAGATTATTAAAAACTTTAAAAATGAAAAAAGAAATTTTGAAAAACTTATTGGTAATCAAATATGTGTTTTTTAACAAATGAAAAAAGTATGTTTGGGTTACATGCCAAAAGAAAAACTCAAATCTTATAAAAATTTATTTGATAAACCGACTAAATCAAAATCAGATTTTAAAAATTTTTTTCATAAAAATAATTAAAAAAAATATTATTACAATCACTCAAGATTTTTAAATATGTCACATGTTATTTGTAATTTTTGTAATATAAATTGTCATAATTATCATGTTTATCCTATTACAGAAAAAATACAATGACTATTAGGGTCATATGGGTATCAAAGAATCTTATTTATACTAATACTAATAAATAAATGATTCAAAGAACTTGGGTACCAAGTAAATTATTTTAATTGCTTTTGTAGGTATGCATGAAGCATTCCGTAGGTAAAAATAAATAATTTTTAGACAGCGGATGCTCAAGACAAATGATAGGAGATAAAACGAAATTCATTGACCTCACTTTTAAAGAAGAAGGACACGTGGCATTAGTAGACAATTAAAAAGGATAGATAATGGGAATATAGGTAAAGTTGGTAAGAAATATTCTCTCATAATTGAACATGTTTTACTTATTGATGGTCTAAAACATAATCTTTAGAGTATAAGTCAACTATGTAATAAAAGATTTACAGTTACTTTCGAAAAAGATAAGTGCATTATTTTAAATAATTATGATTGCAATATTTATTTTATTATTCTTAGAAACAATAATATTTATATAATCAAATTTGAATAAATTCTCTCATAAGATGCTATTTGTTTATCAGCTCAATATGAAAATAGTTGATTGTGGCATAGAATGTTAGGTCATACAAACATGGAACTTATTTTTAAACTTTTAAAAAATGATCTTATAAGAGGTTTGTAAAAAATGAACTTTTTTAAAGACAAAATCTGCGATGCATGCCAGTTAGGTAAACAAACAAAAACTTCTTTCAAAACTAAAAAACATATTTCCACTACTAGACCATTGTAACTAATATACATGAACCTTTTTAGATCAAACAGAGTTGCAAGTCTGGGAGGAAAATATTACACATTTATTATTGTTGATAATTTCTCCAGATATATTTGGGTAATCTTTCTCGCTCATAAAGATGAAGTACATAATGTCTTTACCAAGTTATGCAATAGAATTCAAAATAAAAAATACTATATTATTTCAAACATTCGAAATGACAGGGGAAAAGAGTTTATCAATAAATATATTAAAATTTTTTGTAATAAAAGTGGTTTTGTGCATAATTTATCTGCTCCTCGAACTCTTCAACAAAATGAGGTAGTAGAGAGAAATAATAGATCTATTCAAGAAATGGCAAGAACAATACTTAATGAGAATAATTTACCTAGTTATTTTTGGACTAAAACGGTAAGTATTGCATATTATGTTATAAATAGAGTTATGTTAAGATTTAAATTAGATAAAATCCCCTATAAGCTTTGGAATGAGAAAAAGCCCAATATTGGTTACTTTCATGTATTTGGATGCAAATGTTTTATTCTCAATAACATAAATAATTTAGGAAAGTTTGACGAAAAATCTGATAAATGTATCTTTTTTGGGTTTTTTACAAATAGTAAAACTTATAGAGTATTCAATAAAAAGACTTTGACTGTACAAGGATTTATGCATGTAGTATTTGATGAATCTAACCTTCTATTCTTTAAGAAATCTATTGATGAAGAAACAGAAGGTACAAATAATACAAATAGTCTCAATCTTGACAAAGAGAATACAATGAAAGATATCCAATATGGAGACATCAAAAAAGATCATCAAGACTTAGTACAAGATGTAACCAAATAGTGGAAACATGTGAAAGATCATCTAATTGAACAAATTCTAGAAGAACCTTCACAAGGTATAAATCCTCGATCATCTCTTAGAAATATTTGCAATCACATTATTTTTCTATATCATATTGAACCAAAAAATATTGACGAAGCATTATTTGATAAATCATGGATTATAGTTATACAATAATAGCTAAATCAATTTTAAAAAAATGATGTTTGGACACTTATTCTTAGACCCAAAAATCATGTTGTTATTGGAACAAAATGAGTTTTTATAAATAAGAAAGATAAGTATGGAATCATCACTAGAAACAATGCTCGACTTGTAGCCCAATGTTTTAACCAAAAAAAAAAAGAATTGATTATGATGAGACGTATGCACCTGTCGCAAAATTAGAAATTATTCGAATGTTACTTGCATATGCATGTTATAAGGACTTCAAATTTTTTCAAATGGATGTTAAAAGTGCTTTCTTAAATAATTTTATAAATGAAGAGGTATATGTTGAACAACCTCTAGGTTTTGAAAATCATATCTCTCATAATCATGTTTTTAAGCTCACAAAAGTATCATATGGACTCAAATAAGTTCCTAGAATTTGGTATAAAAGGTTTAGTGGTTTCTTGATTGAAAAAGATTTTTCAAGAGGAAAAATCGATACAATTCTTTTCATCAAATATGAACAAAATAATATTCTTCTAATTCAAATTTATGTGGATGATATAATATTTAATGCTACTAATGAAAATATGTGTCAAGATTTTGTTAAGAGTATGCAGGAAGAATTTGAAATGAGCATGATGGAAGAACTTAATTTCTTTCTTGGATTACAAATCAAGCAAGTAAAAAGTAGAACATTCATTAATCAGTCAAAATATATCAAAGAGTTACTCAAAAAGTTTGAGATAGGAGATGCGAAAATAATTGGAACACCAATGAGTCCAACCACCAAATTTGATAAAAATGAAAGCGGAAAGTTAGTTGATTTAAAAGTATATCGATGTATGATTGGTAGTTTATTATATTTGACAGCTAGTAGACATGATATTATGTTCAGTGTATGTTTATTTACACATTTTCAATCATCTTCAAAGTAATATCATTTGATTGTAGTCAAGCATATTTTTAGATATCTTGTCGGTATCATTGACCTAGGGTTATGGTATCCATGCACATTTTTTTCAATCTTATCAGTTATTCAAATGTAGATTATGCTAGTTGCAAAGTTGATCGAAAAAGTACTAGTGGAATATATCATTTTTTAACTCATGCACTTGTTTCATGGTTTAGTAAAAAATAACATTTTGTTGCATTATCTATTGCTGAGGCAAAGTATGTTGCTGCAGGTAGTTGTTGTGTTCAAGTTCTCTATATGAAGTAACAACTTGAGGATTTTAAGTTTATATACAATTATATTCCAATCAAATTTGATAATACAAGTATTATATATCTTTCAAAGAACTCAATACAACATTTTTAGACTAAGCATATTGAAATTATATATTATTTTCTTAGAGATCATGAGCAGAAAGTTGATATTGTACTAGAATTCACAAGCACACACAATCAATTGGTGGATATTTTTACAAAACCCCTACCAAAAGATAGATTATGCATGATTAGAAGAGAAATAGAAATGATGTATGTCATAAATATTTGTTGAATATTTTTATTCCATTATCTCAAATGACTTACAAAAATTTGAGATTTTTAACTTCATCTTTCAACTGCATTTGCTCTTCATAGATCGACTTGTTATTCTCGTATAAAAGATTAGGCAGTTGAAATGAATGAGCAAGTAAGAATTTTAAATCCTTATTATGTTATTTTTCTGTTTAATTTATAAACAAGTCGTTGAAATACAAAAATTGTTTCGCTAAACTTCTCAATTTTGCAAGTTTTGGCTGTAACCGAGCGGAAAAAATAACAATAGATGATGAGTATCGAGTTTCGAGACTCAGAAGCTCATAAATGACATCATGATCTAATTGATTAGCTAAATCAGTCTCTTGTTACTTCATGACACCTATGACAGATGTAGAAATAGATTGATCATGAGAAGTAGTGAATGGAAATTAATGAGCCATTAAAAATTTGTAGAATGAGAATACAGACGAATTGCAAAGATGAGAAGAAGATTTGATACGAAATAAATAAAACTAAGGATTTCTCTTGTGGAGACAAAAATAAGAATAAGACACACTATCATCTCTTCAAATCTTACTTAATCAAACTTACAAGATATTCTAGATGAGACGATTGAGATAACTGATTGAGACGGTTCTTGGTTCAAATCCGAAAGATTACCAGAAGAAACTTTCTCCGTCATTCTATTGTTTTGGATAAACAGATACTGGATCAATGAGAAATGTAATATTTTTCTTTGAGTATCCAATGGGTGAAAATGGTCTTTTAAATAGCAACTCAAAAATTTCAAATTTCGATTATATCTCATTTGTCAACAACATCAAATGGATTTCAAATCTCTGCACCGAGAGATAAAGTTAGGCTTCAACCTTTGCAGTTTTTGTCAGACACGGGTGGCTCTAATTATTCAAGTCTCTACAGTTTTTTACTAACGCACCATTTTATTTGATTATTGGTTATTGCAAGAAGAAATCTTACTGAAACCAATTGCGGTTCCTTTTTAATGATGCCAAAAGTAGGAGAAGTCTTATACTATTATTATATTATCATGTTATATATGATAGAATCATGTTTATATTTTATTTGAAAAACTAACGCATATTTTCAAGGGAGTTTAAGTATTACTGTAGGTCGTAGATTTCTACTAAGTATTTGTCATCATAAAAAATGGAGAGATTATTGAACTCAAGGTTTCAAATCTCATATCTACGTATAGATTTTGATGATAACAAATAATATTCAAGATTGAAACTCAAGTTTTCTACGCATGAATGGAGTTAAACACATTAAGAAATCAATCACGAGCAAGAAAGAGAATAAGACTACGAATGAAACTCATAAAATAATTTTGTACATTTCTTGATAAAATTCGAAATTTGATTAAAGTTCAAAATTAATCTTATTTTATGAAGTATCAAATTGTATTTTTTACATTTGAATGACATTATTAAAATGTTTAATTTCGAAAATTACTTTTTTTCACATATGCATAAAGATTTGAATTTGTAAGATGATTAATTGTCATCTTTGACATGTGCATATTTTGTTTGAAAATCTTGAATGGTGGTTATGATTTTTTTTACAAATGTAAAAAATAGATGATTTTGTTTGAAAATCTTGAAAGGTGATTGTGTATTTTTTTGACATATGAAAAAAGTAGATGATTTGGTTTGAAAAATAAATCATGCTCATTTTGTCATGTATAAAAAATAAAATCTATGATTTGATTTTTTTTTAAAATGAATGGAGTTGTCTTTGACATATGTAAAAATGATATGTTTTTATTTGAATTTTTTGAAAAGTAAAGAGTGCTCTTATTTGACATGTGAACATTTTCAAATTTGAATATGAAAACTCATTTGCTTATAAATAAGCTCACTTGAGTTTTACAAAAATCATAACAAGAGCTTACACATCAATTGCTAAATTTTGCATCATTCCAAAGCTCTCATTCTCTCTTCTCTAAGTTTTGTGTCTTAATTTTTGTTTATTTTGAGAGAAATATAGGTTGCGCTGTATTATTTTTATCTCACTCATTGAGGAGTGTATTCTGATAACTTACCCACTATCAGCTTTTGTATTTGTAAGAATGTGCGTATAACCCTTATATGTGTAGAAGGTATTCTACACAGGGAATAGTTGAATCACCAAGTGTGAGGTAATTGCAAGTATAGAGGGTGTTCTACACAGATTCTTTGTAACAGTGTTACTTAAAGGTGTAATAGGTTTCTATCTCTACCTGAAGGAGATTGAATAGTGAATTTTGGATCAAGGGATAACTTAAGGCGAATACGTAGGCAGTGGCGCTGAATCTCGTTAAAATACTGAGTTTGCTTCTTCTTGCCCCTACTCTTTATATTTCCTGCTGTTTCGTATTTTATTTATATTTTATATTGTTTATTTGGTTTATAAGTGTTACTTTTTTAATATAACCCAATTCACTCACTCTTTTATGTTAGTCATGTGGGTAACATGATTCATTTACAGTCCTAGTTTGAATAATGCTCCACTTTTTTGTCTATAAATCACTAGTCTTCTCAAATACTTGAATATATCAAATACATCACAAAACACATATAACCAAATCCATATTCTTTCTCAAATTGTCATCAATAAATACGAGTACAAATAGGGCATAACATCACACAAGATGTACCCCAAAAAATCGAAAGAAATAATTATAAGAAACTTGATTCTGCACTACTTCACGAGAATACAATGCAAATAAAAATCAAGTTTTTCTGTCTTCTGATCATAGAAAGCAAGAAAATTGCCTATTTATAAATGACCACACGTTCACCCATATAGCACAATCACATGTGATATAAACAAGTAATATCTGAATTTGGAACATCTCAAAATGCTCCACCAATCACAATATTGGCCTGAAAAAATAAAAACTATCTACTTTCTTATCTATTATTACCACTGAAGAGCCTTTATAGACTCAAATAACTTCACCTACAACAGAATACTGGTAACCAAAAGAATAAAAAATGCTCAAAGATAAGAGACTTTTTTGTAAGGATGGAATATACCGAACGTTAGACAAAGTTCTAACAGTTTTATCATATATCTCAATCTCAACTGAACATATCCCAACAACATCACAAGTTATATCATTCACAACCAAAATGGAATCATTGTTGACTGATTCATAAGTAGTGAACCAATCTGTCCTGGAATACGTATGAAACATACACGTTGAATCCATGACCCACTTCTCACCAAAATGATAGTTAGAGTCGCTATCTGCTAGGACAATATTAGAATTATTAGACTGTTCTTCAACGCTAACAATATTTGAAGAACTTTCACATTCCTCCTTGTTTTTAATCTAGGATACTCATTCGTGTAATGTCCAAACAAATGATAGTAGTGATATTTAACATTTATCTTGTTAAATTTAGATTTACTACTTGAATTATTCCTCCTCTTTTTCAAATTTTTCTCTCCAAATCTATCACCAGAGAAATCTTGCACAAACAAGTCATTGGCTTTATTATTCATGCTTTGTATGCCCAATTTTGTTCTCAATTTCTTAAAATTCAAAGCATATTTCACATATGCTAAAGAGATGGTATCTTTATCATACAACATTTATTTCACAAAATTATCAAAGGAAACAGGCAACAAACACAATACAATTAAGACTAGATCATCATCATTAAGCTTAATATCAATGTTCCTCAAATAATGATTTTATTAAATTCATCTAGATGATAAAAAAAAAAAGAGGATCATCTCTCATCTTGAGAGTATATAATCGTTGCATCAAATACAAACAGTTGGTAAGTGACTTCTTCATATATAAACTCTCAAGTTTCTTCCAAAGACCAGTAACGATTTCCTCATCAGCAACCTCTCTCAAAACTCCATCTGATAGTAATAAAAAAAAATACCACTATATGCTTTCTCTTTTTCTTCCTGGACAGTGCAAGAAAATCATCCGACACTTTCCCATCTAATACCTTAAACAACCCTTATTTTCGCAATAAAACTTTCATCTTGATGCACCATTGTTTGAAACTGTCATGACCGTCAAATTTCTCTACTTCAAATTTTGCCATAACTATCCCTTGAGATCTACCACAAAACTTGGCACTCTGATACCAATTTATTGAGATAAATCAATTATCAAATACTAAATTTGAAGTATCATAATGAAAATAAAAATAATAAGAAAATACAATGATTACATAAAGAACATCAACATTTAAGAGATTCGACGCAATATGAGCCTACGTCTACTATTGAATGTTGAGTACAAAAGATCAATCACACAATCCTCACAGTCTCGAAGTCCCAATACATCCAATGAACTCTCAAGTCTGTTAACAAAAGGATTCTCACTCTCTCTAATGTATGGCTACCTCTAAATATGCCGAAAGTAATACACAAATGAAATAACACAATATCTATAGTGAAAATAGCGGGGAGCCCTAAAAATGAACATTCGCTTGAGCGGAGTATCAAGCAACCTTTTCTGCATGAGTCTCGCTCGAGCGAGTGTCAAGTGAATTTTTTATTCAAATCACGCTCGAATGGACTATCGAGTGAAATGCCGAGCCAAGTGTGCTTGAGCCACAGTCAAGCCAGGGTCAAGCAATGATCAAGCAACAATCAAGTCAAACCTCAAAAATCACATTTTCACTAAGAAATAAAGTCAATGGCAGCTATAGCTACTATCCAAGTGTTATAATGCTATAAGAGCGAAATCTTCCATAGCTGATAATAGGGGTGTAAGATAAAACTAGTGGAATCGATTTGATTTTATGTCTATACTAGTTCCCATAATATCAAAACTGGTTGGTACTGATCTGTTTCAATATAATATATATTTTTAATATTATATGTACTATAAAATAATGTTTTTTATATTATATATAATATTTAATACATCAATTTAATTATAATTTATATTTATAATTATACTATAAGTAATATACTATAAGTCTATATATAAATGACTATATTAAATAATTGCATGAAATAATGATATAGTAATACTAATACTATTAGTATTGATATACTAATAGTATCACTATCAATGATGCAATTGCAAAAACTAAACCTACCATAACAAATACTAATACATAATTATTCTAATAGCTATAACTCACTACAAAAAATTTTATCTTTATTATTTTGGGACAAAATAAAAATCATCTCAAACTAAAAAATAATCGTTCAAACGGAAGATAACATTCAATCCGGACGGTGACTTTAAACATTCAAATGTTAAAAGTGCAGGTTAGGCAAAAAAGTTATGGCGAGAATTTGAGTGACCATTGAAATGATAACTTTCAATGTTTGAAGTTACTGTTCAAATGTGTTTAAAGCATTCAAATGGTTATTTTATCAGATGAGATAAATAAAATTTGACGGGAGTAGAAAATGAGATTCAAAAAATTATACATCTACTCGAATGGTTATGCACTGTGATGTCCTCAGATTATCCTTAAAAGAATACGAGAATCGAGACGTCGGAATGATTACAACACAGGTCATGCACCCCCAACGTCAAGTACTGGGTGTGTGAACACATGACATGTATAAATAAAAGTAGTGAGTAATTGAAATCAATATCTAAGTACCATATTTTTTTTTTAAATAATACAAATCAGTTTTACTCAAATTCTCTAACAAGAGATTTAATACAGTCATCTGAAAGACAAATAACAAAAATACATATTTATCAAAAGGAAAAAATATTTTCCAAGATAACAAATTATAACAACAATACTCAATGGCGAAGCCGCCTCCTCAAACTCAACCTCCTCAACCTCTGCATCTAAAAAATTACGACGCCAAAAATGACATCGTAGGTAAGTAAAATCCCAAACAAATTACAAGATAATAAATACATCATGCAACAACAGAAAGCATAACAAAACACCATATGCATGAAGCTTAAAATCATATTTTTCAAAATAAATAAATCCATTAAAAATCACTACCATTTTTTCCAGAAAATAGAACGCATAAAACCATCATCTGACACTGTAGGTGGGAAAGGAGGGACTCCACCACCATCCCTGCTTACCCTCACATTCATGTCAGTCATATAGACGTTACATATCGCCGTCTCCGTAATGACTTAAACACTTCAATCAAAGCGGGTGTTACGTATCGCCGTCCCCAATATGAAATACAGACACGGATCATAACAGGTATTACTTATCGCCGTCTCTGATATAAAATACACACACGGACCATAACGAGCGTTACGTATCGCTGTCCCCGTTATGACTCCGTCAAAACTGTTAAAATCCATAATCCCAATAATACTGTAGGCGGGAATTACAGGCGGGACTAAACCACCATCCCTATTTACCATCATCCCTACAGTATGTCTCCTTTAAAATTGATCAATCAAATCATTTCATAACCCAAAAATCATGTCTCATATAGAAACCTCAAAACACCAATTATATACATGAACCAGCATGCAATTACACAATGTGTACCATCATAAACAGTTATCCAACAATCAGCAAGATCAAACATCAACCAAACACACATTTATCAATGCAAAATATATTTAATTATTAAAACTTACTTGAAAAATACTTATAGCGAGTAAAAGTAAAGATCTTCAAACAAGCACCAATTCACAGCGCTTATAGCAGTCATTTCATACGTTGGGATAGGGTACTCAGTTTGACATCAAAATTTAGGAAAATACTCATTGGAGAATGGAAAATCTCATGAAAGTGGTAGTGAGGTAGTACAATCACCGAAAGGTGGCGGATCGGCTCAAAATAGGTGGAAATCCATTTTCAGATTTGAGATTGTACAAGGAAGGTGAGGCCGTGATTTGAGGAGCTAAGTTAGGGAGTCTTTTGGTGATGAAGGTGAGACTCACGGAAACCGGACGACGGTGCAGTGAAGATAGGTCCATTTAGAGACCCATTTCAAGTGGAGGAGAAATGGAGGAGCTGGAATGGCTACCGACGGTGGGTTTTGTACTCTGGAGGATGCGGAGTCTAGTGGTGATGGTGGTGGGCCAAGGCGGCCGATGCTGGTGCCGAAAAATGCAAGAGAAACCATAAAACCCATTTTGGGTTTGTGACTGTGCAGAGGCAGTGGGGTGGTCGGAGATGACACCTCTAGTATCACTGAACTCGTCGGCGCGAAGGGGTGCAGGTGGCATGGGAGGTAAGGGTCGGTGGCCGATGGTGGAGGCCAACTGGGCTTGAGGCCAAATGGAAAAAACAGGGGGAAGGGGGGCTGGTCGCGCGGGCTAGGGGGAGGGAAGCAGGGGAAAAAGAAAAAGAAAGAAAAGAAAAGAAGAAAAAAGAGAGAAAAAAAAAGAAGAGAAATGGAAAAAAGAAATGAAGTCCAACTAAAAAAAAAGAATACAATAAATTAAATAAAACGCAACTGAAAATATTACAATTCAATATCAATAAAATAAAATATTTAAAACCCAACAATAAAATAAATTAAACCAAAGCACAATTTAATTACTGAACAATATTTGATATAAAGAAAACACATAAATTAAAATCACATAATAAAATATAGGAATTTAATTCCAATCATTAAAATAATTACCTCACATTAAAATAAATAAGAAAAACAACTTAACTCAATATTTCAACATAAAAATAACGTAAAACTAATATTAACCAACTAATAGTTCAAATAATAATTAAAAAAAATTAAAACACAACAAATAATATTATTAAAATAAATTAAAACAATCAACAAAAATAAAAACAATACGTAAAAATACACGAAACCTGGGATCTCACATGCACTCTCTTCTAACGGTAGCTCTTTTTTTTTTTAGAAACTTATATAATATACTTGTTGTATGGTATACTTATATATTATATTATAGTTTTATATAGTATATATATATATATATATTATAATATATAGTATATAGTATATATGATACTTATATAACTTATATGACATAATATATATCTATACTCATACTTATAACATTCTTTATATTTATATTTGTGGAGGGATAAAGCTATCCGAACTCAACATCCATACTCGCCAGGCCCTACCAAGTTACGAGCCCACCCAAAGGCATTCATGGAGAGGATAAATGCAGCTTGTGAGTCCGAGACAAAAGGACTGGCTCAATCTTGCTTAAAGGGGAATCTGAGGTTGACGAGACAGCACCTGCCGGAGAAAGGGGTGAGGTGAAAAGGCGAGGAGCGCACTCCTTGCTCCGTTAAGTTCATCCCTAACCCGGTTGAGGCGATCAAATGCCACCTCATGTAAAGTATTAAATAACAATGTCTTCCCAATCATATCGCCTTAATGGTAAATCATTTAAGAAGAAGTGTTTCAGTCAATAACTGACATAAAGCCGTCCTGCATTTAATGCGGAACGTGATCCCATTCACTACCTACCAAAGCAATAAATGACCCTAGACAAAAAGAATCATGAGCATGATAAATCATCATCCTCACCGACGGATTTAGTCATTAAAGATAAAATCACACGACTTCTTGACCCCTATAAATAGCAAGAAACATTGATTTTCACAGGTACATAATATATGGGCAATCATTTCACTTTTATACAATTCATAACTCTCTTTCTAACTAAATCTTCGGAGTGAGATCCCTCTAAGTACGTGTCATCTGCAAGCCGACCACAACGTGATTCCAATCCAGGAAAGAACACCTCAATGGAAGATCAACTAGCAACAATGGAAGAGACTATTCGAAAGTTGACGGAAAAAACGAGAGGCTACAGAAAGCTGGTGAAGAACATACAATCCATGTTGAGCCAACTGTCAGTGAGCATGTGGAGTCTCACCAAGTTAGCGAGTCCAATCTAGCAGAAGAGGAGAGGAGTAAGATGCACTTTGACCTTAAGGAGTTTGAAGACAAGTATGAGAGAATAGCCAAGCAAATAGAGGCACCTACCATCACCGGGCACCTACGTCACGGCTCAAGCACACCTTATATTGGTAACATGATGATAGTTCCCCTCCCTCCTAAGTTTCGGGTACCACAAATGGAGCTATATGATAGAAGCAAGGATCCGTATGAGTACTTAGAAGCATTTAGGATGCACATGAACTTGCACGACTACCCTCACGAAGTGGCATGACGGGCATTCTCACTAACTTTTAAAGGACCCACCCGTACATGGTTCGGAATTATCTCCACTGGTTCCATAGATAGTTTTGACTGTCTAGTGCACTTATTCCTAACACAGTTCTTGGGAAGTCGCAAAAGGAAGCACCCCACCACTTACTTCCTCACAATCAAACAATGTGGTCAAGAAAGCCTAAAGAATTATCTCTCCTAGTTGAATAAAGAGCTTATGACCATCGGCGATCAGGATGAAAAAATCACTATGGCCGCCCTCTTAAGTGGGATATGGCCTGGAAGCCCATTCCTAGCAGAAATTGTCCGTAAGCCTCCTGCCACGTTAGTCGAATTCATGGACAAGGCTGATAGTTATATAAACGCAGAAGACACTCTTCAAGCCTTAACGGAACCTCGCCAAGAGGAAATGGAATGGGTAGATAGAGCCTCAGCCAGCCCACGAACAAGGTAGTTGGACGATCATAAGAAAAAAGATAACAACCCTAAAAGAAGGCATGCTCAAGGAAGTCGACCTTCTCAACCACGCCTCCACGCTAGCTTGGCAGTCAACAGAGAGCAAAAGCCTGTACGACCCTAAGAGCAAACCCCACGCCAACCAACGGGCAAATATTGCATACATCACAAGTCCACTTGGCACAATACCCAGGATTGCAAGACCCTCAAACAGAAAGACGAAGAAAAGTGACAAGGCAACTAACTAAGAGAAAGACACCCGGATATCAGGCGTAGTGTTAGCCCACATCAGCAGAGGCAGAGGGAAGATAAAGATAGGAGTTTACCCAGAGGTGGGGGGGCCCTGGGTGAAATACGAACCATCGTTGGCGGCGAGCCCAAAGGAGGTGAAACCTGCGCTTCGAGGATCGCGTATGCCCAAGAGGCACGATATGGTGAAGTCTTCACAACCGGAGGATTGACGGGGTGAACACCTCTACTAGGGAATCTCCCAATAACTTTTAATGAACGAGATGAGGTCGCCAATTTCACGACTCAAAGAATCATTGTAGATAATAGAAGTTCAGTTGACATCTTGTACGGGGAAGCCTTTAGCAAAATGGGAATCTGGCTAAACAGATTGAGACCAGCCCCAATGTCCCTGAAGGGATTCGCCGAAGAGACAATCCAACCTGAAGGAGTGATAACTCTATCTGTCATGGTTGGTGAAACACCTAAAACAACTATGATCATCGTCGACTTTTTAGTGGTCAAAACACCTTCCTCATACAACGCAATCCTAGGGCATCCAGCTTTAAATCGCCTGAGAGCAATCACCTCAACATACCCCCTGAAGATGAAGTTCCCTACCCTAGAAGGTGTGGAAAAAGTCGAAGGAGAGCAAACCATGGCACGAGAATGTTACTCTCGAAAGCTGAGGTGCGAATGTCAAATAGTAGAAACCGCAAACCAAGATAATGAAATAACAGAATTACCTCCACCACCACCACCACTGACTTACTAGGATGAAGAAGTTCGTGATGAGCATGCACTTAGACAAGCTGAGCCCAACGACCCCTTGGAGCTAGTTGCCCTCGAACCGACCAAACTAGAACAGAAAGTTCGGCTAGGCACCAGATTAGAACCCGGCCTAAAGCAAAATCTCAGGCAGCTCTTGGCAGAAAATCAAGAACTTTTTTGCCTGGACCCTGGAAGATATGACAGGGATAGATAGCAGCCTGGCAAAACATCATCTGAGTGTAAATCATAATGCACAAAAGGTTAGGCAAAAGAGGCAAAGTTTGCCTAACCTTTTGTGCCGAGAAATACACCGACATAGCCAAAGAAGTTGAATGCCTGTTAGCTACAAGTTTTATCAGGGAAGTACACTATCCTGAATGACTGTCTAATGTGGTGCTCGTAAAGAAGACGAGCAGTAAGTGGCGGATGTGCGTTGATTTTACTGACCTCAACAAAGTATGTCTAAATGATAGTTTTCCCCTCCCCTACATCGATCTAATTGTGGACTCGACTGCTGGTCACCCGTTGCTTAGTTTCATGGATGCATACTCAGGATACAACCAGATCAAAATGAGCTCTGAAAATGAAGAAAAGACGGCCTTTATCACTGACTGAAGGTTATACTGCTATAAAGTAATACTCTTCAGACTGAAGAATGTGGGGGCAACGTATCAATGCCTAGTAAATCAGATGTTTAAATAACAGATATGGTGAAACATGGAAGTATATGTTGACGACCTTTTGGTCAAAAGTAAAGATCCCCAACAACATATAGGCGACCTATGTGAAGACTTCGCAGTCTTGCACCATACAAAATGAAGCTCAACCCGAACAAATGTGCCTTTGGAGTAAGATCAGGTAAGTTTCTAAGATACATGGTGTCTGAGGAAAGGATCGAGGCGATTTCCCAAATGATCGCACTTAGGAATCACCATGAGGTACGACAGCTGGCGGGCCGAGTAGCCGTTTCATCGCTCGATCTACGGACCGGTGCCTCCCTTTTTTTCAAGTTCTCAGAAAAGCTCAGGAGTGGGATCCATCTTGCGATAAGGACTTCCGCGAATTGAAAGAATATTTAACTAGTCCACCGCTACTTAGTCAGATTATACCAGGCAAGGTATTAACAGTCTATTTGGTCGTCTCAAGTCGGGCTTTTAGAGGGACAGAGCCAAGATATCCTCGAATAGAGATTATGAATTTTGCACTAATTATCACGACTAGTAGACTTTGACCATATTTCAAAGCTCATACAATACGAGTACCCACTAACCAACCGTTAAAGGCTGTGTTGCAAAGACTTAATACTTCAGGAAGGTTAACGAAGTGGGCCATAGAGCTCAGTGAATTCGACTTGGAATATATTCCCAGAACAACAATCAAAGGACAAGCTTTAGTAGACTTCGTCGTCAAACTTACAGGCTTCCCAGAAGAAATTCCCCTAGTCCCACAAGGGAAGCCTTGGACTGTCAATGTAGATGGTTCGTCATGCAAAGCTGGGGGAGGCGCGAGGGTCCATATCCTAATGAATGATGGCGAGCAATAAAATTATGCAGTCAAGCTGACTTTCAAAGTCACTAACAACGAAACTGAATATGAAGCACCCCTAACTAGGCTAAATGTAGCTCGCCTCCTAGGGGCCAGAGAAGTCGATGTACATGTAGACTCCCAAGTCGTGGTCAATCAAGTGTTAGGAGTGTTCACAACAAAAAGGGAGCGGTTGAAGAAATATCTATAACTAGTTTGTGAAGCACGAAACCATTTTCAATATTCTTCCGTGCGAAAAATCTCGAGGTCAGACAACCACCAAGTCATCGCCTGGCACAGGCGGCTTTGGGACAAGACGACATACCACTCCCCAAACATACTGAAGGAAGAAAGGTCAACACTCCATCCATTGGAAATGAAGTGCTCCACATGAAGAAAACCCAACCCGAGTGGGCCCAAGACGTGATAAGCTTCCTACAGGATGGAAAATAACCCGTCGACTTGGGCGAAGCAAGGAAAGTGCAAAACCGAACCGCCAGATTTGTTATTCTTATGAGGATATTATACAAGAAAGGATTCTCTGAACCTCTCCTTAAATGTTTGACGTCAGACAAGTTTCAATATGTGTTTGCTGAAATTCATGAAGGTATCTGTGGGAGCCACTCTAAAAGAAGGGCCTTAGCTGCTAAAGTAACTCGGGCAAGTTATTATTGGCCAAACGCCTTTCGAGATGCAAAGGAATTCACTAGAAAATGCCACAAGTGTCAAGAGCATACTCCCATCTCACACCTCCCGCCTGAAGAACTATCATCCATCATAACACTGTGGCCCTTCGCTCAGTGGGGGCTCGATCTCATAGGTCTTTTTTCCAATAGCCAAAGGAGTGGCAAAATTTACTATGGTTGTAGTCGATTATTTCACCAAGTGGATGGAAGTGGAGGCCTTCGTAACAATCATCGCCCAATCCATCACAAAGTTTCTCTGGAAGTCAATTGTGTGCCGATTCGGAATATCCCAAAGTTTCATATTAGACAACGGGAAGCAGTTTGACTCATCTCATTATCGGCAGTGGTGTGCGGAACTGAGGATCAAAGTACAGTTCTCATCACCTGGCCACCCACAGGCAAAGGGCCAAGCAAATGCAACAAACAAAAATTTCCTCATCCTTAAAAAGAAATTTGGTGATCATAAAGGGGCATGGGCAAATGAACTACCAGACGTGCTATGGGCCTACTGAACAACTGTTCTAACTCCTACTAGGGAGCTGTTCTAACTCCTACTAGGGAGACACCTTTTGCCCTCGCATACGGTATTGAAGCAATGATTCCCGCCGAAGTTGGGACCCCAACCTTGAGGGTGCAGCATTTCGAGGCCCGAAATAAAAAGGAAAAGCTATTGGAACAACTGGACTTCATTATCGAAAAGCAAACAAACATCGCAGTACGAGTAGTGCACCACAAGCGTTTGACCAAGCAATACTTTAACAAGCGTGTCAAACTATGAGCTTTCAAGCCAGGTGACTTAGTATTGAGACAAACAGGAGTGTCTACAGCTAAAGAACACAAGTTAGGTCCCTGGTGGGAAGGACTCTACGTTGTCGCTACCAACAACCGCCCAGGATCCTATAGACTCAAAAACAGCTAAGGAAATGAACTTCCTCACCCATGGAATGCAGAACATTTGAAGAAATACTATGTATAGCAGGGGCACCTCTTGTATCATGCAGCTCTTCAAGTTAATAAGATCAGGACATATTAAAAAGGCCTATCACCTATTTATATCGTGCCAATAAAACACCAGGGCTCGAGACTTGGGTTCATTCACCTAAGTGCACTTGCCAAGCCCTCACTTTCGCACCTTCTCAACAACGACACACGAGTTGCGGGGTCATGTGAAAACACCCACGCCAAATTGCTCGCTTGCCCAGGGCTCGAGAATTGGGTTCATTCACCTAAGTGCACTCGCCAAGCCCTCACTTTCGCGCCTTCTCAACGGCAACACTTGAGTCGCGGGGTCGTATGAATCTACCCCCGTCAAATAGCTCGCTCATCCAGGGCTCAAGACTTGGGTTCATTCACCTAAGGGCACTCGTCAAGCCCTCACCTTCGTACCTTCTCAATGGTGACACATGAGCTGCAAGGTTATGTGAAAACACACCCGTCAAATGGCTTGCTCACCCAAGGCTCGAGACTTGGGTTCATTCCCCTAAGTGCACTCGCCATCACCCTCAGATTAAATCTTTCACCAGAGAAACAGAAACATATGAGAAACAAAAATGAAACTCCAAACCCTCGAAACAAATCCCTATCAAATGACTTTTGATAGAGATTCACGAGGTGCTGAATAGGAGCACAAATAGCACTAAAAATAATCAACAATATATCAGTATATCAAAGGTGCCAAGATTACATTACGTGTTAACAACAGGCAAAAAAAAAAAGGAAAATGATCATTCAGGAGGCGGAGGAGAGCTAGACGTTTCAATGTTCATAGTCGAAGCCTTGGAAACTGGGTCAGGAGTAAGCATAGTAAGGTCCATACCAAGAATGTCGAAGGAAGGATTGCGTACAATCTCCTCCCTCAACTGCCTCATGCCTTCCACATAACCATAGCTCCATGCAAAGATGCCAATAGAGTGAATTCGAGCCACCGGACGCCTAAGTGCTTCCAATTCAGTATTAGCCCCACTAAGAAAAGTTTGGAAGGCCGCCAGCTCAGCAATATGAGCGTCATGCTTCTGTTCCATCCCCTCCATCTTGGTACAAAGAGTCTCTAACTCAACCTCCCGAGTAGCGCGAGACTATTTCGAGATATCTAAGTTTGTCCTCAGATATCTCACCTCCTGGGTGGTGGTGGCAAACTCACCCTCACAATCGGCGAGGGCTTGTGTTGCCAGCTCCCGATCATTAAGAACTACTCTCGACTCGCCTCCAGCGACCAATTTTCCTTGCGCAAAGCAGCCACCTCATCCTGCATCGCAGCATTGCTCATCTTGAGAGCAGCCTTCTCCTCCCCTAGCTCTATATTGGCGGCTTTCAACATGTCTCTTTCCTCCATTAACCCTCTGGCGAATGTACCCAGCTCCTGATACTTCCCCTCAAGCTTATGGATCTTCGCTCGGCCCTGCTGCATGTTGTTATCTATCAATCTTGCCACTTCTAACCCAATTGCACCTACCATCAGGTCGGCTGCTTGCATAACATCCAAGTTTAGAAAAGAGAAGAATTAAAAACTAAAGTTGGCGAACAGACGTTTACTTGGACCAAAAGAGATCGAAGTATACACGCCACCCTCTTAATAGGCTCAGAAGAGTAAGGCAGTGGGGGTTCCACGGGCGGCGTCTGTTCAAGAGTGTACAGAAATTGACCTCGGTGGGGTCCTACCACTGACTCCAATTCGTCGTCACTCACTCAAACAATCTCCCGATGAGCATGGTCCCTAGCGTCCTCAACCTTTGGTCAACAACAGTTCCTATCTCTTTGACGTTCTCCTGAATGCTCGCCTCTTCTCATCCGGCTGCCTCATGCTTGTGAACTTCGTCATGGCAATCAGCCTCTACAGACGAAGTGGGCTGCTCCCCCAAGGTGGATGGGGTTGTTGGGCTATGCTCTGTCTCAGAGTGATCAGGAGAAGAGAGTTGCCTGATGGCGGCTTCTTGGTCTTCTTGAGTCTGGGTAAAACCTCTGGCGTACGGATGTAAGTACATTGTACCAGCAGCGTAAGGTTAATTAGCTCATCCACCCCTACCACCCGTAGAGGCTAAGGTTAATTAGCTGGTGTCACCACGGGAACCCGAGAAGAAGACCGGGGTAAGGCCCCCTTCATAACTACTTCCTCCTCACCATAAGGCAAATCCACCCTTCCAGGTGAAGTGGCGAAGAAGGCTCCAACCCAACCTGGAGGCGAGCAGCCAAGAGAGAGTTGGCAATCAGCCTTCTCGCCTCTTCTTCATTCAACTTCCTTACAACACCCCTTTTGGGCATAACTTAGGCCGGAGGAGGAAGAACTAGAGGCTATAGCAGGTGCAGGTCAACGTCAGACGGTTTAGGGAGAGGGCGAGAAGAACTTTGAACAGGTGCCCGAGATGAAGTACCCACTGCAGAATGGCCCCCTTTTCTCGTGGCGAGCTTTCACTCGCCTTTCAGGAAGGGAAAAAAGGGCCCTGTGCGTAACGGGTAGGACTAGGCGTTTGGATCCACCACCCACCGGTATGCTTAGCAAATCTTGGAACTCCGCCCAACCTCGCCTGGGCTCCACCAAGTGGGTTTTGATATTCTCTTCTATTAGTTAGACTCCAACGCATGAAAATGGCGCTTCACCCAAGTTATCACCACTTCGACCCGGGCGCGTTCCCTCTAGTTAAGGTCTATGTTTAGAAGGGAGGCGAGAGGCAAAACCCCCCAGTCAGCCTGAACAGAAAACTCTATCCTGACCTCATCCTCGAGAAACTGCCAGCCATCCCCCTTTAAATAGAAAATATTCTTTGTGTACTCCTTGGGGTTGGAGTACCAAATCTCGAGGACACATAGTTTTGTCTCTCCATCTCTTGCCTGGAAACCAACCAAACTCAAAGTTGGTTTGCGAATGAGGCAGTATAGGTAAAAAAAACTCCCTAGTGGTTAAGTCGGGTTGCGGCTTCCTTGACTCAAGCAGTGCTATGCGAAATACCACACAAGCCGCCAATAAAAATTGCCAAGCATTGGGAAGTTGTGCTGGGGTCAGGCCCAAATAGTGAAGTACCTCCCTAATAGGGCAAATAAAAGGAAAACGAAGTTCGTTCTTGAACATCGCCTCATACACAAGTACTGGGGATTTCTTCTCTGCATTGCAAGGAAAATCCCGAACCACCTCCAGACCTATGGACCTCGGAATATACCCAAGGTCATGAAGGGACTGAATATCATTGGGGGAGAAAGTTGGGACCAATTTGTGCCCAACAAAGATGGAAGAAGAAGAATAAGCCATTAAAGAACTGAAGCACGAGGAAGAAGAGAGCCGGGAAGGAATCGCAGCAAAAGTAACAGCTAGAAAGGTCGAAAGAAGAAATGTGGGAGCCCCTATTTATATGGATGCGAACATTTGCTACTCCCGAGGAACCAAGCAACATCTACAAGGCACATTAAGGCGCGTGGACTGCACGAACCAATTGTAGTAAAGGTAGGGGCGAGAGTTTTAGGAAAAGGCATTATGGCATAGCATGTCCACAACACGCCCCAATCAGCCTGCACAGGTGGGAAACGCCTGGAGGAAAGTTCAAAGGTTTGGCACGCAATGATGATAGGGTTAGAACGGTCAAATTAATGAGGGTAAATCAAATAGGCACAAAACTCAAAGGTAGCACGTTAGAGATACCTAAAGAGTATGGCCTACGTCAACATCAAATGTAGGAATTGCAATCATCACCACTGGTTCATCCCACGTGCCACTAGGGATTTGCATTCACATGCCCGCTTTGAACTCGCCTACCGTAACCTAACAAGTCATACAAAAGTTACAAAATCGATATGGATGGAAGAAATCCCCACCAACATCTCGTTGATAAGGATTCACGGGGTATTGTGGAGGGGTAAAACTATCCGAACTTAACATCCACACTTGCCAAGCCCTACCAGGTTAGGCGCCCGCCTAAAAGGTGCTCATGGAGAGGATAAATGGGGCTCATGAGTCCAGGATTGGCTCAATCCTACTTAAAGGGGAATCTGAGGTTGACGAGACAGCACCCACCAAAAAAGGGATTGAGGCGAAAAGGCAAAGAGCCCAGTCCTTACTCTGCTAAGTTCATCCCTAACCCGGTCGATACCATGAAAGGCCACCTCATGTAAAGCATTAAATAGCTGTCTATTTCCAATCATATCGCCTTAATGGTAAAGAATTCGAGAAAAAGTGTTTCAGTTAATAACTAACATAAACTCATCCCCCGTTTAATGCGGAACATAATCCCATTTGCTACCTACCAAAGCAATAAATGACCCCAGACAAAAAGAATCATGAGCATGATGAATCATCCTCCTCACCGACGGATACAGTCATAAAGATAAAATCACATGACTTCTTGACCCTTATAAATAACAAGAAACATTGATATTCACAAGTATGTAAGATTTGGGCAATCCTTTCACTTTTATAGGATACATAACTCTCTTTCTAACTAAATTTTCGGAGTGTTCATAGAGTTATCAAGCCCCATTCCTTTTCTTAGCAGGTTTTGAAAATTTGGAATCGCTGAGTGGCCCAGGGTGCAGAACACGTATCAACAATATTTATATGAGTACTTATACTTATAGTTTTACTTATAGTTAATGAAATATGATTTAGTTTAATATACTTATAAACTTATTTTATAATAATATATTTATACTTATATAATATATTTATATATTTATATTATAGTAATATACTATACTATAGTATACTAATACTTATAATATATTATATTACCATATAAATATATAAATATATAGTTATATATTAGTATCTATAGTTTTATATACTTCTTAAATGATATTTATAATAATTATAGAATACCATTCAAATATAACATTGTACCATTAAAACGGTTATTTTACGTGTTTGAACTATCTCGAAGGGATAATTGACCTGTTTGAACATATATAAATGTGCTGGTGGCATTGACCAACAGTGGCAGGATAAATTTTGCATCACAATATCAAATAGGCGTTTGAAGGCAAATAAGTAATATTTAAACGATTTTTTGAAAGCAGAAAAAAAATTTCACTAAAAGATTTTCGCATTCTAACGGTTAATGGAATGGCGTTCAAATGCAAATAAGTATTCTTCGAACGATTTTTAAATTTTCTACGTAACAGTTTTCTCATTCAAATGGATAGTGAAATGATGTTTGAACGTTATAAAAAGAAATAATACGTCCAGAACCACAAACAACGAAGGAAATTGAGCCATTTCGTGAGGAAACTCTTGAGAGTTTTGTGAAGAGATCAAAGAGACGCAAGAGGAGACCAGAGAGTTGCAGGATAGTGATTTTTTTTTTTTTTTTATTAATCTTACTTTTTTTCTATTTATCATATGGGATACCAATTTCATGTTCTTTTACCATGAAAAGAGGGATTTGTTTTATTAAAAATCTCACACTTTCAGTTATATTATTGTGGTTTAGGTGAGTGGTGGTGAACTATTTAGGATTTGAGAAGATTAAGCTATTAAGGTTAGTAAATCTATTTTCTATATAGATATGCAATTTCCCATTTAAAAACATGAGTTATTTCAAATATTTGTATGCTATTTGTGTGTGGATTTATAGTTATTAACTTATTTCAAAATGTATATGTTATTGTGCATTATATGTAGTGATTGTTTGTTATTATTGTTTAGTTGTCAGCGATTCTGGAAAATGTGAATTTGGAAATTGGGTATGAATCGTTCGAACACCAACATGTTGCATTCGAATGCCATGAACACCCTTCGAACGCCTAAATAGTTTCGTTCGAATTGTTCATACCCAGTTTCCAGATTTAATACATTTAAAATTATTTAAATAGCACATTTGAGACATGATCATAGATAAATAAATTAAATACATTTAAAACTATTTAAATGTATTAACTTAATTCAGTTAAAATTATTTAACAATACTAACTTAAATATATAATAATAAAAAAATGTACAAACTTAATTCATTTAGAACTATTTAATATGTTCTAAAATATATTTAGAATATAATAACTGTCGAACATTCGAATGGCAAAGCAAATCATTCGGATGGCTAAACAAACCATTTGAATTGTGAACCAACACATGCAAATAGTAGTCTAGTCGTTCGAACCCTTAAATTTTTGACACGAAAAATGTTGTTCGAATGATCAAGTACATATGTTCAAAATGAAAAATAACGACGTTAGAATTGACACGAAGAGGCGTTCGAACGACTCATCGTTCAAACATCAATTGGACACGTAGTTGTTCGAATGTGGTAATTTATAATTCGAACAAAAATTTGAGACAAAATTTGTTCATCCCAAAAAATATTTTTTGGGATGAAAATCAAATTTTTATCCCAAAAAAAATCTTGAGATAGAGATATAGGAACGATTTTGTGACGAATTTTTTCATCCCGAAAACCATTTTGGAATGAAATGTCCAATTTTTGAGATGAACAGATTCATTCTAAAAAGTGATTTTGGTTGTAGTGACTAGTGACTAATACTAATAGTAATAGACTAATATAAACTAATTTAAAATCAAACCAAAATCAGATCGAAACTATTAAAATCGATACTTCAATTTTGGGGGGTAACCGATGCATAATCAGTTTTTTTAAAAATGTAAAACCGGTGGTACTGGTTCGATTCTAGATTTTGTCTAAAACTAAACCAAACCGAACTGGTTACACCCTTATTTGATATATATACAGATTTTTACTTCTTTCATGAAATCTTTTTTTCTCTTTCGTTATGGCGACCTCATCTCTTCTTTTTTTTTTGTATGATGATCCCGCAGTCCTTGTTTTCTTTACTATGGAGAAAATTCAAGGATGATGCTTGTCTCGCAAGAACTTACTGAAAAATGATTTCATTCATGGAGATGCTTGATGTCGATAGCTCTTAGCACCAAGAACAAAACTGTATTCATAATAGGAGTCGTGAAGAAGCCAAATGATGACGATCCGTTAGTGAATGCTTGGATGAGGTGCAATGATATTATATTTTCTTGGCGTATAGGCTCTCCAAAAATTTAGCGTTCAATATTTTGTACATGGCAATTGTGGCTGATATGTGAAAAGATTTGCATGAAAGTTCTTCTCAAAGTAATTGTGTTAGGGTTTTTCAACTTTGAAAAGCTCTTGTGTGCATAATCAAGAAAATAATTATGTCATTGATTATTTTACCGAATTGAAAAGTCTTTTGGATGAATTGTTGAGTTTTAAGCCAATGTCATCATGTGGATGTACATCTATGAACACATTGATGGAAGATCATGAGGAATAGAATGTAATGCAATTTTGTTGGGACTAAATGACTCTTACTCACACATAAGGGGTCAAATTTTGTTAATGGATCCTTTTCCCTCCAATAATAAGGTGTTCTCATTGATTTTACAAGAACAAAAAAAGAGTTCTCTCCAATGGCAACACACAACAAATGACTACTTCTACTGCTTTGATATCCAAAACCACTCACAATTTCAATTCAAAGGGCAAAGGAAGAACACACCAGCTAATCGAAAGGTGCATCTAAAGCCCTAAGCTTTCCTATGCAGCAAAACCTTCGACTTGCAAAGATGATGACATCCTTTGTCAAATGACTCAAATCCTTTTTCATATAGAAGGTTATCGGTTGACTGCTTTATTTGACAATCACAATGCTAGATTTAGCTTATTCAATTCAGGTGCTTAGCCAATTCATGAATAAGTCCAAACAACCACATTTGGAAGCAGCAGTTCAAAGGGTATACAGATATCTTAAATCTGCTCCTGGTCAACTTAGATTTTTTCCTGCTCAATCCAATCTTCATCTCAAGGCCTTTACAGACTCAGATTGGCAAAATGTCCAAACACTAGAAGGCCTGTCACAGATTATTCTATATTTCTTGATAAGGCTTTTATATCCTGAAAATTTAGAACGCAACATATTATTTCTAGATCATCAGCTGAACCTAAGTATCGTACAATGACTTCAAGTCTTCAACAACCTGTGAGATTACTTGGTTGCCAGCCATGCTATCGTTGTTCATTCTAAATAATACGCACGAGCCCCAATAGTTGGTTTCTACATAATCCATCTTTACAGCCCCAAAACAACATTGGAGCACAAACTCATTACCTTTCATAATAAACAACTGCCAATTCGCCTCTTCTTATCCTTGATGATTCTTTTAAATTTATATAGTTTATCAATTATGATATAAATAATAAAATTCACTAATTTCACTTCATTATCCAATATCTAAAATAAAATTATAAAACAATTTTTAAGTGTATTTTTTTTGTTTTTTTCATTTAGCGGTTTAGAAATGAAGCATAGATCTCTTCACGATCAGAAGGTGAAACCTTAAAAAAAAGAAAACATATAATGTTAAAGATGAGAATGATGTTAAAATAAAATAAAATAGAAGTCCAGTCAGAAAAATTTAACGTTGTATGCCGGTCTAACACATCCGTCTCTAAAGTCTAAACTAATGTTTCAAGTTTGTCTTTTTCTTTGGCCAACTTACAACCAAGTTATTACTATATGATATATAGATGGAACACAGTAAAGAGACAGATTGGTTGGTGGACGGGAGCCACCGTTCCCCAAAAATTTAGAAACCCCATTCCCTCTCGACTACTAAACAATCATAGGGTGGTGCTACAGCCACCGCTGTAGCAGTACCCCTTCATTTGCAAAAATAATTTTTTGTTTTTTCATTTTTTTATATCATTTTTTAAATATATTTAAACATTTAAAAAAAAATAAGATTATTAAATAATATTTATTTAATCATTATGGGTTTTTTTTTTAAAAAAAAAAAGACAATAGCGTGCACCATTAACGGTACACAAAGCATTACCCAACAAACATATACTTCTTTTTAATTCTCAAACACTTGTTATTTTAATAGATGAATTGAAAAAATTTGTTTATCGTATCTTGGCATACAAGCTTGCATCATGATTCACCAAGTCCACGAACCTTCACGTCAACAAGATACAAACTTATTGAACTCGACAGTTTGCATCATCTACACACACAGCTGTAACTCTACCCCACCACCATCTGTTATTTTTATAAATCAGGAACAAACCAGCGCAGGATGAAGGATGAAAATGAAACTTGTACCACTGTTTAAGGCTTCTCCATACCAAAAATATTAGACTAATTCCTTCTCTCTTCTTTTTTTAAATTTTATATTTAGTTGAAAGATGAAAATGCTCTAAAAAAAACCCATTCATAAGAATATTCTCGTTGAATTATTTAAAGTTTTTTTTTAAATATAAATTTACATATTTATCAAAAAGATTTAATTATATTTAATAAAAAAATTTACTTTTTATTAGTCAAAATTTTAATTTTACTATTTAGAAAAAATAATTTTATTTATTTTTTCTATTTTTATCTCTCCATTTTTTATCAAATTTTTTTTAATAAATATATAAATTTATATTTAAAAAAAATAACTTTAAATAATTCAATAAAAATCTTCTAAAATGCAAATATGACAACGCACATAATTTATTTTCTCAATTTACATTATATTCTTGAATACCAACAATGCCACATGCACGGTCCCCAAGAAAAAGGGGGCGCTGCCCTGAGAATATCACACCCCCATGATCTCATCCCCTATAGGCTATCCATCCATCACTTTGGACCACCACTATTGTGTGGTTCTGCTCATTTCCTCCACTTGCTGATGGCTTGTCTTCGCAGTTCATTTCATTGCCGAAACAAAATGAAACCCAGAATTCTGAGACTGATTCCTCATCAAAAGGATCAGATTATAATGTCACTAACAATAGCAGTACAATTGTATACATCATTTACCAAATCCCAACCCCTCAGCTCATTAGAACAAAAAATCATTAAAATAAATAACTGTAATAACTACCATCTACCTAACCCATAAAAAATTCTGCAACAATAGCAGTAAACATATATTGGAACTTCCAACGCACAGATTTACCCTCGGTCTTCTCTATTATTACCACTTGAATCCCCACTCTTCTTGTTCCTTGAACCTCCTTAGCACCCCTTCAATGGCCACATCAAATGCATCCTTTATCGTCTCCAACCCCTCATGAGGTCTTGCATACACTATTTTCGGTATATAATCGATCACTTTCTCTCTCATTTTCCTCACCTCCTCCCTGTTGTATCTCTCCAACACTTCCTTCACAGACGTCGACCCGTTTTTTACGGCGTTTCGGTCTATATAGACCGAGTAACTATCCGGTGCGCCCGGTAAAAACCACTCGTACTGATAATAGGCGGTTCGCTTCCAAAAGAAAACAGGGATCGAGCCGGCAACCATGCAGTCGAATAGCGATCTGCGGGTGAAGCTGTCACCCCTGGGTTGTAGACAGAAGTCGGAGCTCAAGAAAGTTTCCAGGATTGCCGATGTACCGTTGGAGCAGCGAGACCCCGCGCAGTCCACGATCGTACACGCGTCCGTTCCGTTGCACTGCCTAAGCAATATTCCCCTGAAGTCGTTCTTGACGGCGCCACGTGTCGCCCCGGCGAAAGAGAATAGGCTTGTGCGGTTACGATCGCGGACGAAGCGCTGCCATGCCGTTACGTCGGAGTCTGACCTGGGGTGGAATCCGGTGGGGTATGGTATACCGACGTCGAAGTAGTCCCATGGATTACGCTCGATCAGGAGGCGCGTGATATTCCGCATCCCCCGCATGTAGATACAGTTAGAACCCCAGTCCTCGTCTTTCGACCGCCGGAAGTCCCACGAGATGCGCCCCATGGTGAGGAAGTGGTCCCAGCCGTTGGATCTCTTGTAGTAGGGTTTGTCCTGAACCCACTTTAACATCATCTCGCAGTGGCGATCGCGTTCCTTGGCGCTCGAATTCGACCAAAGATACTTACCCACCGCAAGTCCAGCGTAGAACGGTATGTAGAACGCCGTAGCATTTTCCGGCTCTAGGACCCGACACTTGTGCTTCAAGATCCGATTGTGGAAAATAATCTCGGACACGAACTGGTCCGTCCAGTACCACGCCGGAGCCAATTGCTTCGGTACGACCCCGACAAGCCCGGCGGCACTCCGGCCGAAGCCATCATTGGCCAGCGCTTCGCAGCGCGAGCTCCACGGGTTCAAGTCATCGCAATTGGCCAGAATCTCAGAGTTGAATGTTACGGGAAGATCGTACACGAATATTCGACCCGATCCACATTTATCATCTCGATTCGGGTCCGCGGATAAGGAATTTTGGATGTATTCGCTGAGGCGAGGGTAGGAGAGGGAGAAGGAGATAGGAAGAGAGCGGAGGGTGAAAAGAAGGAGTATCTGGATGGAGAGGATGGTGAGGAGGAGCCAAATGCGATAATGGGCATGGTGGATAGGTAGAAATACCGAGTTGAGCTTTTTGGGTGAGTTCTTGCGGTCTAATAACTCGGGGGTTTTAGGTTTCTTGATAGTTTCGAGGGAAGCGTGATCAGAAATGGGAAGCATCAGAGAAAGAGTATGGAGGGTCTTTGACTCTTTTCCGGCAACGATGGGTGTCGATCAATAGTGAGGGTTTCTTTGAGGTGAGAGGTGGTGGAAGGGGTGGGTTTTAGAGGCTGAAGAAGACGGTGGACAGAAGGGAAAGGGCACGTGTGCGTTCGAGGTGGGATTAAGAGCTGGCCAGGGACTAGGGCAACCGACAGAGAACATAAGCTAGATTTTTCAACCGACACGTGGAGATTTTTCGTGTAGAATAATGATAGAGAAATCAATGTTTTGTGAAATTTATGAAAAAATATTTCTATATCAATATTATTATAAATCATTTCAAAATAATATATATAAATAAATTATATATATAATTATAATTATAAATTATATTTTAAAATAAAAGTTAATATATAAATAAATTATATAAATAAATATATATATAATTAATTTAATCTAAATTGAAGTTAAAATATAGTAAAAAATTCGGAAGGCCAAAATCCAGTACGGTCGGTATTTTTTCGACAGATTTCAGTTGTACTAGCCGATACAGTCGAAAAATCGTTGAAAAGAAATGTTATTTTATTTGTACCGACCGACCGGTCAGTACGGAAAATTCCGACCATACCAACCGGTACGATACGGTATTTGAAACTTTGAGAGAAATGATATTTTCCTATTAAGTACTACTATACAATCTTTTTACAAGTAAATACGAATTTTTTATGATAAGAAATTATATTAAAAAAATTGTATAATATTTATATGAGAAATATTTTAATTAAAAAAAGTTATAAATTGATATAATTTTATATAATTTATTAAATTATAAAATTATTTATATTAAAAAATTATTACCTCATATGTCTTATGAAAATATATTTTTAATTTAAGGATTAAAACAATAAATACATCAAATGAATCGACGGCAATCTCCCAAAATCTAACTTATATATTTTGGATGGCAATAAGCATATTAGTAACTTCGATCACATTTTTTGGATTTCTAGAATTTTAAAATTTATTTCATTTGTTTTTATATTATATCTCATTTTATCTAGTTATTATAATTTTATTTTAAATTTATATATAAAATAAAATAAATAAAATATATTTTTAAATCTTAAAATAATAATATTAAAGATATTTTTTAATTATTTTTTATTTTTATCTCAATTTTAAACCTTTTTACAATAATCTCGGACAGAGAATAACATCATAAGAGCACAACACCGTGTTTGCTTACACTTTGATTGGTCGGATCTCATTAAACAACAGACCAAAATGTGTCCGCGACATCGACTACAACACGTGGCGTAAAATATAGTGTCAAGATAAAGAACATATTTGAATAAATAACATTTACAATCATATCTGGCATATATATTGTATAAAGACGGCGGCGGCGAGGTCGACGACGTCCTTCGGGTGTGCTAACGTCACTGAAATTTGAAGATGATTAAATATTGTTAAATAGCTTAAATTAAGCGCCGCTGCTTTTGAATTTATTAAATAATTATAAAGCCTACCAACTACTGTGTACTTTCTTGGGGATGGGTGTGGGTCAATACTATTGGAGGGTAATTGCCGACAAATTGCTTTCTGTAGTTTTGTGCGATATGTGGTTGAACATCTTGCATCAGACCTGGCCTCTCTGTTGCTTCAATTTTTCAGCTAATTGGTCTATATGTGTGACACGTGGTTACTGATACCATGTTTTTTATGTGACCTGTGGGACCCTCTCTCTATAATCTTCTTTTTCTTTTTGTCCTTGAGCAGCGTATAATGTATACATGGTCATTTTATATTAAGAGGTAAGGAAAAGTAAAGTTTTGAATATGATAAGTGTATTAATTAAAATATTAGAATGAAATATTTTAATTTTGATATTATTTTATGTATTATTTTGAAATAAAATATATATAAATATATATAAATTATATTTTAAAATAATAGTTAATATATGTATAATTATATATAAAAATATATATGTATAATTAGTCTAATATGAATTAAGGTAAAAATAGTAAAAAAAAAATTGAATGACTAAAACCTAATACGGCTGGTACGCGGCCAATACAAGGCCTGTATTGACTGAAATATTGACCGAATCGACCAGTACAATCTGGTACGACTGATATTTTGGCCGAAACGGTACAACCATATAACATGTACGGAAGAACCAGCCAGTATGGCATATTTCAACCGTACCGGCCTTGGCCAGTACAATACGAAATTGCAAATAGTGAGGTGAAGTCGTATTTGCATAAAATCTTAATGTTTTATTTTGTATTCAACTTTACAAATATGAGGGACTAAGAATAAAAATTTACATAAAAAAAGTAAATTAACGTAATTGATTTTTTAAATTAAGTAATTTCTAATTTTGTGCAATCTAAAAAATACGGACAGATATGATTTGTCAATATTTTTCCTTTAGTTGACATATGGAGATTCGCAATGCATAACTCGTATAAGAAATAATGAAAAAGTTAATGGCCTAAAGTTTTGTGAAAATGTATGTGATTTGCTCATGTAAAGAGGTGTGGACCACTTTGAGGATATTCAAATGAATTTTATTATGAATGATATGACAACCAATGTCAATATATTTGTCACGTTCATAAAATACAGGATTGTGTGCAATATGGAATGCAGACTGATTGTCACAATAAATGATGAAATGCTCGAGATGAGAAATGCAAAGGTCGATGAATAGTTGCTTGAGCTAGGTGTGCTCACAAACGGTGACAGCCATAGCTCAATATATTCAGGTTTAGCAGAAGAGCGAGCAACAATAGTCTGATTTTTTATATGCCATGAAATCGACCTGGTGCCTAACTGAATAAAATAACATACGATGAAATGACATGTGGAGGGACAACTGACCCAATCAGAATCAGTATAAGCTATAACATGTGCAGTGCTAGAAGGGGAGAAAAAAATGCCTTAGTTGAGACTCCTTTTAATGTAACAGAGAATACGTTTAGCGGCAATCATGTGAGAACCATGAGGAGCATGCATGAATTGGCTCAGAATGTTAACTACATAAACAATATTAGGTTAAGTGATAGTTGAATAGATTAAGCGATCAATGAGACGACAATATATGTTGTTCCATAAGAAAGAAGGTTGTCTGAGCACCAAGTTGATCGCTATCATAAAGTATATTGAGAGCGTATTTTCGCTGATTGAGAAAAATACATTTGTGAGAGCAAACAACTTCGAGACCAAAAAAATATTTCAGAGAGCCAAGATTTTTAGTTTTGAAATGAGTAGAGAGAAGTTTCTTGAAAAACTCGATTTGAGAAAGACCATTTTCACAACTAAGATGTCGTCAACATATACAAGAACAATAGTGATGATGATGTGAGTGACAAGAGTGAATAAGGAGTGCTCTGCTTAAGATTAACAAAAATATGCATCGAAAAGCATAATAGTTAGTTTAAGAAATCAGTTGCGAGAGGCTTGCGGGAGGCTATATAGGGATTTTATGAGTGTACAAACATGGGTATCCCCTTGAGTACAATAATTGGACGATGGGGTCATGTAGACTTCTTCATCAAGATCGATGTACAAGAAAGCATTGCTAAAGTTGACCTGATGAATGACACAATTTTTTGTAACAGCAACTGCCAATATGCAACAGACAATAGTCATTTTGATAACTGGAGCAAAGATCTCATGATAGTCAAGGCTTTCAACTTAAGTGTAACCCTTGGCAACCAGTTGGGCTTTGTACTTTTCGATGAATCCGTCGACTTTGAGTTTGGTTTTGAAAACCTATATATATCTAACGAGTTTTCTTACCAGGTGGAAGAAGCTCGGTGGCACGGATCTCAACCGACAATGTCTTGCGCCTATAAGGGTGGCAAATGGCATCAAGATAGTTGGGGGTCTATACAGGAGGTGAGAGCATTTAAATAAGTAATATGTGAGGCATAAAAGAGAGAATGTGAAAGAAAAATAGATAAAGGATAAATAGTACCTGAAGTCGGTCTAGTAGGTGAAGATTTTGTGGGCTCTACATGTAAGGTGGGGCAGATGTAATCATAGAGATAGGCAGGCCGTGTAGTTGTGCGGAGAGGACGAGAGACGGGCGGAGGTGAGGGGAAGGAGAGTGCAGTTTAGGAAAGTCAGAGGTGGAAAAGCATGTAAGATATGTTCAGGGAATGGAAGAGGAATGATGGGAGGTAGAGATGGGGAGGTGTTTAGGGGATCCTGAAAAAAGAATTGTTAGTCATGGAAGGTGACGTCATGAAAACAAAAAATAGACTATGTATTAAGGTTGTAGAGTTTATATGCTTCATGAGTATTAGGATAGCTGAGAAATACAGATTTAGTGAGGAGAAAATTTATCATGGTGATCACAGAAAGTTTGTGCATAATAGAGGCACCCAAACACACGACAATAATCATAGTTGGGTGCTTTATTGAAAAGAAATTCAAAAAATGATTTATTGTGGAGGGTGCGATTAGGAGTGCAATTGATGAGATATGTTGTGGTGAAAACACAATCACCCCAAAAGGGGAGGGGTAAGTATGCTTGGAAACGAAGATTGAAGGCAACATTTAGAAGATGTCGGTGTTTACGTTCCGTAACACCATCTTTTTACAGAATTTCAACATAGGTACGTTGATGAATGATGCATGACTAAGTAGGTATGTTTGAAATTGATGAGAAAAATATTATTGTCCATTATCAATTCTAATGATTTTAACAATGGTATTAAATTGATTTTGGACAAGAGTAAAAAAAAATGTGTTAAATGAGTGTAAGCTTTAGATTTAAAATGCATAAGATATATTCAAGTGGTTCGGAAAAAATCATCAACAATTGTAAGCAAATAATGAGCTTCACATAAAGAAGAAATATGATATCCACTCCAAATATCGCGAAAAATACAATTAAAAAGAGAAACATTTTTATTAGTAGGATTGGAAAAATGTAATTTTGTGTGCTTAGAACGAGCACAAATGTCACAATCAGAAAGAATGCATGGAGAGTCTAAAAAATTGGGAATAATAAAATTAGATGAATAACCCAGACATTGATGCCATATGATCTTATTAGCAGTAGATTGAGCAGCAAAAATCACGGGGGTCGAGACAGCAATACACATAAATCTCATTGCATAAATCACCCGCTCCAATCAACCATGAGTGAGTCCTAAAATAAACAAATATTAGAAGAAAAAAAAACAATGCAGGCGTTGCAAAGGGCAATTCAAAAAAAAGCTAATAAGTTGAAGGATAAAAAAGGAACAAGATAGACATGTGTTAATATATGTGTGTGTGTGTGTGTGTGAGAGAGAGAGAGAGAGAGAGAGAGAGAGAGAGAGAGAGAGGACACACGCTCCAAGCCCATCGGCTAGAATGTCTTGGCACGTGGGTAATCGAATACTTTGGAGAGAGGCTAGGGTTTGCAAGTCGGCAAAAACTTCATTTTGGTGGCAAATGTGGTGGCTCGCGCCCTTGTCCACCACATAATGGAGGTGCCGATTGAAGAAAAAATCAGAGTGAATGAAGAAGAGATTACCAACAAAGTTTGCAAGAAAAGGGACAATTGGAGATGCTGAAGGTGCAAGCAAGCCAAGGAGTTTCTGGTACAACTCCAGTGATAATCTAGGTACCGGACTGGAAGCCAAGGAGGTGACGATGGTTTGGTTGACACTCAATGGAGGTTGGCCAAGGATTAAGCTTGGTGAATATGATGGATGAAAAAGATAAGGTGAATGGAGAGTTAAGTTAGATGAATTGGCCGTGTGAAGGGTGTACAAGGATCTGTTTTGACTTGATACCATGTTATGAAATAAGCGGAAGACTATTTGCATAAAATCTGTGTGTTTTATTCTGTATTCAACTTTACAAATATATAGATGTACAAGAGAGACTAAGGAAATTTACATAGAAGGAAAGTAGACCAATATAATTTATTCTTAGGATTAAATAATTTCTGATTTTGCACAATCTAAAAAATATAAAAAGATATGATCTGTTGATATTCTCCATTATTATTTATTTTTATAAAAGAAGTTTGTTACTTATCATTTCACATTTTACATTTCACATATTATATATAATATATTATATTTATTTTTTTTAAAGCTAATTAAATTATTTTGCTTATCATCTATATACTACACATTTGATAAGATAAAATAAAAAATTATATGTAATATAGAATGTGAGAATGATGAGTGAAATTTTTCTTTAAAAAACTTCATTAGATATGTTATTTATCTCATCATTTGGAAAATTATAAACCCACCGATTAGGTATATCGATTATATATATCTTTTTAATTTTATTTTTGATTTTTTAGAAATTGTGTTTATTTATTTTTTCTAGTATTGTATTTTTCTAGTATTTTTTTTTAAATACACAACAGATGCTATAAAAAGAAAAAAGGAAAACTATTTTGACACTGTCAATACAAAAGCTGGATAACTTTTGTATTGTCGGTAGATGTGGCAATGTCCTTAATGTTTAGACCCCGCTTTCACATTTGCCTAGCTTCAGTTGGCCCAAAATTGTGTGTGGGGGTTCAAAACTAAAATTACACTAATTTATTTAAACTTCACAACCATCTAAATAAGTTGTTATTAGAGAAATGTTATAATTACAAAGAATTTTACAAAATTAAATTTATAAATTAACGTGATATGATCTGATACGTTAAATTTATTTTCTAATAAAAATAATTTTATAAACTAAAGTACTACATTTTATTACATTAATTTATAAATTATTTTAAGTCATCTCTTTAAGGCTAAACCTTCTCTCTTCGTATTAATGCTTTAAATTCAAACATGCAAGTATGAATTCAGTTGCATAATTGCATTAACAATATAGTCAAGTTCCTCGATTTAGGTCTATCACTAAAAATAGGACCAGTTGACATGGGAGTTGAGTTTTTTTTTTTCTTTATATGGATTTTTCTTTTCTAATTCAAATTGAATTCAAATTGATATAATATTAAATATTTATGTGAAATTGTATTACTACGGTCTCATAATGCATATTTATCAATATTCTAATTTTTAAAATATTTAGATTATAAAAGTGTAGAGATCAATAGCTTGATTTAGTTATTATTATTACTATTGTTTGATTTATCTTGTCTTTGTAAACGTAGTAGTTAATGGAATTAGTAAATTAATGCATTTAGATTTGCGTGCTTGTGAAAGTTTGTGCGAAGATAATACTTGTTAATGCAACATCGCGAGCTAGTTTCTTACGAACCGGTGGATCGATCTGCATACCACCCTCTTTATAAAAATAATAATAATTTTTCTATTCATCTACCATTTTTTATTATTAAGTTTTTTTAAGTTTTTTAAAATTTCTTTTTATTTAATGATTAAGAATATAATTATAAGTAAGATTATATATATTTTTTAAAATTTAATGATTAAGAATGTTAAAAAATATTTAAAAGAAAACAACAACAAAATAAATATACTAATAATGATAAATAAGTGATAAAAAAAAAAATTATAAGTGTATCTTCACTGCTCCATATATCAAACATATGCAGTGCACAAAATTTTCGGATGCATCTCTCATCCATGTGTACGAAGTCATGTGTAGAGTCGTAGACTGCTTTGTGTGTCTGCGCTAGATTTTCGCCGCTGTAAGTGTAATCCAGTTCCACGTTACGGTTTCTAAATCAGGTTTTAGTGGAGCCACACGATCCACGCATCGGACTGTCAACACGTTAAGTCAACTGTTAGATAATTGTCACAAAAAATCATTAACCTTATTATTACTATTATTATATATTATGGTTGGTAGGCTCATCGAATCTCAATTGATTTGGGTCTGCGCGCGGCACCACAACCTTCTTACATGTATGCTTCCAACATGTGCCTTGTCTTGCTTATTGTCTGTCACGAATTAATGTAGTATGATCTGGATTAATGTGACAACTCTTGTGTCTATATTATTATTGTACCAATATATTTTGACCGCTCCTGATTGCGTTCTCATTATAAAAAAAAAATAACTATTTGTAATTAATTATAATTTTATTAATTACAATTAATTAAATATAAATAGTCTCATTTTTTTCTTTTTCTTTTTCTTTTTTGTAGTGATGTGCACTCCAGTCTCCACATAAGCTCCGGATCTTTAGCGTTTATAATTTTATATACACATAAATAAAGCTCTAGAAGCAAAGAAGGTGTTTCCTCTGAATAAACTCATAGATTTAATTATTTTAAACCATGTAAAAGGTTTCAACAGATCCCTAGGGGTGAACAAAAAAACTTGCTATTCGTTATCGTCCGTTATGTAGACCCAACCTGACCCGTCCAGTCCAGAAAAAGGTTGTTAACGGAAGCTTTGCTTCCGATACCCGTTTTCAAACGTGTAAATACCCAGCATCCATATAATCATCTCAAATGTCTGAGATATCAAAATCTTCTTTCTCGTTCGATTCTCATCTCACGATTGCTCATTTTTGAATTTATGATTGTCCATTTCTCTTGCCAGTTGCTCAGTTACGTTTTAACTCTCTCTCTCTCTCTCTCTCACTCTCGCATCTCTCATGCTTGCAGCTCCCTTTCGCCGTTTTAAAATATAAGGAACTAATTGATTACGATTTTCCAACGACAGAAGAAATGCAAAGAGAGATAGAGAAGCTTACGAGGACATCGAAATCATCGTGAATGGGGCTTTCCCCGATTTTATTGTCGGGTGCTCCATTTTCTCGACCCGTCAACCTGCCGGCATTGCCGGGTTTGGTCGCAGTCCCGAATCCTTGCCGTCACAATTGGGTGTCAGCAAATTCTCCTACTGTCTACTCTCCCGTAGTTTCGACGATACCACGGAGAGCAGCGACCTTGTGAAAGAGACCTTCAAAGAGGCAATTGAGGTTTCCGACGAACGAACGAAAAAAAATTAAATCTTTGGACGGCTGTGGTCACTTGAAGATCTAGCCATATTTGAGAATAAAAGGCATGGCAGAGACTTGAAGGTGGGCGAGCTTTGGACGTGTTCCTAGAGATATTATTTTCAAATGGTGAAAAAGCTGCCATTTTTGGGGCTGATTGTTAAATCAATATGAATGTAAAGAGAAGCGGAAGATTCCCGATTTTCCTCGAAGACGAAGACCTTTTGCTTGTTTGGCTTTTGTGTGTTTTATTATTTCTTCGCATTAACCATTTTTGTTAGAAGGGCATCGTCTTCCTTCATTCTATCAAAGAATGAAAAGTGAAGCTTTTTGTTTTTTGGGTTCGATTTGAATAATTTGATTTGGTTATTTGCTTTTGAAACCAATTTGGCTTGGATGGGTTTGATTATGAGAGATTTTTTTTTGTCTTTTTTCCTTCTTTGTTATTTCTCTTTTTTCTTCGTTTATTTTTATATAATATAATATTTGACATTCTGAATCATTATAACATTCTAAAAGAGAAAAAAATGAAATACCTAATAAGGATATCAGAACGGGTAATGACCCAAACGATCTATCAGCTTAACGGCACAATGCATTAGCTGGTCGGATCGGAATATACATTAACGAGTCAGGTTAGGTCAGGTCAGGTCGGATGTCCACCCTTACCAACAAGCATAGACTTTTCATGAATAAGCAACACCTGGAATTTGTCTTACTTGAATCTTGAATACAATTTTCAAACTAAGAAAAGATAACACATTTATGTTACGTAAGCCCGGCTATCTGGCTTTGGAATTATGGGTGGTGGGATCTAAGCAAATTGTCGATTACCGCTAGCTAGAGATGGTAAGACATATTTCTCTATTTAATTGTTTCACATCATTAACTTTTCTTTACCAACTTTTTTTTTAGTGGAATGCTGGACATTAGCTTTATTAACCCTTTTATTTACTAGTTAAGTCATTTGCTTTAATCATTTGGGTGTTCTTTTCTCTCTTTGGCATCCAATGATCATTAAAGCTTCTTATATTTTAATAAGCACTTTTGATTCTTGAACAGAGGATTGAGTGACGATATAGTACTAGTTTTTTCTTTTTTTAAATATACATATACATGTATACATATATATATAATTTTACGCATTATGATCATTTAGATCGTGCCACTTAGAATATATATTGTTTTAATCATAAAAGCGAGGATAATGGAAAGCGAGAGATGAGAAAAGAGGTGCGGAAATGGAAAATATTATCTGAGCCAATATGCATCTCGCTTTGGATGAACCTTATGTAATTCATGTTGCAAGATGAAAAAATAGAAAAGATGACCGATGGCATGCGGATGAAATACCACTCTAATAATTATAAAATGAAAAATATTATAGTTCTAAAGTGATTTTATAAAAATAATTTTATAAAAGATTTGATATAATCTATCAGATTATAAAATTATTTTGATAATAAAATAAATTTAACGAATAGATAAAATCAAGCCAATTTTTAAGATTGTCTTTGTATGATTTTTTTATATTCTTTTAATAAATAAGAGAGGAGAGAATAATAGGCCTCACTATTTTCTTTCAGAAAATCTATTCTTAGACCGGTTAATCTCACACCGCAAACCTCTATCTGGCGAACCCAGTCTATTCGACATCACCAGTCATCAAGAATGGGTTGCGGTCAGTCGTGTCCTTTGCTAGTCATAAAATACACACAAATGCGAAAACAAATTGTTGTTGGTTGCAGTAGCTCAATGTGATCACAAGATAATTAAGTGACGCCAGACAAAATAGCGATTATTCTGCAGACTAATTTCAACAGATGAATTCACAGGGAAAAACACAAGAAATTCGCTCAAAATACAGAGAATACGTCTATAAGAAAAAAATTGAATATTACCAAATGAAAGATTGTCGAAAATCAGTCCACAAGCCGAACTGTATAGCTAAAATTCGTATGTAACCGAATTTTACCAAAAATGGCAAAATCCCGAAAATAACGTAAAATTGAAATTCAAAATCAAATAAGCAATCTGCAAAAAATCTGAAACAAATCAGATTTAAAATGACTTCCAACAAACATACGAAATATTACTAAAAATAGTAAAAAAAATAACTAAAAACAATGATTCAGAAGGGAAAACAGCGAAATTTGATATCGAAAAAAGGCACATGGTGCTCAATGTGGACAGCGTGCGCGTCGAAAAGAGTTTTCCAAATTGGGGTCTTTTGCGTAATTCTAACACCCGTAGCCAAAGTTATGGCCAAAAAACTGAAACGCACCTAAAACTCCCCCAATTAGAAAGAAATTACGATCACTTCTGGCTTTTACGCTGATCTGCCAATTCATGGTACCTCAGCGCCATAAACGTGCAATCAGACAGCTCAACATCATCTGTCTCGGATCTCCCTGCATCAGTCGCCCCGAGTTGGAAAGAACTCGTCCTCGAGTTCAAAATAGTGTCATCAGAATCCACAAAATAAAGGTTTGGGTGCTTCACATTAAAAACATCAGAAGTCTTTAAATGACTAGGAATGCGCAACCTGTAAGCATTATCATTGATCTTCTGCAAAACCTCACAAGGTCCAATCTTCCGGTCTTTAAGCTTACTATACTCGCCAACAGGAAAACGATCACGAGTTAATACAACACAAACAAAATCACCAACATCAAAAAGTACCTGGCGACGATGAATGTCAACTCGAGTCTTGTACTTGGTATTGCTCTCATGAATAGCCTGTTTCACTTGCTCATGGATGCCCCGAAGGTGCTCTGCCATCTCATCTGCTTTAGTACTAAAACGTCCTATACGTGGAATAGGGGCTAAGTCTAGTACCCCGGATGGGTTCTGACCATAGACAATCTCAAATGAGCTTAAACCTATGGTTCTATTTTTCGATCTGTTATAGGCAAATTTTGCTTGAGGTAAAACCAAATCCCACTGCTTCGACTTAGTTCCTGCCAAATACCTCACAAGGTTTGCCAAACTCCGGTTCACCACCTCGGTCTGACCATCCGTCTGAGGATGGTAGGCGCTGCTAAAATTAAAATGTGTCCCCAATTTCCCCCATAGGCTCTTCCAAAAATGACTGATGAACTTGGAATCACGATCGGAAGTGATAATTTGAGGAACACCATGTAAGCGTACTATCTCCTTGAAGTAAAGATGGGCAATCCGAGTAACATCCATAGACTTTCAGCAAGCTACAAAATGGGTCATCTTGGAAAATCTGTCAACCACAACGAGGATAGAATCTGAGGCCCGTTGGGTGCGGGGTAAGCCCATTACAAAATCCATGATGACATCTAACTAAGGTGCTTCAGGAACAGGTAAGGGAGTAAGGGAGTGTACAGGCCCGCATTGGTAAGAACTCCCTTAGACCACTGGCACACATAACAACGGTCCACATAATGAGCCACATCACTGGTCGGCTTAGGCCAATAAAAGTCAGAAGAGATAAGGGCTAGCGTCTTGTCTCAGCCAAAGTGTCCCTCATTATGAAGTTCACTTATAATTTGTTGTCTCAATGAACAATCTGGAATGCACAACTGTAATCCACGAAACAGATAACCATTATGCAAAATAAAATCATAACGGTGACCATCAGTAACCTCCTGAAATATCCTTCCGAATGAAGGATCAGCTGCATACATATCTGTGAAAACCTCAAAACTTGCAACTTTGGTACTCATGGTGGTGAGAAGTAAAGTACGACGGCTTAGGGCATCTGCGACGCGGTTCAAGCTCCTAGCTTGGTGCATCAACATAAATGTAAACTCATGCAAATACGTCACCCACTTGGCATGTCGTCTACTCAGCTTGTGTTGGCCATTGATATATTCTAGGGCCTCATCATCAGTGAACAGGATAAACTCCCTCTGTACTAAGTAGTGACGCCAATACTTCAGGGACTGAACTATGACATAAAACTCAAGGTCATATGTGGAATAATTTTTCTTTGAGCCTGATAGCTTTTCACTGAAAAAAGCAATCGGATGCTCTGACTGACTTAGAACACCACCAATGTCAACACCAGATGCATCACAATTTACCTCAAACACTTTGTCAAAATCAAGAAGTGTCGAAACTGGTGCCTCGGTTATCTTCTGCTTGACCAGTTGAAAACTAGTCTCTGCCTCTTCAGACCACTTGAAATCAAGTCCTTTGAAGCACTTTGTGATAAGAGCAATCAGAGTGCTGAAATTTCTGATGAACCGTCTATAGAAGGATGCCAATCCATGGAAATTTCTGACATCGTGCAACGTCTTTGGTTTGGGCCACTTCAAGATTGCGTCTATCTTTGACTAATCTACATGAACACCATCAGTAGACACCACAAAACCAAAAAAAGTTACAAAAGTAGTAAAAAAGAACACTTCTTCTGATTGACAAATAGGCACTCCATTTTCAGTATCTCAAAAATAGCACGGAGGTAGTCAAAGTGTGAGGCTCATGTCGGATTATAAATGAGAATATCGTCGAAGTAAACCACAATGAATCTCCCCATAAAAGGTCACAAGATCTGATACATAAATCTCATAAATGTGCTGAGTGCATTGGACAGTCCAAAAGACATGACCATTCACTCATATAACCCATGTTGCATCTTAAACGCTGTCTTCCACTCATCTCCAGGCCTTATTCTGATCTGGTGATATCCGTTTTTAAGGTCAATTTTTGAGAAGACCTTAGAACCGGACAGCTGATCCAACATATCATCCAGGCGGGGAATTGGAAACCTGTACTTCACAGTAATTTTGTTGATTGCTCGACTATCAGCACACATACGCCAAAAATCATCTTTCTTTAGCACGAGCAAGGTAGGGACTGCACATGGGCTCATACTCTTACGAATATAACCCCTCTCTAATAACTCTACCACCTATCGCTGCAACTCTTAAATCTCTTTGAAACTAAGCGGTATGTTGGTCGATTTGGCAAACTCAACCCTGGAACAAAGTCGATTTGATGCTGGATATCTCTCATAGGCGGTAACCCAGGAGGGAGATCCTCTGGCATCAGGTCAACGAACTCTGCCAATAATTGCTACACCTCTACTGGAAAATCAGAGTTTACGGCTACTGCATTGTTCTCGCACGGTAGTAGAGCATAGACCACGTCCTCATACTCAATCTCTTCTAAAAACCTGGACATAGAAAGCATGTTAGTATTATTAGCTACCGGGGTAGGAGTGGGTCATTCCCGCCAGGGCGCCAACACAATCTTTTTCCCCTTGATATTAAGGGAATAATTATTTTTCCATCCATCATGGATGACACTGCGATCATACTGACAAGGTTGACCCAACAATACATGACACGCATCCATAAATACAACATCACACCAGGCATTATCAAAATATTTTCTGCCAATTAAAAAAGACACAAGGCATCGCCTATCTACTGTTACCTCACTGCCTTTATTCAGCCATGACAACTTGTATGACTTAGAATGATGGTCTGTCTTCAACTGCAACTCTTAGACAGCTTCCTTAGATACTACATTCTCGCAACTGCCGCTGTCAATCATTTTGCAGACTTTATCTGCAACTGTGCAGATTGTGTGGAAAATATTGGTTTTCAACCAATCATCCCCTGAATCGCCATTGGGAGTCAGTAGACTCTTGCGAACGACCAGAGTCTCATGGCCATCTCTATGTAGCACATCGTCAACTTCATCATCGTCATACACGGGCTGGCCAATCTCATCAGGCTCGTCTACTACGTCCTCCTCAATCAACAAATTTTTGCCCTTTTGATTAGCAGGCTTCCTGCAATCAGTCACTTTGTGCCCCTATTCCCCACAACGAAAACATCTAGTAGTAAGGTTAGAATTACTATGTGGTGATTGCTGGATAGGACGGGAATCCTGAGGATGAACTGACCGACTGTTTTGATCGTTCCTGATCACTGGCCTCCTATTTTGCTGTTTTTCAACAACAAGTGCATGCTGATATGCCTCCAAAACAGTCCACAACGAGTGAAGGTTGAGGACGTCTTGCAAGGGTTGGCGCAAACCCCCCAAATATCGCACCACCAACTGGTAAAATTCTTCTGTGTAATCATCGACTGATCTCGAAACCCTGCCTTAACGCATGAAGTCGCTGAAACAAGGTGGAGTGTAGCCGAAGGGAAAGAAGTGACCCTTCATCTTCTTCTTCATCTTCTCCCAATCAGTGATCTTGGCCTTGTCCTGCCTGTCTCGTGAGCGTCGCAACTACTCCCATCACGCAGATGCTCTGCCTTTGAGTTTGATGACGACCAGTTTCACTTTCACACGATCAGGGACTTCCTTGTAATCAAAAATACGCTCCACTTCGTTCATTCAATCAATGAATCCCTCGGCCTGTAACGTACCAGAAAACTTGAGCAGATCGACCTGAAAGCCGAGATCTATATGACGCTCTTCTCGACTACGGTGCTCCCAGAATAGAGCACGATTGTGATATGGGTTTTCGAAAGTAAACTCAGAATCATGATCGGAGGCCTCATGATCCTCGAAATCGAGTGCCGCCAGACGCTGGGTCAACTCTGCGATTTGCCTCTGCAAATCCTCAATCATCGCATCTTAAACGACGATCACGGTACTGGGCTTCCTCCTTCAGACCATGCCCACAACGATCGCGAACACGACCACCAGCCATAGAAACTGATGAAATTTCACCTCAGGAAGATGTTGAAGCTCTGATGCCAACTGACGCCAAACAAAATAGCGATTATTCTGCAGGCTAGTTTCAACAAATGAATTCACAAAGAAGAACACAAGCAATTCGTTCAAAATATAGAAAATACGTCTCTGAGAAAAAAAACTGAATATTACCAAATGAAAGATTGTCGAAAATCAGTCCACAAGCCGAATTGTATAACTAAAATTCGTCTGTAACCAAATTTTACCAAAAATGGCAAAATCTCGAAAATAACGTAAAATTGAAATTCAAAATCAAATAAGCAATCTACGAAAAATCCAGAATAAATCGGATTTAAAATGACTTTCTAATAAACACACGAAATATTACCAAAATAGTAAAAAAATAACCAAAAACAATGATATGGAAGGAAAAATAACAAAATTTGAGGTCGAAAAAGGGGCACATGGAGACATGCTCAATGTGGACAGCGTGCGCGTCGAAAAGAGCTTTCCAAATTGAGGTCTTATACGCGATTCTGACACCCGTAGCCAAAGTAATGGCAAAAAAATTGAAACGCACCTAAAACTCTCCCAATTAGAAAGAGATCACGATCACTTTTAGCCTTTACGCTGATCTGCCAATTCATGGTACCTAAGTGTCATCAACGTGCAATCAGACAGCTCAACATCACCTGTCTCAGATCCTCTTGCATCATTAAGCTCAATTGGAAAGCATAAAATCCTACATTCAGTAGGTTTGCAAATCACGCACTTGATGCACAAACATTTTTTTTTAAAAGGAAGTAAACTTCATTAAAATAAGATGTTATGTGTTAAAGGAGATGGGATTTTCTAACAAATATTCCAATATGACAACCACAATACAAAAGTGGTGATTAAAAAAAAAAAGGTCATAAAACTAATATTTTGGCCTCTATACAAGCCCAACAAAGAGGATATAACATTCTAAATGTAAACTACTATTGAAAGCGGTGTAAGTAAGTGCACTGCAATCCATTGTCTTGAGACATTTTTTAGAGAGATCCTTAGTCCTTTTAACAATCACCAGCTAGGAAAAGCGATAACTCAGATAAACCGACATCGTAAGAACAGATCTACGACAGAAAAACAGTCAAATCGTACTTTTGGAGTGGAGCGTGAGAACCACGTGCCAGTGGAATAGAGATAGGGTCGAACTGATTTGAAAGATCAGAAGGTGGGAAATCTACTAGTGCGGCGCTCATAGCCAATGGAGCTGTCGGAGGGCGGTTGCGCATGAAGACTATGCATGAAATTAAGGCAAGAGTGAGGGCCATACGCCGACATTTTGAGTGCAATTCCACATCGTACTAACATATCAACAGTAGGGATACGTCTTGGTGGAGCACGTGCTGGCTTTCCTTGACCAGAGTTTAGAAAGAAATATATATATATATATATATATACACACAAAGATGGTAGAAAGAAAACGAAGAGAGGCAAAAACAAGCGAGCAGATTTGATTTTTCTGGAAGAGAAAGGCTTCTCTATCTAGAGACAAAAAAAAAAAAAAAAAAAGGAAAGCGGGCACCATACTTGATGCACAAACATATTAGTTAACGTCAAATCAAATCACAAACCAATCATGGTGATTCCATGCCTACAGGCAACTCAACTATCAGCGTAACGTCATCCCTGACCGTATTATAGACGTATAGCAGCGGGCTACATGCAAATATTAACAAGAATCCTATAAGATCGCTCCAGATGCACTCTAGAGTCTAGACACTTTTACTCAGATGTGTTGTGATATATCATCTGTATACTCTTAAAATCATCACAAAATACAAAGGCAAATATGAAATAGCATTCATCAAGTAGTTCAAACCATTCAAATGAATTACATGGACGATTATTTAAGCTAATGTAGCTTAAAAGCAATGTTGCAATTATAATAAAAAGTCCTTTCATACGGCTCACTTTAGCAACTTTATGAACGGGTGAATCCATAAATTACATTTTTCATACGCAAAAGACATCAATGGATCCCACCTCCATACATGGTGGGGGATAAAAAGAGTTTAGAACTTGGTAATGCAAAACCCCCCTCCCCTAAAATAAGCATCTGCTTACTACATAAATGAGATAAAAACAAGAAAAAAAGGGTCAAGCAACAGCATCTCTAACTGCTCCTCTAAAACAGGGTTACTGTTAAGCTTATGGTCTCTATAAAGAAGTCCAACTTCAGGGTAGCGATTAAACTTTCTGGTGCATTCTCTCGTCTCTCACCTTCTTTGATTGATAAGCACACCAATAGCTAGACATGGTTTTGGACTAATAGCACAGATTTTGCATGCTTAATGGCAAAGATGAGGGCTGCTGTAATCTTGGTATTCAATTCTATATCCTCGTGTTCAAACATAATCCAATGTTATTCGGCTAACTAGTCAAGACACACATTTATTAATATTTTCAAATTTTATTTCTGGACACAAGTTTAAAATATGACAACATTGTTTAGGCAGGAAACTCAAGAACTCAAATAAAATCCATTGCATAGAAAATGCTATTCACCAAATGAACATCTTCAGCTCTAGAGAAACAAATGAGATAAGAGTACTGAGATAATAGTACTATAATTACTGTTACTGTTTCTTCAAGAGCAATGGTCCAACGTTGTCCCCAGTAGCTTTGTTGTGCTTCACATGGCTTCCGTCACACAAAGGGAAAGTAGCGGATCTCCAACATCTGCAAGGGAAAAACAAAAACAAAAACAAAAACAGAAGCTCAGAGTTTGGATGCTTTAGCAACTGGAAGAGCATGATATCAGACAAATTCTAAAAAGAATACAGCTACATGTTATTCACTTTATGGAACCTTTTATCTAATTGTCTATGTCAGCCATTTGTGGTCCGTGTATTTAAGACATTACAGAGTCAAATGGCCACATCCGTAACTGGGTTAGGCAGTCAAAGGAGTGAAGAAATTGATCCAAACGGCTGATGGATTTCTGAGAGAGGAAAGCATTATTGTGATGGATCTAGAGCTTACTCGAGTGAGGAAAACATAATGACAATACTTTTTTATAAGCTAAAAATTATTAGAAGTAAAAGAAAGAGGAAAAACCTAAGCTTTTGACGAGTGTATGAAAAGTATCAAAATTAGAACCTTGAGTTTAAAATATCAACCCTTCTCATCTCCAATGGATTTCTGATTCTCAGTATTCTTCTCACTTTTGGAGTTAATTTGGTGTCATCGTAGACCATGGCTGAGTTATTGTGGTGCTAGAAAATGTGGTCTGATTCCCATGGAAGTGGTTGATTATGAATGCTACAATGATTTGGGGAACAAAAAAACTAGGGCATCAATAAAAGACTATAAGATTACTCATTTGAATGGTTCCAAGCTCTTATTGGATGTGTTGTTTAATATTTTTTATAAGTAAAATGATATTTTATTGAACGAATGTAAAAGGCAAAGTCTATGTACACAGGTAGTATACAAAAGAACCCTTTGTTACACTATATAAAGCAGAAGAAAAAGAAGAAAACAGAAAATCATGAGCAGATGCTCCATCAAGACCTATAGCAGAAAACCATTGTAAAAATGTAGATACAAAGAATTTCCAGATTTCCTCCGAGGTGCACTCCTTATTGATGAATCATCGCTCGTTCCTTTCCCACTAAATACACCACATGAGGCACAAATGAACCATCTTCCAAGCTACAACCACTTGTTTAGAACTACGAATCCCCTCCAACACACAAGCAAATCCACTACTGTCCTCAGCATCACCCAAACCAGTCCAACTCTACTAAAAACTCCATCCCATAAAGCCTTGAAACCTCACAATGCAAAAGTTAATGATCCACCGATTTCCCATGCTTCTTACACATAAAACACCATTCCATAATAACAAAGGGTGACGCTGGGGTTCGGTCGGGACCGAACCCCAGCACAAATACAGCCCACCCTAAAAACACAATAAAAAATTTTAAAAAATACAATAAAAAATACAGTAAAATGAAAATAACACAATAAAAAAATAAAAACATAATAAAAACACAATAAAAAAATAAAATGAAGATGATTTTAAGGGAGGATTCGGCCCTCAGCCGAACGGAGCCGCCCCCGGTGTCGGTGGGCGACACCGCCCATGCCATCAGGACCAGCGGGCTCCGGTGACCTTACCCCTACGACGGCGAGCCCCAGCGACATCCCAGCTTCTCCAGGCGGCCTTAAATCCGAAATAAGTCCGTTACAATGGCATGGGCAATGTCGCCCAACCCCACCGAGTGCGGTGGGGGCTGCATTTCTTGGGGAGTTCGGTCCCCAGGTTTTCTCAATAACAAAACCCCTCTTTCTCAAATGATCAATTGTCAAAATATTTCCAAGTGAAGCTGTCCAAATGAAGAAAGCAACTTTGGAAGGCACATGAGACCTCCAAATGCGCTTCCAAGGAAAGAAAACACACTGCTGAACAGTCAATGCCTTATAGTAAGACCGAACTGAGATTTTTTTACTGCCTGTATGCTTCCATGTCATTTTATCCCTCTCATCACCCCCAACCCGCAGGGAATAAAGGAGGCAGAAAAAACCATACACCTCATCAAATTCCCAATCTTCAACAGCTCTCGTAAATTCAACATCCCACTGCAAAATTCCATTTGAAATACTGACAGATCAGCAACAGATGCAAGCCGATTAAATGCTATACGAAAAATAGCAGGGAACACACTACAAAGAGCCCTATCACCACAGCAAGTATCAAGCCAAAAAAGACCCTTGTACCCTCACCAACAACAAAAGTTGTATGTTTTACAAAGTTCTCCCATCCCTTTCTAATAAATTTCCAAAGACTCACTCCATTGGTCCCCCTAATCTCCATAGAACACCCCCCCCCCCCCCCAAAAAAAAAAACTCACACCCATATTTCCGAGCTAAAACCTCCCTCCACAACGACACCCCTTCCACTTGATACCTCCACAACCTTTTTTCCAACAAAGCCTTGTTAAAACTACTCAAATTCCAAACTCCCAAACCTCCATTTGAAACAGAAGAGCTAACTTTTTTCCAACCAACAAGTTGAATCTTCGTCTCCTCAACCATACCACCACACAAAAATGTATAAAATAATTTCTCAATCCATTTTCCCACCTCTAGTGGCAATGGAAATAAAGAAAGATAGTAAGTTGGAAGATTAAAAAGGGTAATTTTAATGAGAGTGATTCTACCCCTTTTGTTAAATAAAATCATTTCCAACCAACCAACATTTTCTCAATCTTCTCCACAACCCATCCCAACTAGACTTTGCCTTGCAAGACGCCCCCAGTGGAAGACCAAGGTACTTCAATAGTAAAGCAGCAACTTTACAACCCAACAACTCTGCCAAGCACTTAAAACTCCGCACCTCTCCCCACAGGAACCAGCTCCGACTTACTCAAAATTACCTTCAGACCTGATACATCTTCAAAACATAATAAAATAGCCCTTAAGGTTTGAATCTGTCCACAATCAGCGTCACAAAAATAATAGTGTCATCTGCAAAAAAAATGTGAGAAATAGTAATAAAACCATTCTAGACATTTCCCACCTGAAACCCAGAAAGAAATCCCCCCCCCCCCTGGCCCCCTCCCTCTCTCTCTCTATCTCTCACAGCAGCCTCCACCATTTGGCTCAAAGCTTCAATGATAATAACAAAAATGAAGGGAGATAACAGATCCCCCTATCTCAAACCACGAGAACCATGAAAAAACACACAATGACTCCCATTAACTAAGACTAAAAACTGTGCAGTAGAGGCGCATTCTCTAATCCATCCACACCACCTCCCCCCAAATCCACATCTCCCAAGCATGTAAAAAAAAAAAAAAAATCCAATTCACATGATCATATGTCTTCTCTATATTTAACTTACAAATGACACCCGACACCCCTTCCCTCAAGCGATTGTCTAGACATGCATTTGCAATCAACACAAAGTCAAGAATTTGCCTTCCCCAAACAAAAGCATTTTGGGACTTAGAAATAATTTTTTTTCATAAACCTACTCAACCGATTGGCAAGTACCTTCGAGATTATCTTATAAACACCACCGACCAAACTAATAGGGTGAAAATCCTTCAACTCAGAGTCCCCAGCTATTTTGGGAATAAGAGCAATGAATTTGGCATTAAGGGACTTCTCAAACTTCTTATAAGTGAAAAAATTAAACAAACCATTACGCAACATAAACTTTTGAGTTCCTTGGAGTTTTCAAAGTTATCTATAAACTGACAAATTCTCCTGACATTTCTAGACATTGTATCAGCGATCCTGCTCGGAAAGAAAAATCAGCCACTTCTAGCATTATATTATAGTTTGGTCACTCTGCTGCCGAATTAGCTAAGAAAATATTTATTCTGACAAATATATCTACTAAGAAAATTAGCTAAGAAATTATCCTTAGCTAAACATACAAGTATGTTGATAGCTTAGAAAACATATCTTGAACAATATTTTCAAGAGCAGCGGACACAATACGTTGGCCAAATGTAATTGATTTGGATGGAACTTGTTTGTGTTCATGTGTGTGTTTGTGGAGTAAGAAACTTGTGCGTGAAAAATGTTATTCCTGATAATATGAAAATTGGAAGACGCCTATCAACCCCATTGCCTCACCAAAGGTCATGTTATCAAAAGTATAGAGCTCTTGACATTTAAAATCCAACTTCAAATAATAAGCCCATAAATATGTAGCCCAATAAATCACTAAACTATTATCCCCTTAGCAATTTTCCCTTTCCATAAACTTAGCAAACCGATCTTAAGCAACAATCAGTTGATGGGAAAAGAAATGAAGAACCGTATGAAATGAGGGGTTTTATTACCTGCAATAAGCAGTGACAGGCTTGGAGAGCTCAGTGACGACGACACTATCCACCACTTTATCTTCGCTTTTCCTTATCTCCGGGTTAACACCCTGACCCTCCGCTCTCACCACCAACACACGATTCGGCCTAGCTCTACCCACATGACCGAAAGATAAAGACTCGGAGTGGGCTCCAACGGTGGTTCCTCGTCCTCTGCTTCGCTTGACGCCCTCAGCGGGTGACTTGCTGTAAGTAAATCCGACACCTACGACGCTTAGAATCGACGCCATCGAAATGGATCTCTGGAACTTTCTTGGTCTGAATCAATGAATCGCTGGCTCTCTGTGAGGGTAGGTGAATTATATTTTGGAATTGAAAGATGAGTGGGTGACGAACTTGTGGAAGCCACGCTCTTCGAGAGGGACGTGGGGGATCTGAAGCGAGGTTGCGTAGGACACGTGCACGAAAATCTTATTATTTTTTTCGCCACCACGAAAATCTTATCTTGGCGCCTTTCAAAGGACCAAGGAATTGGGAATCACGACGGGCTTTCGAAATCAATTATAATTTATACGTTTGTCGTTCACGAAAAAGAAAACACATTATATATATACAAATATTATATGAAAAATTCTACTTACAGGCGATTTGTACATTTATATATGCACCATCTTACGTGACAAGTGAAATGATATAAATCTGATATACAATTTCAATAAAAAAATCGTATATAGCGTGATTCTGAAATTGAAAACCTTAATCCTTTTGTATCCATCTTCTCCCGCACCCTTCTCCTTCTCCTTCATATATTTTTTCCTAGATTTCTCTTCTCCTTCATCTAATCCCACACCATTGACCTTCTCCTTCATCAAGTTCTCTTCAGTATTCTCTAGACAGAAACCATTTTCTCTCGTGGTTTGTCGTGCAAGGCATAAAGACTACGGAGAGAGCTTCATTCCCTTTTATTGTCATGTGCACGGAGTTATTGGGCCAAACGGAGAGCTTCCTTCCCTTATATTGCCAAAGGGAGTAGCAATACCGCCTCCTCTTCCGCTAGCATCGACGTGAGCAAGAAGCAGCAACAAGGAGATTCGCTTCTACCGTCGATGTTTGTTAAGAAACACAGGTGGTAGCAACAGCAATGAAGGGCACTGAAGTTTGCTCCAGAGTTGGATGGACTGACTTGCTTCAAGACTCTCATCTCTCACTAGTTTTTGTTATGTTTTTCATGTTTTGCCATATGAATATGTTGTGCGCTACCCAAGATCGGAATATACAAATATAACAGATGGTAGAGATTAGCGTTACTGAAAATTCAAAAACTTTTCGTTGATTCTTTGATGAATCGATCTTGATTCTGACAGTTATGTAAAATATTGGTTCTTTAATTGATCAGTTGTTGTACCTCTTTGTTACTTGTTTCTCTATTTGTTTTTCAAGGTTTGTTTCTTGATTTGTATTTATTCATCTCAATTTTGGGCATAATAGTACTTCAAATCCCATTGCTTCCACCTTAGCTTCAGGCAACGAGTCCAAAGCAGAAGACTCCAATTTAGCTTCACAAGAAGACTTTTAATCATCTTCAACTTCTTCTAGACTATTCTTTGTGTATATCTGATTTACCTTTTTGTATTGTGTATAGATGAATCATTTTCTGTTGTAACCGTTTTATAGATGGCCTTCGCACACCAATGCACACCACATGCTGACTGCTTTGCCCCACTAAGTGCAGGACACTCCTTTGCTATAAGTAGCACACTGTCAATTGATATTTGCAATACCATATCAATATACAAGTCTTCAATTTATCAATGAGATTCTCAAGCGCAAACTCGTTTAAACGAGGATTGGCAATTTGCACTACACACTGTACATATTAGCGTTGTAATGTTGAAGGGGCTTAACCAACTGGATTTTGATTTTTTATTAGTGGTTGCAATTGGTGCTCTAATGCATGTGGTATTATGGCTCCAGTTATAAACCATTTCTTAAAGCATTTTTCTCTGATCTTGATTATTGGGTTTTGTTTTACAATCTATATGACTTCCACCATTACCAAAAAAAAAAAAAATACAGTCAAGTGTAATAATTAAGGTATGCCAAAAACTTCAGTACTATAATACATTGAAATAAATTCGATCTCATTTTTACCAAATCCCAAAAGCAAACCAGTACAATGATTTCACACACACCCCCCTCAACATCAGACACAAAACACATCAAAATGGTAAGATGCTTTTAGCTTGGCATGCAAAAAGGTCCATCAACATGATGATCACCACAATAGAGACCAGGTCGCTGGTAGGGGTTCAATTGTTTTCTTCTGGGCAATCTCACAATTTTTTTTTTTTAAATTGTTGTTTTATTGATCCCTAAATTCTCCAGTCATACATTCAGAAAAGAATTTAATCTCTCAAAACAATCATCTTCCACAAAGAAGTATACAAATTGTACAAAATACCGAAATCTAACATCCCCCTATCCTTGAGTAACTGCGTGAGGTATGCTCAAGTACTAATACAAATTCAACTTGCTAAATTGAACACAAAGACAAATTACTAATAAATAACAAGCATGACCTATTAAAAATCTAATTGTTTTGGAGATCCTCCAATGGGCCACTTTTGGGCATTGTTTTTGATGCTGTAGTGTTACCAATTTCATCATTCTTGCTGCTTGCCGCATTCTCTTTCATATTAAGATTCTTGGGCGTTCTTGGGATCAGACTAGCATTAAACTTTGTTTCTTTCACCATTGAAGAATTCAACTGTTTGACAGACAAACTGGTCTTTTCCTTCAGTTTTGGTAATTCCAACTTTCATTGTGGAGTCTGAACAAATTCATCATCAATCTCTCTACCAACAACCATATTTGTGGAAGCAAGAGATAGTTCTTCAATTATTGCATCTATTTTTGGCACATCAATCTCCATTGCTTCTAACATATGTTCGCGTCCATCCCTTCCAAGTTTCCAACTGTAAATTTTGTATCTTCAACGCCAGCATTATTTTGCACTTGTTTTGAATCATTGAGACCACATTCTGCCATGCCATCCTATGCAAACCTAACTTGCAAACCTAACATGCAAACATAATCCGTGTAAAAACCCCACATTAAAATCATAATTTATAAATACCTCATAACCCATCAACACCATAGCAAGCACCAGTACCCCTCCAGCCATAGCCCCACATAATCTACCATCCATATTGAATTCCAATGGTTCAGAAGTAAAAAATAAGCTAACTTAAAAAAAGCTAAAATAAGCTAAACTAAAAAAAGTTAAAATTAGGTAACTTAAAAAATGTTAACACTATTAAATTAAATAAGCTAACTTAAAATAAGCAAAAATATTGAATGCTTATCATTAAATGCTTCACTAGATAATGTTGAATTAATTAAATAAATATAGAGAGAAAACAAGTAAAATAAATTGCATATCACTAAATGAGCTATTCTATTATGTGATATCAAAGACCAAAAAGAAAATGGCAAACAAACAATCCAATACTCCATTAAAAGTCTTTTAAATTATAATATAATCATCAGTAAAGTTTAGGATAGAAACTTGTATAATTGAGAACTAAGGAAGTAAATTGAACCAAAAGGAAAATTGTAGAGAATTTGAAATATTTTTTAATAACCATATTTACAAATCAAATTAGTAATTATAAGAAATCGAAATGAAAAAACACAAAATCAAATAAATTAGATTAAATTAAATTAAATAAAAAATTCAAATAAAATAAAATCATAAAATAATGATAAAATCATATAAAATAAAAAATCAAATTGAATAAAATCAAATAAATCAAATGCACATTAAATGAGAAAATGAAAGAACCCAAATCAACAATAATAACAAATCAAAATGAGAAAATTAAATTAAAAAGCACATTAAATAATAAAAAAATTACAAAAACTAAGCAATGTATGACAAAAATAATTTCATCACAAATCAAAATGGGAAAAATAAATTAAAAAGCACATTAAATAATAAAAAAATAAAAAAGGCAGTGAATAACAAAAGTAATTAATCATTAAGAACTAAAATAATAATTATAACGAATTGTTAAATTAATAAAAATAATAAAATAATAATCATTAATAATATTGCATCTTTTATTATTATTAGATAATAAAAAAAAACCAAAAACTTGGCATTAAATGACAATATTATTTTAAGGGCACATTAAAATAAAAAGAAATTAAAAAATAATTAGAAACCAATTTTCTATTTTAATAAAAAAAACTAAAAACCCAATTTTCTGTATCATCTAAAAATAAAAAGTACATGAGTTAACAATTTGAGGAATCGAAATAATAATAGGCACATTAAAATAATAATAAAAATTACTCAAAAACCTAGCAATAAAACACAAAGAAACCAATTTAATAATCATAACAAATATATATGAAAGAAACAAAAATAATAAGAATAACAAATCGAAATGACAAAATTAAATTAAAAGGCACATTAAATAATAAAAAAATACGAAAACTAAGCGGTCTAAAATAACTTAAATTACTATTATGTTTTAAATTACTATTATGATTTAAATTATGACTTAAATCATAAATGAAAATAACAAAAAAATGTGCAATGACTTAAATTATACATTGTTATGGGAAGAGGCCATGACGTGCAAAACAAATAAGACCGAGGAAGTTTTTTGGATCCTAAATGATGAAATAACTAAATAAGATTTTAAATAAAATCAAACAATAAGAAAGCAAAATATTGATAATAATAGATTGAAATGAAAAAGTCAATAATAATGAATAATATAAAATAAATAATTGGAGTTTTACATTCTCCTGTTTAAGTACAATGCTTGTTAACAATTAATTTTTGATATGATGTTTTCTTATTTAATTTTTTCTTTGCTATATATTTCTCATATTTCTAGCTGATTTTTATTATAAATGTGAATTCAAAATAGGTTATATCATCAGCTTGATTTGTTCCTGGATTCATCTCTTGTACCTTAATCTCATCAATTATTTCTGCTTCCAGGTACATGCCACTACTTTGACCGACTCATAATAAAATTGACTAGCGATTCAAATAAAATTGACTCTTAAGCATTGCGATATTTAATATATTGTAAATAATTTGTCTTTCTATAACAAAGCTTGCATTTATTAGCATTAAAATTAAGTATGCAATTGTAATTTATTTATGGATGCTCAATGTCGAATTTTATCGATATATCTATAACATGTGCCTATACAATATGTTAAATATTATGTTCAATCCAATATGAAATTTTATCAACATATTTATAACATTTTTTATTTCCTTATAAAGTGAATGTTTCCCTTGACATCTTATTCATCAATCATCTCATTTTTTATTCTTTGTCAACAAATTTCAATTCCTGAAAACACAATTTTGTTCAGTATAAATAAATAAAAGTGGTAAGATTCATTAAAATATTACTAACCAGATATCTAAAAGTTAGTCAATATTCTTAAATTTAGATAAATTAAACTCTTGTCATAAAATTTTTAAGGTGTTGAAAGCCAAAAAATAAAATGAGTTCTTATATTTCCTATCAGAGCAACAAAAAGAGGCTCATCGTAAAAAAAAATAGAGACAAATATATTCTAAACAGAACATCTAGACATAATATTATTCAGGATCAAAATCAATTTTCATCTTGTGATATGGTTGCTTCTAGCTAACCAAGTCTTTCAAAGGGCAATGTTAAAGCTATGCAGAATATTAACATCTCTCAACTGTCAAAAAATCAAACATAGTACCTTCCTAACAATAACGTTCAAACGGGTGAGGTTTCTTCTATAAATAAAATAAAATTTTTTGTTGATATTGATATTTTTACTTTTAATTATTTTGTAGATGCATTTGTCACAATGGAACAAGATTCTTCTCAACCAAGTAGTTCTACAAATTCTTTAGCATCTACAATAAGGACTACAAATGTACAAAATCTAAGCAGCTTAAAACAGATTTTAAATTAGTAGGTGTACTATACATCCTTAATTCTTCATTTTACTTCCAAATAACTCTTATATGTATTTAACTCAATATGACTACAAATTTACTTGATGGGTTGTTGTCTTGTTCGATAGACTGCCTATCTTATTCATGACCAACTCATTACCAGACAATGATATCAACACATTCTCAAGGTAAACAAGAAGCCTACAAATCGATTACAATTCTCCATCCTTTTTTATTGGTTTCTTATATTTTTATTGACAATTCTCTAAATGTAGTCATTTGAAACACCTAAAATTTTGTTCTCATTATGTCATGTATGTTTGGCTTTTGCCATAGGGAACTAGCTTCAATGATCTGCTTGCTTTAGGCAAATACTACAAAGTATACCGCTTGAGATAAATTTCTTGTCATCAATGCCATCTTATAAATATTGTGCAGCAAAAAGATTCCATCATGAAACAAAAGGCTTTTATTGTACTGATAGCACTATTTCTTTAGTTGACGATCATGTTCCAAATCAATTTTATCACTTATTTACTTCTGAGTCAGCTGAATTTACCAACTTTCGCAACTATGTGCACACATACAATAACAAATTTACATTTACATCATTCGGTGTGAAATTTAATAGAGATTTATACAAAATAAACAAAAGAATCTATATATTTCAGGCTCAAGAACAGGTCTATCATTTCATCAATTAGCTACTCCTTCTTGATGGACATCCTACTTATTTGCAATTATATTTTTATGACACTAAACATGAATTAGAAAATCGTGTTTATGACTCAGGAAGATTGGATCATTCAATTATTACTAAACTCATGGTTATTTTTTAAGTTAATCCATATTCATGCTTTTTTAAAAGCCCTAGTAATGTGCCTGCTCTAGATAAATATGAAATCTAAATCAAATCTGATATCAATCTAGATCAACATGTTTTTAATGCACCATCAACATCACAAGTTGCAGCTATTTGGATTGGGAGTGATGACTTTAGCCCTTTAAAAAGACGAGATATTATCGTTTACAACCATTCAAGTAGCAATCATATAGTTCAATATTATTTTGGTTGCTACAATCCTTTACAATATCCATTATTTCCTTTCAGAAATATTGTTTGGCATCAAAGTATACAAAGAGTCAAGAAAGGAGCAATATCTTCACATACTAACACAATGCCATCAATTCATCCTGAACATTCAGTATCAGTAGATCAGTTACTTAGCAGAGAGCAACAAGGTTAGAATAAGTCTTCTTGTTTTGATCGTTGAACTTCAACCTTGAAATTTGCAACTTCCTAATATGTTGTTTCATTTGTACAGTTTTGAACAAAACAAGAAAAGAACCATTTGTCTCGTGTCGTGAATATTATTGCTACAGATTTCAAATCAGAACAAATGACAAATCTATTATCTTACCATATGGTTGTTTGTTTCAACAATTTATTATTGATATGTATGTCAAAATTGAAACTTCAAGATTAGACTACTTTCTTACCAAACAACAACAAATTCGATCTGAAGTATATTAAGAAATTGTTAATTGCTTTTCAATTGGACAAACCAATACTTCAAAAGTTGGCAAACACATTATTTTACCCTCATCTTTTATTGGTGGCCCAAGAGATATGTGAAAAAGATATATAAAAGCAGTGGCTTTAGTCCAACACTTTAAAAAATCTGACATCTTTCTAACCATGATATGCAACCTAGGTTTGAAAGAAATCTTAGATAAATTGGGATCACAAGAAGAAGCACAAAATCGACCTAATTTAAATGCCCGAAATTTTTATGACAAAATTAGAAGAGTTGAATGATGATTTACTCAAACGACAAGTTTTTGTAAAAGTCTTGACTTATACTTATGTAATTGAGCATCAGAAAAGATGATTACTACATGCTCATTTCTTAATTATATCGCAAAGAGACTGAAAAACTCATGCTCCTGAAGCTATTGGTGAGATTATCTCTACAGAAATTCCTGATCAAAATGAAAATCTGTATTTATACAAAACAATTGTGAGGCATATGATGCATGACCCTTGTTAAATATTAAATCTAACCAATGTTTGTATGAAAAAAATGGTTGTTGTAAAAACCATTTTCCAAAAAACAACGAGTACAACTATTGGAGCTGACTGTTTTCCACAAGTATAACAATGCAACAATGGAATTACTGCCAGAGTTAAGAGCAAAAACTTGGACAATTGTTGAGTGATTTCATATAATTCATATCTTATTGCAAATTTAGTTGTCATATTAATGTAGAGATTTGTTATACAATCAAGGCTGTGAAATACTTTTATAAGTACCTCTATAAAGGCCATGATCGTATCGCATTTAATTTGACTTCAGAATATAATACTTATGAGGTAGATGAGATTCAGCAGCTCCAATCAACTCGATGAATTTCTCCACCTGAAGCCACGTGAAGAATATTTGGTTTTTTTCTTAATGAAATGTATTTATCTGTATATAGTTTGCATCTATATTTTGAAAATCAACATTTGGTAGCTTTTTGTTCTCATAAAGATTTAACTAATGTTCAAACTTTTGATCGTTCTATAAAATCGATGTTAACAAATTTTTTTTTCAACAAATCAAACAAATGAAACTGCACAAACATTCTTATATAAAGATTTTCCCACAACTTTTGTTTGGAGTCAATAATACAAGATGTAGAGTCCTAAAAAAAAGTAAAGTGTTATAGGCAAATTGTTGCAGCAAGCCCATTTAAAGGAGAAATATATTATTTGCGAATCTTATTAAACCATATAAGAGGTCATTTCTCATTTGATCACCTCAAAACAATTAATGGTGTAATAGCACCAACATTTCGTAAAATAGCTGTCTTGCATGGTCTGTTACAAAGAGACAGTAGTATGGAAGATTCTTTGTAATAAGCATCTTTGTATCAAATGACATATAGCTTGAGACGGTTATTTGCAACAATTCTTATTTATTGTAACCCAACAAATCCAAGAAAACTTTTGAATCACTTCGAAGAATATATGTTAATGGATTTAGATAGTGCAAATTCAATAGAAATCAGAATTAAAGTTTTGTGAAATATTGCTTCCATTCTTGAATCCATGGAAAAAAATATCAACACATTTAATTTAACAGATAGCAATCTTTGTTTTGATGACGATCAAACTAGGTCTAAATAAATTAATGATGAATCGACAGTGGTAATTCTGAAGGAAGATCTCTTTGCTTCACCAATTCTTAATTATCAACAACAAAATGCATATGATTCCATTTTAGAAAAATTCTTCACAAATCAACCTGCTGTATTTTTTGTCAATGGCCCAGGTAGCATAGGAAAGACATATCTATATAAGGCACTCTTTTCTTCAGTTAGATCAAAACAATTAATTGCACTTGCAACTGCATCATTTGGTATTGCTGCATCTATTTTGTCAGGAGATTGGACAACACATTCAAGATTCAAACTTCCACTAGATCTGGATAAGAATAGTACATGCAATATTAGCAAACAAAGCAGTCTTGCAAGATTGATCATATGAGATGGGGCACCTATGTCTAAAAAAGAATCTATAGAAGCATTGACTAAAATTTTGAATCAATGATTCAGAATTACCATTTGGCGGTAAGATCATTGTATTTGGTGGCAATTTTTGCCAAACTTTGCTCGTGGTTCAAAAATGTATAAGATAACAACAAATTGATGCCAGTTTAGTTTCCTCATACCTAAGGCCTGTATTGACTAAAATTGAATTAACAAAAAATATGCGAGCAAGATTAGATCCAACATTTTCAAATTATTTGCTCCAAGCTGGCAATAGAATCACGCCAATCACAATTGAAGAAAAGATAGTAATGCTGGATTTATTATTTATAAAAATGAGGTTGACTTTTTGGATAATTTGATAGTTGCAATATTTGAAAATATCCATGACTATTTAGAAAGCTTGTCAGAAATGATAAATCGAGCTATTCTAATACCAAAGAACAATTATGTTGATGAAATAAATACTATACTAATTCAAAGACTTCCTAGTGAAATTATACGATATTATAACTTTGATAAAATAACAAACAAGGTATTATGGAGGACTTCTTAAACACTTTAACTCCAAATGGCCTTCCACCTCATGAATTGTTGCTTGAGAAAAATTGTCATATCATGTTGCTAAGAAACATTGATCATTCGGAAGGATTGTGCAATGGAATACGTCTTATTTGTCAGAAATTTGATCGCAATATTATTGATGCAGAAATTGATATTCGTCACCACAGTAAGTAACAAGTTTTTATACTAAGGCTTCCTTTGTTTACTAACTACTGAAGAAAGTAGTGGATTCTCATTCAACCGAACAAAATTTCCTATAAAATTATGATTCACAATGACAATAAATAAACTTCAAGGCCAAATATTAGAATTTGTCGGCATATATTTGCCTCAACCAGTATTCTGTCATGACCAACTATATGAAGCATTGTCAAGAGCAAAAAATACTCTTTCAATCAAAATTCTAATAAGGTCAATCTCAAATGAAAATGCCGAAGAATGTCACACAAAAAATATTTTCTACAAATGTAATAGCCCAATTTTTTTTAAAATAAAATATTTTCTTGAGAATTTAGTTTAAGGGGCTTAATGGAAATATTTTTTATGGAAATAGGATTTGAGACTTAAATGCATTCTAAGATAAATTTTGGATTGACTTTTAAGATTTGTGAGAATGTATCAACTAGAGAAATTCTATTTGGACTTAGAAAGAAGTAAATTTTGGAAATGTGAGGAAGAACCACAAGAGGCAGATCTAGAACTTTTTATTTTGAGTTTTTGAAGATAAGGAATGGATCAAGAACTAAATCTAGTGTGAAATGGATGGACAGTAATGAAAGTCAACTGGTAACCGACTTAGATGAGTTGCCTTATGTTTGGCCATGTGACGAAAATTATGATTGGCTATCAATTTTTTTGAGATCTTGACATGTGTGGGAACATGTAACAAGTTGTTAAGGTTGTTCTAGAAGCCTTGGTGGGTAAGAAAACAAAGGAAAACAAATGGTGTATTCGGATTGGGTGTTCTCAGGTGATTTTGTCGTGTTTTGGTAAATTAAGCAAATGTCTCTCATCCAATCTCAAAATAAGGTAATTCAAAATCATATAGATCAATAAGAAGATGATATAAAACTTCCTTGTTTTGAGTTTTTGAAATATATAATTGGATCAGGAACTTATTTGGGACAGAAGAAGCCAAAAGATTAGATTATGCGTGGCTGGCAGACAGCCAACCCATGCCATCTCATATCCCTTCCATGTGGTCTATTTCTCTACCATGGATCATGTGAGGTTGCCATATGACTCCATATCAGCCCTTGGATGAAGATATTTGCAACCTAGTTTAGGAATTAGATCTAATCATTTGATCTTGAGGCATAACACCTCATCCTCCAAAGCCTTTGGGTAACCGGTTGCCTATAGCCATCTCTCCTTCTCATTTTCTTTTAAAAGGTCGACCACTCTCCTATATATATGTGTTGGAGAGCCTTATAACTCTCTTTGAAAAGGTGAACACACGCCCAAGTGGAGAGGAAATCAAAGAAGAATCCTCCATAAACCTTTGCAACTCCAAACACCATATGAGTAAACCAATTGAGTAATCTTGAGGAATTATTGCAAGGACTTGATTCTATCATCCATTCAAGTTTGGAGAAAATTAGTAAGTGCACTACTTAACATAATCTTGGTGTAGTATAAGTGGCTTAATTTTTAGATTTGGTTTGATGCCTATTTGATGCTTGTTTAAGCCTATGTATTGCTTAAAAAGTAGCTTGAATGTTCTTGATTTATGGAGTGGTTTTTGTTGTAGAAAAATACTAGGAAAAATTTTAGAACCTTAGGAATATGTTTTATGATCATATAAGAAGAGTAATATATGAAAATATGAGGTCATGATTTGGAAAAAAAATGATAGAACAACCCTAGTAACTTTCGGACTTCAAAAGAGTTAAGTATACAGATTTAACATCTTTCAATAAAATGGTCATAACTAGTTAGTATGATATTGAAACTAAGTGATTCAAAATAATATGGAAATCTAAGACATAGATCTACAACTTTTGTGTTTTAAGTTTTAAGAGATAAGAATTTTATGAAGGACGAAACCGAAATTAAAAAATGATGTTTTCCTTTTTTTAAAAATAATGTTTTCACAAAATAGAGTAGGTGAACTCTTAAAAAAGGATGTTTTCCTTCAATTTAAAACTTCTAGTGAATTAATTTAATAATAATTTCAACAAGTATGATAAGTTTAGGAATTTTAATATACTAGGAGGATTTTTAAGAATTATTATGCTAAGATATAGAATAAAATAAAATAATAAAATGATATATATAAGAGAAATGTTCAAGAAATAAACAAAAATGCTTAAGTTATAATAAAATAACATAATAATAAAATTTTATATATAAGAATAGTTCAAAAAACACTTAAAAATATTGAAGTTATGAAATTATGCAAACTTGTGGGCTTGAGTTGATGAGTTAAAAAGAATAATGAATGACTTAAAAAGAATAAATAATTAAGAATATTTTCATGAAAATTCGGCTAGCCCTTGATTAAATAAAAATTTAATATTTCATTTAGTTTCATACGTATGATTTGTTAAACTTGACATTATGAAACTAGGCGACGTATGTATATGTAGATTTTGTGTTATGATTTTACATGTCATATGCTTTATGAAAACATGAAACAAGCATGTCACCAGTCTAAGTTTGCATGTACGTTGCATTTTGTCATATATGTGTCGTCATAAATTATGACGTCTATTTTTAAGAAAAGTCCATATTACATGTCGTCATGTAAGTATTATTACAAGTTATGACAAACATTTAAGAAATAAGATTAGAAAATTTTATATGATATGGCCCAACTATGGGTAATAATAGTGGATATGATATAGCCTAACCTAGGTAATAATAGTGGTATGGCCCAACCACGGGTAATAATAGTGGCATGGCCCGACCACGGATAATAATAGTGGTATGACCTAACCACGGATAATAATAGTAGATATAAATAAAGACTTATAAGAACAATAATTTTAAAATAAGAATGATAAGTTCATGCATGATATAAGTTTGTTTAGGAATGAATGGCATCAATGTAAGTCCATATAAGAGATAAAATTAAGTCATGCATGAGTCACATGAAATATGTCACAAATGCATATTCTGACTATCTGGCTTGTATGTGATAATTTATTATATCTATATTTATATTAAGTTACGTGTGTACTTATTGAAATTTCTAAAAAAATCTCATTCTTGTATGTTCTTTTCTCTTTTGGAATATTTTAACTTCACTGCAGGGTTTGATGATGGTCATGGGCTAAATTCCAATTGCTCAAGAGATCTGGAGACACCCTGAGGGATTCCTGGAGTACTCTCTCAGAAAAAGTTTTTGATCAGCTGGTAGTAGTAAGGACTGATATCGACATAGAGAAATAGCTTCCTGAAGTGAAGAAGGAGCCTAGGTGGCTCTAAATTAAAGTTTTAATAAGTTTGTATATGTATTGACAGAGAAAACTAACTGGGTTATGCATGTGATGATACATTGTTATTTTAAGAATGGACGACGTAGATTTTTATGCTACCATGTGATCACTAGAAATTAGTTTTATTCAGAACTTTTTCGCTGTGATTTGTATTAAAGTTTGATAAGTACGGAGGTGAGTAGCCAAGTATTACTTATCCAGACACTCTAGTTTACGTTAAATCTCAGACGTAAATTAGGGGCGTCACAACAAAGAATTGTTAAAGCTTGTATATTTATGAAAGACTTAAAAAGGTAATATCTTTCCATTATATGTATGTTAATTCCTTATAATTTACATGATTATCATAGAAAATACTAATCATTATTATCAATTTTATTTTATATACATTTTTAATACCGTTAATCATTTATTGCATAAATCTCACAAATGTTATAAATTGCAGTTTCTAATATGGTTGTCTTCCTTGTATGTGACTCACCTCCAAGATGCTGCGTATTGTTTACACATTGATCAAATATGTCATTCCAAATATACGAAATTGAAGAATTAAGATGATTGTGGTTGAAAAAGTACTCAAACGAACTGGACAAAATTCATCAATCATCAATCAACTATCAAAAATTAATTTTGATTGATCTAAAGGTACAACACATATTATAATTCGTATTTATAAATAAAAAATTTGTAAATATCCTACATTTTGTTCTATGATAAAGTTATTTAAAATTACATTTTTCATGGTTGCAATTTTATATTGCTGTCATTTTTATTAGCTATGTATAACGTACTCTATAAACTATGAGAAATGATAAATGCAAATATGGACTTGCAAGCGACATGTAGTCGCTTTAAAAAAATGAATATATATGAGACTCACATGAAAAAAGTTAACTTTTTTAACAGTAGATCTCACTTTTTATCAAAACGATTATATGCTACTTGCAACTCCACGATTGTATGTAGCATTACTCATAAACTATACCTTATCTTATGAGAAAATTGTCATACTTTACAGGGCAATCAGATACAGGTTACCATGTTTGATCAGGATATATATTTGCGTTATCACACATTGAATATCTTTAAATCATACTACATTAGTAACGCATATGTCAAATCATTAGATTCAAAATTTCAAAGCGATTCGCATCATTACAAATGGATTATAAATTCGAGAACTATTATTGAAAAGATTCCAGATGATGAAGAACCGTTAAAAGCACCAGAGTACAACATTGTGCATTTTAATGAACTTGATGCCAATAAAAATACAACTGTTGAAATAGGTAAATATCTCATCAACGTTTTTATCTTCTATATCATGTAACAATTGATTGCTAAGAAATAAATACTTAATCTCCATTATTTAGATTTCATCACGGTTGCAGTTCACATCAAATTATCTTGGATGTCAACATGGCACAAGGAACAACAATGATCCAAGAAATACTTATTATTGATCAAACGTAAATTTCTTTTTAAATTGTTAGCATATTATTGTAAAACTTCATATTCAATGTATTTCATTTTATTTGCCTGAACTAAATTTCTATATATCTTTCTTAAATGTTCCAGCCTCAAACCTATATTTTTAATAATGTGGGATCGGTTCGTTCATATGGAATGTGAAAGACTTTCTGAAATCATTGGAGCAAAACCTGTCATTTTATGCACACATCTCAAAGTTGAATCTTACAATGGTATTATTTCTTAAATATAACTACTCTCATTTTTTAATATTATATATTACAAATATTTTTTATATGTTTTTCCAATGATTAGGTCTTTCTTGTTCGTCTCACCCACCAAACATATTCACAATCAATCTTCTTGTTCCTAATACAGCAGAGTTACAAAAGTGGTAATTCTAACATTCCTAATTGTTTTCAATATATTTCTATTATATGACGTGATTAGTAATTTTAAATTGATTTCTATACTTAAATTGTATTAATTGTCTCGATCATACTTTTTCATAACTTTGAAAATGAATTCTATTAATCTAATTTTTATAATTATTATTTATGATTTCAATTTTCTTGTTAATTTAAAGGGTAAAAATTCATTATCAATTACTTGATGACATCATTAAAAATTACCTGCACAATAAATCTACATCTGCTTCAATCGATAGTATCCAACCCATAACTACTATCTGCGATGTTGCTGGGCTTTCAAAGTCATTGCAACCATTAAAGATAAAATTATGATTTTGAAAATAAATTCACATTCTTTATGTATAAATATTATAATATATTACATACACTTTCTTAATATTAAAATATCACTTTGATAGCATATTAAATATGATGTAAAAATCAAAATTTTGGATTAAAGCAAAAAATTATTGTTGTGAATTTGTACCAAAGTTTCTATTACATGTTTTGCACTGGATGCCACAAAGGAACAGGATATGAGTACAATGAAATATTCAATTGTCTTTATTGCAAATAAACGAACACTATACAGCCACTGTATGTATGTTTCTTTCAAATTTTGAACCACAATTGTTTAAATTAAAACTATATTACAATGCTTTTATTTATGTAAACTTACAACTCTACCTTCATTATTTACAGTTCTCGAGCATATGTGGAAGTAGATGATAGTAAGGACAATTGTCAACGACTTTATTTAGCCCAATTGCATATATTGCATTGAAGGGCACAACAACAAATCTTATGGAACAAAATACTAACTTCAAGATTCAATTTTACCATAAAAAACAAATCATAGGTCATAACAAAAAAAAATTAACCATGAATAATAACCACATAAATTTTTAGTATTCTTTAAGTTGTCCATCCTTATGAGTAAGTTAGTAGTAACTTATAACATGTATAATAAGTATTGGTGTGACGCCCTCAATTTACGCTAAGGGTATTAACGTAAATTAAGAAGTCTGAGTAAGTAACACTAGGATACTTACTCCATACGTATCGATCTTAAGATGCGTACACCTATCCTTACGATTATGTATAATGAGATTTACAGTGAAAAGTGGTCTAAATAATTTTTTTTTTTAAATAAACTGGTGATCACATGGTAAAATATAGCCATAATATTCACATTGTCACATTTATAACATCAGATTGTACTATTATACATAACCTATTTCGTTTTTTTAGTCTTCTAATAATAATACATATTTATCCAACTACCACACTAGAACCACCTTGGTTTCTTCTTGGCTTTTAGAAAATTTCTCCCATAATAAAACCTATCCAGACTAAAACAAAAGTCCCGATGAAGATATTGCCCATATGGAGCTGTGTAAACCCCGCACACAGACAACAGTCCATCTAAGCCTAATGTCAGACAGCATCCGGTACGTTTCTGCTCCTCGGAGGAAGCGGATGCATCATGTCTCCATATCCCCATCGGTCGATCATAGATATCCATAACAGGATAGTCAAAAAAAATCACAAAAAGAAAAATCAGAACGTCCATTAGGGTGCTTCTAAACTCCCTGAGACATAGGGGCTTTTTTCCTGTCCGCCATATAGTCCTGTACAATAATTAAATTTTTCAGAAAGACATAAACAAATAAAAGTAAGATTTCCTTAGAAATCTCAGTAAGTATATTTATAACATAACAAGGTATGAATAAAGTACAACATAAAACACATGATAAAATCATGATAAATGTATAACATATGAATTAACTTATGTGTCTCATACGTATGAGTGACAAGCAAATGAGTGGTTGTTATTTCCAATGGACCCACTCTTATTATACTTAAATTCTTATTACTTGTAATATCTTTCATAAGATTGTGAATCATACGTATTTCGTCACCTCGACGGGTGTTACGTATTGCAGTCCTCGTCGGGTTTTCTCAACATGACGTGTGAGCTTAGCCATACATAAGCTCATCAATCTTTTGGGTGTTACATATCGTTGTCCCCGTCCTGAAGAGTCTCGTGTCAATCTTTTGGGCATTACGTATCGCCGTCCCCGTCTTGACACGGAATTACTTAGTATAGCGGGCGTTATGTATCGTCGTCCCCGCTAGTCATGTCAGTCCTTCGGGCGTTACGTATCGTCGTCCCGGTCGTGACACAACACTTAACTTATCACTTTTCCTTAACGTTTTTTTTATCATATTCTCTTAAAATACACATCGTGACTTATGACAATACATATGTGACGAATTGTAATATACATGCAACCTTAGACTTGTGACATGCATGCTTTCTATTTTCATAAATCATATGACATAGAAAAGTACATCACACAATCTTACATACATATACGTCACTTAAATGCGTGTAACGTCAAAACTTAGCAAATAATACGTATGCAATTAAATAAATTATTAAATTTTATTAAATCAAGGGGCTAACCGAAATCTTATAGAAATTATCTTTAGTTATTATTCCTTTTATTATATTCAACTCAAACCCAAAAATTAGTATAATTCCCTAATATAATTATTTTTAAGTGTTTCTTGAATTATCTTTATCTATATAAAACTTTATTATTATTATTTTATCTTTTTAAGATAATAATTATTAAAAATCCTCCTAATATATTATGTTTCAAAAAATTATCATATTTGTTAAAAAATATCATTCAAAACATTCACTAGAAATTTTAAAAGTGAAAAAAAATCTTCCTTTTTCAAGGATTTCCTATTTTGTTCTGTCACTTATTTTCAATTTTGTCTTTCATATATTTCTTATCTCTTAAAAATTAAAACATAAATATTGTAGATATCTGTCTTAGCTTTTCATAGACTTTTTAATCACTCAATTTTGACTTCCCACTAAAAAGTTATGACTATTTTACTATAAGAGGGTAAATCTGTTAACTCAACCTCCTTGAGGTCCAAAAGTTACTAAGGTTGTTCTATCAATTTTTTCTAAATCATGGCCTCATATTTTCACATATTCCTGTTATTATATGATCATAAAACATATTCATAAGTTACTAAAATTTTTCCTAGTATTTTTCCACAACAAAAATTACTTTATAAATCAAAAACATTTAAACTACCTCATATATGATGCATAGGCTTAAACAAGCATCAAATAGGTATCAAAATAAATCTAAAAATTAAGCCACTTATACCACACCAAGAGTATATTAATAAATGCACTTACAAATTTTTTCAAGGATAAAAGAGTAGTTTTGAGTTGATTTTGCACCACACTTCTCTCCAAGACTCTCACTTAGCTTCTTTTTGATGTGTGTGTGTTGTGAGTGCAATTTCTTCTATTTTTCTTAGTTTTCTCTCAAGGAACTCATGTGACTTCTCTAAAAGGATGCAAAGGAAAGCTTAAGGGTCTATTTATAGGAGGGAAAAAGTTGCTTGGGGGCTGGAGAAAGCAGAGGTGTCTCGGCAACCCCTTTGGCTGAATGCGGTGACTTGTACCCCTAGACATTAGGCCTTATAATCACATCTAAATTTCATGATTTCCTAAGATTTTCATCTTATGGCTAAGCTTCTTCCATACCTGAAATTATCTCAGATCAATGGTTAAAAAAATTACAACACATAGATAAAAAAAAATCAAACAAAATCAAATAAAATCTAGATATATCTTGGATGAAATCAATCCAACCACTTGGCCTTTGGCTGGCTCCCACGATTTCTACCTCTTTATTTCACCTTTTGTCATATGTTATAGACCTCCTTGACACCCTTAGGACCTCTTGGAAGAATCCCCTTAAGGCTTGGTTGACAATTGGTTAAGAATGGAGGGGATAGTTGGCTGGTTTGATTAGTTCTCCTCCAATCAGATTTTGTTCCCACTTCTTCCATGATTATATAAAAATTTTCTTCTAAAAAATCTTCCACCACCACATACAAACCTTTTCACACATATCTAGAAGATAAAAATGTAGAGAACCAATCAAATTGAGACTCCTAAAGTAGGCCGGTGGTTTGATTTATTTTCGGGTTTCAGTTTATGCTCAAATCTAATCAGTCCACTTCCAGCCCAGTTAACACATTGATACACTTCGCTTCTTCAAAATCTCAAAACATGAAAGTTTTATATAATCCTCTTAGTGATCCATAAGCTTTTGAATCACCTAAATACGAGGTCCAATGAGAGAGATATCATCATTTTACCGAAACATGTTTTTCTAATCTGAGAACCCACTTTTAGGCTATCTAAATGTTTTTCCACTCCACTTCCTATTTCTCAAATTTTTTTCTTAATCTCCTTGGTAGAATTATTCTATAGATGAAAGCTAAAATATTCTAAATTATTCTCTAAAAAAAATAAAATATTTGATCCTAATTCTCCTTATTTCAATTACAACTTAAGGTGTTTCTAGTTTAAATCTTTCTCCCAAATACCATAGTTTTCCTAGAATTCCCTTAAGAATAAATAAATTTCTAAATAAATCTATTCCTAGAGATGTATATAAAAAAAAACGGGTTATTACATATTGGTTCACAGGAAATTTCCTGTAGTTTTGCTACCAATGGACTAACTTATTATAGCAAACTTTTTGATAATTCAAGTTTATAAAGTTCAACTTTTGGTGACATGGTATCAATTTATAAAACAAAGCAAAAGAATTCTTTCAAAAATTATAACAAATAATATCAAATTATATAGAGTATGTTTATAGTTCTCTAACTTGAATGAACAATTGAATCTTATATTCAACAAACCATCTTGGATTGATCAATAGAAAGAAATTTTCTTCTTTTAATTAAACATATATATTTTCAACTACACATACAAGACATTATTAAAAACATGAGATTGAAACTTAACATATTGGGCTTCCAAACAACATTTGCATATTTATAGATATTTGTTACTATCTTTTCACTTCTGCTTTTGTTTTATTTCCCATATCTAGAATTTGTCACAAAAAAACCATCATATTGTCTTTCTCTCTCTCTTAATATATGCATTGATAACTCCTTACAAAACAAGATTTATATTCAATTTGTTTTGAAGCATTTATAGATAGTGCTTGCTATTTTGTATTTATTAAAATTTCATTTTTATATTAATTATGCAAACACTAAAAAGCAATTTATGCGAAAACATTTGCCTTATTTGCAAGAGATGGCAGTCAGAATTTGTGAAAAATGATGGACAATGCAGTTTATTAGAAATATTTAACTAAGAAATCCACACAACAAGAATTTTAATGTCATTTCAATCCATACTGCAGATGATCTAGCATAATTCTATGATGTAGGCATCGCTTTAATTATATAACATCTAGTTTAAATATCTAAAAATCAAGTGCATCATACTTCTATTTTTTTGCTGTAACATCATCTTAAAATATAATTGGAAGTAACTTTCAGTAATGTGCTAATTTTGATTGACAAAATGATAAGATGTAATATTTGATGCACCATTTTAAATCTTTAACTATTAAATGTGATGTTCATTTATTTGAGGATTTTTTTTTTCTTTACTTCTTAGAATATACTTTTCTTACTATATAAAATTATTGAAAAACAGATATAAAGTTAATTTTTATTGTGTAACATGTGATTATTCTTTTTGTCATTTGCATTGTATAAATAGATATAGCTTTTCTCTTGTTGATATCACATTTTTATTCTTTTTAATAAAAGTTATATTTTTCATAATTTTTTCTTCGAACTAGACAAACGTGCATTGTACGTTGTGGTCCCAACTAATATATATATATATATATATATATGTTAAATACAGTCTCCAATTTAGAATTGCAATACAAACTTAATGAAAAAAAAAATTAATTTAAAATTATAATAATATTTTCTTTAAAATAATAATATTATTTTTTACTCTTATTTATTAATGAGATTGCAATACAATTTTTCACTCAAGATTGTAATAAAAAATTAAAAAAGTTAAAAAAATAGTAGATTTTATTAATAATTGGTTTGAAATTAATTAAGTTTCATTCAACAACCAAACACAACCTTATTTCATTTAAGTTTAGAAAGACATGCTAACAAGTTTGGATTTAAGAAAAATGTGACTTGGGTTTGTATCTTGAGTTTGACTGTTAGTGTATTTTATTTTATTTTTTCTTTTTTAAATAATTAAAAAATTACAATTAGTGTATTTCACTACAAGAAAATTGTTTATTTGTGACCATTTAATTGCGACCAAATGATTATTTGCAACTAAAATTGGCTGCAAATAATTATTTTGTCGCAATTAAATGGCCACAAAAACCTATTTTTCTTGTAGTGTTTATGTTTTTTTAGTAATAGTACTCCACAAAATATTTTTACAAAATATTTTATAAGTATGTTGTAAGATAAAGAAATTTTTATACAATGATGTTATTTTTATAAGATATTTTATAAAAATATTTTTCATTTTAAATATAATTTTGTAAAATGTTTTTTATAATTTATTTTTTTAAATATTTAAAATGTTAAAAGTAAAAAAAAAAAAAATGAACTAACGATTCAACGATCATCTATGGGCGACATAGTAGCCCACCCTAACTGAAGTCTTATAAATAGAAGGACGTTGCTATTTGTCATTTGAGTTTATTATTTAGAAAGTGTTTTACCGTATTATATTTATAAAAAAAAAACATAAGTTACAATTTATTTCTTTTATTGGGATCAATCACGGTTAGAAGTAGAATGAGGGCTATCCTCCAAAAGTTTTAAAGATTAGTTTTACATATTGTATAATTATAAATTCATGTATAAATATTTTAAAAATATTTAAGATACTCCCAACATTCAAAGTTCGAACACACTGTATATCACTTAAATATCTTTCAATTCATTAACATAATAGCCTTGGTTTGACATATTAAATCTAATGCACACATGACACAATATGTTTTCTTTTCCAATTTTCACCATTTGAGCCTTAGAGGATATCGACACAACCAAACAAATTTTATAATAGCACTAACACAACTTGAGAGACTAGCACTAACAAAACATGTTAAAAAACCTAATTGACTATCTCTAATTCTATACTATGTTCTCCACCAAATACCATTTCTTTTACTAAACTAAACGAATTTGAGAGAGAACAAAAATAATTCTTTTACGGATTTGAGATTGAGAGAAAGTAAAGCAAGAAAAGAATCCACATAATTCGGAAGTCTACACCAACACCATAGACATGAAAAAATAGAAATTGTAAAATATTTTATCTCTATTTTTCTTTATTTGCATGTGTTGTGTATTGTGCGGTTTGTTTCATATCAATTACATTATATAAGTCTTTATTGCTTTTCTAAGCTTATATGGGTTTCTTGTCTCTCATTAATATATAATCTTCTCTTACAACCTTTGAGATGTTTTTAACTGTATACTCAGTTAACTAGCTCGAAGCTTCAAAAGAGTTTATCTAATAGCTAAAAAATATCTCGAAGATTCTTGCATAGGGGTGACAATAGTTTTATCTATCTAAATGATTAATGAGAAGTTTCTAGAGAAATAGAGTGTGTGAAAAAATTATTTTCTTTTGTGAAGAACTTATTAGTTATTCACATGTTTATTGTTTATGTATTGATAGTATAAAGTTAAGTGTCAAACTTTCTTAATCTAGTTCAGAACTTTCCCCGCTACCATTCTTTCAGTCAAGTGGCTTTCGTTCCTATGTCTTAGCATCTAGTGGAATCAAATCCTTCCTTAGCTACGGGAATCTCAAGATTAGTCTGATAATGTGGAATATCTTACTAGCCTCGAAGTCTGAGCCTCATTCTCCCAAAGAATCTTTTAGCGAAACATCTTTTGCGTCTGCTGCTTACCCCCTTTCCTTATTTAATAGCATTTTCATATCCCTTAGCATCTTTAGACCTTGGCGAGGAATTTTCGAACCTTAGCTTTTTTGGTCGATCATATTTGGGCTTATCCCCTGATACCCAAACCTTTTTGTCATAGTCTTTGCAGTGCTTTTTTCATCTGGTACTTAGCCTCAATTTTGACTCTTCTTCCTTTCCCTTTGAAACATAATAGGGAGAAGTCTTGTTTAGGCTTTAAAGAAGGGCTTAAGGGCTGGGAGAAAAGGAAAAAAACAAAGCTTTCTCACGACTCTCATGTGGCGCAGGGTTTAGGCAATAGACTTCAAAGACAGAACGGAGTGTCGGGTTTATATTATTAGGTATTTTTTAGATTTATTCTTGATCTATAAATTTTTCTTAAAATTTAAAAACATACGCGAAAGTAAATAATTATTGTATAATTTTATGAAAATTTTATTTTTGTTTATTTATTGATAGTAATACAATTATACAAACTATACAATAAAAATTTAACAATTTTTATATTAGTAGGTTATTTTTCAAGTTTATTATTGATCTATAAATTTTTCTTAAAGCTTAAAAACATATGAGAAAGTCAGAAATAATTGTAAAATTTGATGACGTATGATTATTACTATTTACATATCACATGCAAAAAATATATATTAATTATGTTCACACATATCACACATTTTGCCAATCATTTCTAAGACGCTGAATTTTAAATCTTGTCTTTGATATCACTGATGTTAATTTGTTATTATGATGAAAAATATCTATAAAATAATTTTATGACTATAAATGATTATCAAATCCCCTAACAAACCTTCAAAAATATATCACTCAGTTTGTTATTAAACAATAATGTTACTGGAAGTTTTGATTAATCTCTTTCGTTTTCAAAATTATAATTTAATTTTTATTTTATTGTGTCAAAAAAATATTACAACCTACAATTGATGGATTTTGTTTTACAATCATTGATATTAATTTGAAAAATTATTGAGAAATGAACCACATGGCATCGTCATATTTTAAACGGTACATTTGAAGTTTTGAACGAAAAATTCAAATCACAAAATAACATTTTTCATTTTAGAAATTACACAGGCATTGAATTAAATTTAGAACTCAATTTAAAATGTCGCTCATAAATTTAGAACACGAACAATGATTAAATTAAGTATGAAATAGGAAGAAAAATATTACGATGTCGTTTCAATTTTATCATTTACTTTGCCTTTATTGACGTTGCATTATTATGTAGTATGTAGTGCTACATAACTTATTAAAAATATAAACATAAAAATGATAGATCAAATTTTATTTTATTTTTTTGTATCTACAATGTGATCTTAATTAATATATTTTTTTACTTTTTTTTAATAACTGATGAACTGAGCTATATACGAACACGTTAATTTTGTTTCAAAAAAATAGAGCATGTTAATTTCGGTACTGATGTGGACATCCCATGTGCCAGAGACCCAAATACCATCGTATTATGTTAATTTCGAAAAACAAAAAACCTCAATTAGATTTTTTTAAAATTTTAAAGAAAAAAACAAAGGAATGGTCTAAAATGGTTAATAGTGTGATACCCCTAATTTACGTTTGGGATTTAACGTAAACCGGAGTGTCAAGGTAAGTAATACTTTGCTACTCATCCATGTACTTATTGAAATTTAATACAAATCGTAATGGAAAAGTTCTGAGAAAAATTAATTTCCAGTGATCACATGGTAGTATAAAAACCACAATGATTCATATCATAACATCATCTCCTTACATGCATAACCCAGTTAGTTTTCTTATATACAAAATTACCAGACTTATCAAATATTTTCATAAGGCCACCTTGGCTCTTTATTCCTTTACTGAAATTTCTTCACGTATCCATACCGATTCTTATTACTATTAATTGGTCAAAATTTCTAGGAAGAGTATTCCGAGAGCCCTTTAGGGTTTCTCTGAGTCTCTCGAGTAGCTAGGGTCTTGTCCATGTCCATAATCAATTGTGCAGCAAAAATCAATTTTCAAAAGAAAAGAAATATACAAGAATAAGATTTCCAAAAAAATCTCAATAAGTACACGCGTAACTTAATAAAAATATAGACATCATAAAATAATTATATACAAACCAGACAACCAGAGTATACATTTATGGCATGCTTTATGTGACTCATGCATAACTTAGACTTATAAACTTGTATCATGCATGTACTTTTCATTCTTATCTTAACATCCTTATTCTTATAAGTCTTTACTTATATCCACTATTATTATCCGTGGTTAGGCTATGCCACTATTGTTACTCGTGGTTGGGTCATGCCACTATTATTATCCGTGGTTGGGTCATACCACTATTATTACCCGTGGTCGGGCCATGCCACTATTTTTACCAGTGGTCGGGTCATGCCACTATTTATCAGTATTCAGGCCATGCCATATCTTTTCCTATTTCTCAAATGTTTAACATGACTTGTGACGACACTTACACGACGACATGTAATACGGACTTTTCTTAAAACAGACATCATGACTTATGATGACACATATGAGATAAAATGTAACATACGCATAAACTTAAACTTATAATATGCATATTGTATATCCATATGAATCTTATAAACTGCGAGAACATTACACATCACATACACATGTATTTACGCCATATCAATTCATAAAATCAATGCATACTATGATAAACTTAATTAATCCTAATTTATTCCTTTATTAAGTCCTTATCTCTTACAAGTTAAAATATAAAAGTTGTAGATATTTCTTTTAAATTTTCATAATCTTTTGAACCACTCAAATCCGATATCAAATGAGTAAGTTATGTCCGTTTTACTAAAAGATGTCAAATCTCTCCTTGTATCTCGCTCGAGCTAGACGTCAAGCGAAAATCGAGCAAAATCTCGGTCTGAATCTCGCTCGAGCGAGGAGTCAAGCGAGAATCGAGCGAAATCTCGGGTTCGATGGTTTTTCAACCTAAAACACCCCATCTTTTCTTGTAAACCTCATTTTTACTTGTTGGAACATAAATCTATGTTGCTTATAATTTATTAAGAGTTTAGAATATAAGAAAAACACCTTTTTGAAGTCCTCACATACTCTGTTCTATTATTCAATCCCAATATTTCCCTCTATAGAGTACTTATCTTGTAAAACTTAAAACATAAAAGTTGTAGAGCTCTGTCTTAGTTTTTCATAGCCACTTGAATCACTCTATTCAAACATCATACCAATAAGTTATGATCAATTTACCATAGGATGTTAAATTTGTTAACATAACCCCTTTTAAATCCGAAATTTACTAGGGTTGATCTATCATTTTTTTTTTCCAAATCAAGACCTCATATTTTCATATAATTTTCTTCATATAACATCATAGAATATATTCCTAAGGTATCATAATTTTCCTATCATTTTATTATAGCAAAAAATACTCCAAAACTCAATAGGCTTCAATTTAACACATAAACTAAGATTAAGCTCAGATAAATATCAAACATGATCTAATCACCAAACCACTTATCATATGCCAAGATTAAGTTAATATATGCACTTACTATTTCTCCAAGGCTTTTTAGAAGTGATCAAACCAATCCTTGCAAGATTTCTCCTCAAGATCACTCACTTAGTTTACTTAAGGTATGTGTGGAGATTTAGGGGATTGAAAAGGGTTTTTCCTTTGGTGTTCTTCAAATGGAATGTGTGTTATGCTTCCAAAGAGAGTCAGAAGATTCTATAATGCCTATTTATAGTGAGATGGTCTACCAACATGAAGAAAATGAGAGGTGAAGGGGAAAGGGTGGAACCAGCTACTTGTTGGAAGCATGAGGTGTCCATCCTCCAAATCTCATGATTACCCTCCCCCCCCCCCAAAAGATCTTAGGTTTTGCAGCTAAAGTTATCATCCAATGGCTAACATTTGAGATATTTTTACAGCTAATTTGATCAATAGTTGATAAGGGAGCTGATTAGATCAGGGATGAGGTGGTATCTCACCTAACCATGCATGAACCTCCTTTTCCAGCCCTATCTTCTGTGTGCAATGCCTCCAACCCTCTTCTAGTCTTTTTGGTTACTTTATAACCCTCTTAAGACTCTACTAACATGTTCTAGAAGGCCACTTCTTGGTTTACTTAGGATAAAGTCCAATTTGGATCCATTTTCTCTAACTCGAGTTCCATTTGAGCTTAGTCCAAAATAGTCTACTTGTTTCCCAAATAAGTTATCGATTCCGTCTAAATATTCAAAAACCCAAAACATGAAAATTTTATATCTGTCTCTTAAAATTTTATACGAATTAGAATCACCCTATTTGGACTTCATATGGGTAACACATGCTCATTACGCTAAAACTCGACAGACTAATTCGAGAATGCATATTCCGAGCACCAAGTGTTTGATCTCTGATTCTATCATTTCCTCATGCATTTACACCCTAATTTTTGATAATTCCACTCCTTCTAAGTTTAAATTGAATTTTTCTAGTTGATACCTTGTTCCAAATCTCAAAAGTTCTTCCTTAATCTTTCCTAAAATGCATGATTTCATCTTGTCTTAACTCAAAATTCTCATTTAAGTCTCCAACTCTGTTTCTTATTAAAAAAAATGTTTCCTATAAATTCATTTAAAATAAAACTCAAGTAAAAAATTTATCTTAAAAGTTTCAGGTTATTACAAATAGCTATAAGCCGGTCTGGTTTTTTTTTAAGCAAGTTAATTTTATTAAACTAAAAATGATACATGAGAAAGTGGTAGGATTTTTCAACAATTATTCCAAAACAAGAAATCATAGTGCAAGTAGTTTAAAAAAAATGTTTATTTGGGTCTAATTTTTTAGACCCTTCTTAAATCTTGCAAGAGAATGCCATCTTATTAAAGGATAGAATAAAGGTGTTTGCTAAAAAACGAATAATGGGACTACCATTTGAACGGTGGAACCTCCGCTAAAAGCGGCGCGGTGGCGGGTGCACTATCATTTTTTATCTTGAGTTGTTCGATGAAGATGTCCACAATCCTTCGTTCAAGATCATGAATTATGAAAAGCAATAACATAGAGTAGCAGGCAATATTTGAACTGAGTCGTCGGCGATAGGTGGTGGTGCATCAAGGCGAAGGGAGAGCAAACGGTCAAATATGAAAGATCTAAGCCGTCTGATGATGAAGGGGCAGCACGTGGCCTGAGAAAGCACTACAAGTCACAGCTACGTGTGTGACCCATGCAACGGGCCGAAATGCGACTTTCTTCCGTGAGTAGTGAGATCGGTGGCTGAAGATACTCAAGGAGCCGCGCATGCCAGTCAATGGTTATCAAAAAATAGAAGCTAAGGCCAACGCTACTGGCAAAAAACAAGAGAAAAAATCAGAGAAAACACTAGCAAAAATAGAGGGAAAGCAGGAAAGGAAATATAAAAAGGAATGGGGGGAGGAAGAGGTTGGAGCCGAAGCTCCAAACCTCCACCTCCAAACCTCTTGGCATATTGGAAGTCGCCTAGTCTTGGGAGAAATAAGAGAGGAGAGAGAGAGTTTAGCAATCCAATTTTAAGACATAGCCAGCCTGGTTTGTTTTCATACATAAGATGAGTTAAAATTAAAAATTGAATAAGATATTATTATAATATAGTTTTCTAATCTTAATTTTATTTTAGGATTTGAAAAAATTATTTTGGAATTTGAAAAAGTTGAATTGTTTATTTTATTTTGTAGGAAAATTTGAGAAAGTTGTACTGATGAGATGAGATGAGATTGTTTGTGAAAACAAACCAAGCTTAGCGAGTTTTGCTACACATAAGTCCACACACCACATACTATTTTTTTTTTTTACTTTTTTAGAATTTTTTCTTTTTAAACTAATTGAATTCTTCTACTCATTATCCATATACCAAATCTTTTAGTAAAAAAAAAAGTGCGGTGTGTGAGCTTATATTTAGAATTTTTCTAAGCTTATATAAGATATGGTGTATTGTACTAGTGATTGAGGGTAAGGATTTAGATATTAGTTATATTAGAAATCACCTTAATTCATTTTACTATATTTAGTTATTATAATTTTTTAAAATTTTAAAGTAATATTTTATTCAAGTTCTAATTTTTGTCTTATCTCAAATCACTATACAAATCTCCCTTTTAAGTCTTACCAAATAAATAAGTTGTTTCTCTTTAAAAAGTGACCTCGCATCTAAAAATTAACCTATTAGTGCCTAGTGGGATTATCATTTTGGCCTCTATTTTTTCTTTTATCTAATAATTTTTTTTTTATTTGAAAGGAAATTTTATACTTTTCATTAAACTAAAAGAGTTACAAAATTTGAAATGTCTGGACTATCATCCATTACAACAACATGTTCAGTACCTAGTAAGTCTGCTTGAGCCAGTTGATGAGCAAAATCGTTACCAAGTCTTCTAAGAAAATAGACATTCCAATTAGGTAGGGATGCTAATCTATGTTAGGTATCACCTATTATCATACCCACCATATCCCATCTGCTCAAAGGTTGATCTAATCCCTTTATAATTTAAATATAATCTCCCTCCAAGATTACAAGTGGACAGCCCATTTCCACTGTCAAGTCTGTTACATAGAATGCCCATTGGGCCTCTGCAAGTAGGGGATCTAGTAGACCATTCTTAGAGAACATTACGATCCCGAACTACTAGACCATAGCCAATTCTAACTCTTTATCTACTTAAAGCAGCATCCCAATTGATCTTGAGCACATTGGGAGGAGGAGGAACCCAGTTGACAGTGGTTTTCAATGAAGATTGACCAGGTTGACTTCTGTGGTATTGAGCCTCTTGAAATTCCTCTAAGGATTTCTCTGCTAACATAACTAAAGTTTTTGGATGAGCGAAATGCTTCTCAAAGATAAATTGGTTTCTTCGTTGTCAAATATTTTTGGCAAGTTGAGCAAAGGATTCCATTATGTCCTAATTATTATTGGTACACAAAACCTCTACCAAATCAATGAACTTATTCAGTTTGAGGGTACTTTTGTATAGTCGAGTGAGGCTCCAAACATCCATTACAGAGTGGTAGTTCCATAGAATGTGTAAAGAAGATTCAATTTCATTTAAATAAATAGGACAAGTTGCACTTTCACATATCTTCCTTTTTACCAGATTTTTTCTTGTAGGAAGATACTCTAAACATGCTTTCCGCATAAAGGTTTTTGTGGTATTTGGAATATTGAGTTTCCAAATGTTGGTCCAAACCTAGTGGTGGTTCCCAGTAGTAGAAGATTGGCCAATTTTTTGCCTAATGAGTTCCTTTTAAAGGTGATAGGCACTTCTTATAGTGAAGTCTCTATCTTTTGTATCCAACCAAATTAATCTATCATTCATAGTAGATAAACTTATAGGAAGTTTAAGAATAAGCTAAGCTTCATTAGCCTAAAAAATTGTTCTTACTAGCTCTGTGTTTCACTATTTTTGCGGCTGAAAAATAGAAGAAGAGACTTTAGCTTCCTGTGGGAGAGTATTGATAGGTGATTGGATCCTGTAACTCAAATGTTTAGGCATCTACTTGTTCTGTCAGATCAATGTATCTTTTCCATTACCAATTCTCCAAATGGAGCCTTGTTCAAACAGTGACCTTGTTGAGCAGATACCGCATCCGATCAGAGAGGGTTTTGCTCCTACATTTGCTTTCATAAATTTTGATTTAGGGAAATATTTCCCTTTAAGAACTTGTGAAGCTAAAGAGTTGGGCTATTGCATTATCCTCCAAGTTTGTTTAGCTTGTAAGGCTGTATTGAAATTTTCTAAATCTCAGAAACCCAATCCACCAATAGATTTAGCCGTACCCATTTGTTGCCATGAAACCCAATGAATCTTCTTTTCATTTTATTATTGACCCCACTAAAAATTGTGCATAAGTTTATTGAGCTCATAGATAAGAGACTTAGGTAGTTTGAAGATCCCCATGAAATATGTTTATCTAATAAAGTTGTAATTCTAATGCCTAACATTTATCGACATGAATTGGAAATGGGATGAAAGATCCCCTATTTAGGAAATGACTTGAATCTCAGATCTTTTTTGGTTATATAAATGAGGCAAGATGATATGAAATGAAAAATATATAAATAATAATAAAATAGTTTATGAATAATAATAAAATTGTCTGAGTTAATATACTTTATGTGGTTTTGAAAAATGAAAGAGAAAAAATTGAATAAACAAAACTATAAAACTAAAATATTATTAGAATATAATCTTTTGATATTATTTTTATTTTCAGATTTGAATAAGTTGATTTTTTTTAATTTAGAAATTCGAGAAAATTAGAATGATTAGATGAAAATTTTTAAATTGAAAAATATTTGTTTTTGAATGATGTTTGGATGTTGAGATAAGATAAGATTTTCTATTAAACCAAATAAGACTTTAGACCTGGTTTGATTTCACAAACCTTTCAAATCATTCATTCTTATTTTATTTCATCTTAATATAAAAACGTGAACACCTTTTAATTTCAAAAACTTAAGATTTCTCGCTTTTTTATCTAATTATTACTTAATCAATGAAACATTACAACTTTCTCAAGTTTTCAAATAAAGCATTCTAGTTTTTCAAATCACAAAACAAAAATCATAATAAAAATGATACTATCCCGTTTTCACTTTATAATTATCTATTCAACTATTTCTCTCTTACTTTCTAAAATTTCATAAAAAAAATTTTGATTCAAATCGAATCATTACTATTAACAAATTATCTCACAACTATCTGCAAATTTCTCATATCATTTGTATAATTAAACGAGACCTAAATATCTTTCATCTTGCAAATTATAGAACTTAACAAAAGGACCAAATATATTAAAATGCATACATGTAGAATTTATAATTTTTCTCACACATGTGACATAGTTTGATGTGAAAGATAAATTTTAAAATTTGAGTCATATATATCAAATTATATTAAATGGATGATGTATGGTGTAAATCTATTCAAATAACACTAATTAAATATATAAGAGCGATATATAAAATAAAATTTATTACTATTTTTTAAATATTTAAATAATATTAATTCGTGAATAAATTATGACATTAATTCAATTCTTATATATATTGTATGAATAATAATTTGTCCAAATTGTAAATGAGGAAATATTTATGTAACCGTGGATTGGGTAACCGTCGAGTAACCGCTTTGAAAAAGTGAATGAAACATGGGACTCATATGAAAAAAAACCAATAATTTTTTAATAGTAGGTCTCACTCTTTTTCAAAATAATTATGCAGCATTTACATATCTCACGGTTGTATGTAAAATAACTCATTTCAGATATACAAATCTCCTCCGCATACTTTTTGTTAAGAAAAAAGAGAAAAAAAAAAGCCCACCATAATAATATACAAAAATCATTTTATTTTGGTGAGGTTAGCACTTGTAATTAACATATTTTATCACCCGTCAAATCAAAGTATGTTATAATCTTTTTTATCACAAGAGCTTCTCTCTTGATATCCTCTGCTACGTAATGATTTTTGACAACAACTAAACCTTTCCATTCCAATCCTTCATCCGAGCAGGGGTGGTTTGGAGCTTTGGCTCCGACCACTTCCTCCCCCTCCTATTTATTTTCCTCCACTTTTTCAGTCCTTTTTCTACTGGGTTTTAGTCAACTTTACTAGCGGAGCTGTGCATCACCGATTTGCAGTTTACCAACTCTTTTTGACCCACACGTGCTACCTGACAAGCCCCCATAGCTGCCGATCTACAAGTCAAATGTGAGATTTCGCGGTTCCACACCACACGCGCAGCCCTGTGTTGGGGTCTCAGTCTAGCCCCCATACAAATGGGGTCCTTTTCACGCACGCCTCCTTGTAGTGACCGAACACGTCTTGTTGGTTTGGTTGGTTTAGGCACGTTTCTAGCTTTCTTGATTTCCTGTGGCTTTGAGGATATAGTGTTTAAGGGTGGATTTGGTTTGGGTAAGGAGATGTGGTGGTCTAAGTGGTAGATTATGGTGGAAAAATGTTCAAAGAAATGATCTTTGTGTAGGCTTATGTGTTGGGGTTTCTTTGATAAGGTATATGGCTCACAAGGTGTGGTGTCATAAATGTGGCTCAGGGCTACCTGCTTAGGAGTTCTAACATTCCCCCTCCTTTCGAGCACATTTTTGCCCTCAATGATAAAGTGTGGATACCTGGCCACTATATCATCGTAGTCCTCCAATGAGGACTCCTCTCTCGGCACCTCCTGCCACTGTATCAATACCTACCATACCTTCATCTTAGTCCTCCCCTTGGTGACTACTCTGTACTCAAGCACTGTTCTAGGTTGCAGAAATATCTTTCCCTCATCGTCAAAGTTAGGGAGTTCATCCACTATAAGCCTTGGGTCTCCAATCCTTTTCTTCAACAATGATACATGAAAATTTGGATGCAACTTGGATGATGGAGGAAGCTCTAACTTGTAGGCCACATCTCTTAGTCTCTCCAACACCTTAAAGGGACTATAATACCTCTTGGAAAGCTTCAAACTCAACTTTTTCTTTATGGTCTTTTACCCATATGGTTGAAGTTTTAGGTACACATAATCACCAACTTCAAAGACAACTATTTGCCTCCCTTCATCATAATACTTCTTCATCCTCTCTTGAGCTCATTCTTAGCATTCACCAATATCTCATCTCTAGTGAGCAATTCTTTCTCAGCCTCACTATTCCTTGTCGTTCCCTTCTCATAATTTACTAACACAGGTAGTGGTCTTCCATAGACTACTTCAAACAGGCTTATTTGAATTGATGCATGTAATGAAGTATTGTACCAATACTTAGCTCATGAGATGTAATCTTCTCATCTCTTTTGCTTTTCATGACAATAACATCTCAAGTAATGTTCAAGTGTGCTATTGACCACTTCGATTTGCCCACCGGTTTGGGGACGGTAGGAAGAGCTTGCCTTCAACTTGCTTCCTTGTAACTCAAATAATTTCTTCTAAAAGGTGCTCATGAATACCCTATCTCTATTCGACACAATGCTCTTCACAACATTGTCAATAAAAGTTTTGGCCATACTCTTTGCCGTGTATGGATGCTTAAGGGAAATGAAGTATGCATACTTGCTTAGCCGATCCACTACAACAAAAATCACCTCATACCCTCCACTAGTAGGTAATCCCTCAACAAAGTCCATAAACAAATCCTCCCAAATTTTGATTAGAATTGTCAATAGTTGCAACAACCCGGATGGTGGCCTTATATCATATTTGGCTTTTTGGCATATGTCACACTCAGCTACCATCTTCTTTACCTCATTTTTTAGTCCTTCCCAACAAAACAAGTACTTCAATCTAATGTAGGTCCTCAACCAACCCGAGTGACCTTCCTCTTTGCTACTATGAAAGTATTCAAGGATCTCTTTTCTCAAATTAAACACATTCAACACATACACATATTTCTTGTAGTAGATTAAGCCATCTTTCACCTTGTAGCGCACTACTCATTCTTCCTCTTGAATTGGATGGTTAAAGAACAAGGCTCCCCATCGAACTTTTCTTTAAGCAACTCAATGATCTCCAATGCTCTAGCATCAATTTGGGTTGCCTATCTAATCTTGTCTCATATCCTCAATCCGGCCCTACTCAAGGCCATCATGGTGGGATCCTCTTTTTCATGAACTAACTACACAAGTGAATTCTCTTTAGGCCATATAGCTTCACAAGTCTTTTCTTCCTTAGATGGTAGTGCTGTCCATGCATGCTTCTTGGACCTAATCTTGAACTTCATAGTCATCTTGTGGTAATCATTCACCACTCTTCCAACTCTCTTGAGCCGAGTATTGCCCAAAACAACATCTAGACTCACCAAAACTAAGACATATAGGTCGCCAATGATCCTCACTCCTTAGACATTTATCTTCACTTCCTTCACAAGTACTTCACATTTCAGCTTGTCCCCATTTGCAACCTTCACTTTAAAGGGCTGTATAAGGTTCAACTTTAACCTCACTTTGTGTACAATACTTGTGTTGATGAAGTTGTGAGTGGACCCACTATCTACCAATAATGAAACCTCAAACTTTCCAATCCATGCCATCACTCTCATGGACATAGGTGTTTGGACTCCCGACATGGCATTGAGAGAGATTTCGACCTCTCCACTTTTCTCATCATTTTCGACCTCTTCTTGTTCCTCCTCATGGTTTGAGAACTCATCATGATCATCATCCTCAAGTAGAACATAGGCCTTAGCCAATTTACAAGTGTGTTCTCAGCTCCACTTCTCTCCACATTTGAAGCACAATTTGTTCTTGATTCTTTCTTGAATCTTCTCTCTTGACAACTTATTCACATCATTAGGTCTTGGCTTGGAAGTCTCTTCATTGCTCTCTTTGTCCCTCCAAGGAATTTTGGTTTGCAAAGATGTGATAGTTTTGCTCCCCACTTTCTTGGATTGGCATTTCTCCAGTGGGAGCTTTCCTCTAGGATTTCGGCCATCCTCATAGCCTCTTGGATGCGTGGGGGCTACTTCAACTTCACTTTATTGGTCAACCAAGGCTTCAAACTGTCTACAAAAGTACCCATAAGTGCTGCATCTGACCAACCTCGCACCATAGTTTGAAGTTGTCTAAAATCTTCAATATAGTTCTTTATCTTGCCATCTTGTTTGAGCTTTACAAGTTGACCATGATGATTTATGGTTGGGGATGGTCCAAATTGAAAGAGGAATTCCTTCTCAAAGGTCGTCCATCCCAACCTTCCTCTTTCTTTTTCGTACTGATCTCAGATCCACCTCCATCATTTGCTTGTCTTTCTCTCAAGGTAAAAACAAGCGGTCTTCACACACTCATCTTGTGGCACCTCATAGGCATAGAAGTAGTGATCAACTTTGTCTAGCTATATGTATGAATCTCCTCCATTGAACTTAGGGAAGTCCACCTTTAGCTTCTTGGGTCCCTGGTCATAAATTCGATTCCTTATCCTCTCATCATAGTGATTACCATTGTAATATCTTCTATCATATTGGTCTCTTCCTCCTCGGTGGTGGTGTCTTCTCTCCACATAGCTATCACGCCCATGTAACCTTTCATGGCTACTCTCATATTCGGCCTCATAGGCCTCCTCATCATGTGGTGCTTCAAACCTTACATCTTGTGGTCCTCTTCTCAAGTGAGGACTTTGAGGATGATTGCTTCATGGCCATTTTCAACTCGGCCTCCTCTTCGGTATTCCCTCCTTTGTGGCTCACGCATGGATCCTTCCACACTAGTTTCGGCATCTTCAACATAGATGTTGCCCAGATGACTAACACAAGAGGGGGGGTGAATTGGGTTATATTAAAAAATTAATACTTATAAACTAAATATACAATATAAAATATAACCAAAATATAAAGCAGTAGGAAATATAAGGAGTAGGGTAAGAGAAAGCAAACTCAGTATTTTTACGAGGTTCAGCCCCACTGCCTACGTCCTCGCCTCAAGCTACCCCTTGAGGATTCCCAAATCTACTATTCAATCTCCTTTAGGTGGAGATAGAAACCTATTACACCTTTGAGCAGCACCGCTCCAAAGAATCCGTGTAGAACACCCGCTACACTTCAAATCACCTCACACTTGGTGATTCAACTATTCCCTGTGTAGAACACCTTCTACACACACAAGGGTTATACGCACCCTCTTACTTCCAATCACCTCACACTTGGTGATTTAACTATTCCCCGTGTAGAACACCTTCTACACACACAAGGGTTATACACACCCTCTTACTGATACAAGAATTGATAGTGGGTAGGCTATCAGAAAACACTCCTCGATGAGTGAAATAAGAACAATACAGCACAAACTATATCTCTCTCAACAAGAACAAGAATTAAGGCTCAAAATTTTAGAAAAGAGAGAATGAGAGCTTTGAAAGAATGATGCAAAATTTAGCAATAGATGTATAAGCTCTTGTTGTAATTTTTGCAAAACTCAAGTGAGCTATTTATAGGTAAATGAGTCTTCAATTTCAAATTTGAAAAGATTCCCATGTCAAATAAGAGCACTATTCACTTTTCAAAAAATTCAAATAAAAACATTTCCTTTTTGCATTTGTCAAAGACAACTCCATTCATTTTTCAAAGAAATCAAACCTAATCTTTTGCTTTTCATATAAGACAAAATGAGCATGATTTATTTTTCAAACCAAATCATCTTCTTTTTGCATATGTCAAAAAAATACACAACCACCCTTTAAGATTTTCAAACAAATCATCTATCTTTTATATTTGTCAAAAAAAAAACACACAACCACCCTTTAAGATTCTCAAACAAAATCATCTACCTTTTGCATTAGTAAAAAAAACACATCACCTCCCTTCAAGACTTTCAAACAAAATATGCACATGTCAAATATGATAACCAATCATATTATAAAATCAAGTTTTTATAAAAAAATATATATATATATAATTTTCAAAATTATTTTGTTTGATGGTGTTATGCACATGTGAAAAACATAATTTTCAAAACTAAGACATTTAAAAATGTCTTGCATATGTGGAAAAAATAATTTGATGTTTTATGAGAAAAAAGAGTAATTTGGAGCCTTAATCCAATTTCTAATTTTATCAAGAGATGTACAAAAATAATCTATGAGCTTCATTTGTAGACTTGATATCTTTCTTGCTCATGCTTGATTTCTTGATGTGTTTAGCTCCCTTCATGCATAGACAACTTGAGTTTGAGTTTTCAATATTATTTGTTATCATCAAAATTTATACGTAAATACGAGACTTGAAACCTTGGGTTCAACAATCTCCTCCTTTTTGATGATGACAAATACTTAGTAGAAATCTGCGACCTGCAGTAATACTTAAGCTCCCCCTGAAAATATGCGTTAGTATTTCAAGAAAAATATAAACATGATTCTAGCATATATAACAGGGTAGTATAATACTAGTATAAGACTTCTCCCCCTTTTGGTATCATTAAAAAGGAATCATAATTAGATCAATAAGATATATTCCTGCAATAACCAATAGATAAATAAAACGCTGCGTTAGTAGAGACTGTAGAAATTAGAACCACCCGTGTCCGACAAAAGTTGCAAACATTGAAGCCGAATTTTATCATTTCGGTGTGGAAGAAGATTTAAATCCGCTTGATGTTATTGACGAATTAGATGTTTCAGAAATTTGAAGATGAATAATTAAAATTATTCGTGTCCGACAAAGACAGCAAAAGCTGCAGGCCTAGCTTTGGCAATGCGGTGCGGAGCCATGCATGTCCGACAAAACCTGCAAATGTTGGAAGTCTAACTCTGGCAATTCGGTACGGAGCCACGCGTATCTGACAAAACCTGTCAAGGTTGGAGGCTTAGCTCTAGCAGTCGGTGCGAAAGCAGATCAATCGCCTTATGTTGTTGAAAAACGAGTTTGAAGGCTCTGAGTTTCTATAAAAAAAATCATTTTCACCTATCGGATACAGAAAAAAAAGCATTGCTTCTTGACCTAAGTTCTGTTTCTCCATAACGATAGAATGGCCGAACAAATCTCTTCCACTAATGTTCCAGACTTGAATCAGGAACCCTTGACGCATCAACCATCAATCTTCTCTCCTAAGGCCGTCAATGCCATGATAAGAGCAGAGAACTGTTTTTCTAGTAAGAAAACTTTTGACAATGTGTGTCCAGCATATCTTATATTTCTTTTGACTAATAAGATTTGAAGAGACAATAGTTTGTCTTGTTCTTTATGCTATCTCTATAAAATCAGTTTTAAAGTTCATCCGATTTGCATCAAATCTTATTCTCATCTCTATAACTCATCTGCATTCCTTCAATATTCTCGCTTTAAGTTTTCAATTCTTTTCTCAATGGCTCATTCTTCTAACATTCCTCTAGATGCATCTATGAGGTATTCTACATCTCAATCTCATGTCCTTTCTGCAGCTACCATTGGCGCCATGTTGCAGCAAGAGAACAATAGTTTGGCTAATAAGCCAGACTCCGATGCTATCTACGACTTGGTGAGTCTCGGGACTCGCTACTCATCCTCTATTGTTGCTTTTTCCCAGCGGCTACAAGTCAAAAATCATGAGGTTGAAAAGCTTAAAGAACAAATTGTTGTACTTCAACGAATTGTTCAAGAGTCTCACACAAGAGAAGGAATCCTTCGGCAGAAGAATAAAAAGTTAAAATCTCTATTGGATTCTTCATTCCGCTTGCCAGTTCCCATGGATAGGGATGACATGATATTGTATGAAGAGAATGAGCGTCTCAAACATGAGGCTAAGAACCTCAAGTTTATGTAAAAGTATTTAAAAAAATATCTCTCTATTTTTATGAACTCTGATCTATCTTTCAAGAGATATTCATAACATGCATCATACCTATTTCTCTTCTAATCATACATAATCTATCTTCTGGTAAGGGTTTTGTGAATATATCTGCTAACTGATCGTGTGTGTTTGTGAACTCCAGTACTATATCGCCTTTCTGCACATGATCTCGAAAACAAATTATATCTTATTTCAATACGCTTAATTCTAGAATGTTGTATTGGATTTTTTTTTTTTTTTAAGATTTATAGCACTTGTATTATCACATTTGATTGGAATGTGATTATACATAAGTTTAAAATCCTCAAGTTGTTGCTTCATGTAAAGAACTTGAGCACAACAACTACCCGTGGCAACATATTCTACCTCAGCAGTAGATAGTGCAACAGAATTTTGTTTTGTTTTGTTTTTTTTTTTTTACTAAACCAGGAAACTAGTGCACGACTTAAGAAATGACATGTTCTACTAAAACTTTTTCGATCATCTTTGCAACCAGTATAATCGGTACCTGAATAACTAATAAGATCGAAAGAAGTGTGTTTAGGATACCATAACTCTAAGTCAATGGTACTGGCAAAATATCTAAAAATCCGCTTGACTGCAATCAAATGAGATTGTTTTGGAAATAATTGAAAATGTGCACATAAACATACACTAAACATAATATCTGGTCTACTGGCTGTCAAATATAATAAGCTACCAATCATACCTCGATATACCTTCGAATCAACTAGTTTACCGGATTCATCTTTATCAAGTTTAGTGGATGGGCTCATTGGTGTTCCAGTTTCCTTAGCACCTTCCATCCCAAACTTCTTCAGCAATTTTTTAATATATTTTGATTGATTGATGAATATCCCACTTTTTACTTGCTTAATTTGCAATTCGAGAAAGAATATAAGCTCTCCCATCATGCTCATTTCAAATTCTTCCTGCATAGTCTTAACAAAAACTTGGCACATATTTTCATTAGTAGCACCGAATATTATATCATCAACATAAATTTGAATCAAAAGAATATCATCATTTTCGTATATAATGAAAAGAGTTGTATCAATTTTTCCTCTTAAAAAGCCTTTTTCAATCAAGAAACTACTGAATCTCTCGTACCGCGCTTTAGGAGCTTGTTTGAGTCCAAATAGTACTTTTGTGAGTTTGAAAACATGATTTAGAGAAATATGATTTTCAAAACCTGGAGGTTGCTCAGCATATACTTCTTCATTTATAAAACCGTTTGAGAAAGCACTTTTAACATCCATTTGAAAAAGTTTGAAGTCTTTATAACAAGCATATGTAAGTAGCATTCGAATAGCTTCTAATCTTGCGACTGGTGCATATGTCTCATCATAATTGATTCATTCTTCTTGATTGAAACCTTGGACCACTAGTCGAGCCTCATTTCTAGTAATGACTCCGGACTCATGTTTCTTGTTTCTAAAAACCCATTTTGTTCCAATAATAGTATGATTTTTGGGTTTAGGAACAAGTGTTCAAACATCATTTCTTTCAAATTGATTAAGCTCTTCTTACATAGCTAGAATCTAAGATTCATCAAGAAGTGCTTCATCAATATTTTTAGGTTCAATCTAAGATAGAAAAGCAGTATGATTGCAAATATTTCTAAAAGATGATCGAGTACTTACATCTCGTGAAGGTTCTCCTAGAATTTATTCCGCTGGATGATCTTTCACATGTTTCCACTATTTGGTTGCATCTTGTACTAAGTCTTGATGATCTTTCCTTCTATTTCCATGATCTTCCCTTTTGAATTGTCTCCAAATATCACACATCCTTTTTCTTTAGAAGTGAAGTCAATGAATTTAGTTTTGTCTTCTGTCACGTATCTTGAGCATCCGTTATCTAAAAATCATTTATTTTTACCTGTAGAATACTTCATGCATACCTACAAAAGCAATTAAAAACAATTCCTGGTACCCAAGTTCTTTGGGTCCTTTATTTATTAGTATTAGAAGAAATAAGATTTTTAGGTACCCATATGGCCCTAATAGTCATTGTATGTTTTCTTCTAATAGGACAAGCAAAATAATTATGACCATTTCTATTACAAAAATTGCAAATAGCATGTGACATATATGAAGAACTTGAGTGATTATAATAGTATCTTTTTTTAACAAAATTATTTTTATGAAAAGAATTTTGAATATTGGACTTTGATGTAGAAGGATTATCAAAGAAGTTTTTATAAGGTTTGTATTTTTGTTTTGGCATATATCCCAAGCCTGCCTTATCAAAAACACATCTTTGACTACCAAGAAATTTTTCAAAATTTCTTTTTCCATTCGTAAAGTTTTCAATAATATTTTCTAAATCAGTTTTCTTTTTCTTCAACTCAAAATTTTCATCTTTCAAAACAATATTTTCTTTTCTTAAAATATCAATTTCGTTTGTTAAAGAAGAATTTTTCTTTTTCAAAACAGTATACTTGATACCCAATTTTTCAAATTCCTCATATACTTCTTCTAAAACATTTTGCAATTCTTCATATGAAGGATCTTCAATATTATCAAAATTTGTTACCTCAATGTCATCTTTAGCCATAAGACAAAGATTTCCTGATTCTCCTTTGCTTGCTTCACTATCTGAGCTACTTGAATCATCATTCCACGTAGCTTTCATTGCTTTTTTGCTTTTGTTTCGATCTTTCTTTAGCAGAGGACAATCTGGCTTGATATGACCGGGTTTATTGCATTTATAACAAATTAAAGTGTCATTTTTACCTGAATCTTTCTTGGAAAACTTATTGAAGGATTTCCTTGGAGGAGTTTTATTTTTCTTTAAGAACCTCTGAATTCTTCTTGTTATCATCGCAACTTCTTCATCTTTGTCGTCATTTTCCTCATCTTCATCACTTTCACTTTCATGTGGAACAGCTTTAAGTGCCAAGCTCTTCTTTGACTTTCCTTCTTCTTCTCCTCTTTTCAATGTGTACTCATGGGTGATAAGTGACCCGATGAGTTCATTCACTTCGAGCTTCTTGAGGTCTCTAGCTTCAAGAATCGCTGTCACTTTTGATTCCCAACGTTTTGGTAGAGAGTTGAGAATTTTTCTTACTATCTCCACTTTGGAATAAACTTTGCCAAGAGCTGTCAAGCTATTTATGATGTTAGTAAAACGAGTGTACATACTAGAAATAGATTCATCATCATTCATCTTAAACATTTCATATTCATGAGTAAGAATATAAATTTTTGATTCCTTGACTTGAGAAGTTCCTTCATAAGTAACTTCCAAGTTATCCCAAATTTCCTTTGCTGTAGCACAAGTCATTACTCTATTAAATTCATTACCATTGAGAGCATTATATAATAAATTCATAGCAGTTAAATTCAAAGTATAAAGTCTATCGTCTTCACGATTAAACTCTTCTTCTTCCTTTTTGACCTTTACTCCATCAACTACTTTTGTTGGAATATAAGGTCCATTTACAATACATTTCCAGATTTCTCGACCTTGAGCCTGAAGGAATATTCTCATTCTAACTTTCCAGAATGAGTAATTGTCTCCACAAAAGAGTGGAGGCCGACTGCTAGATTGACCTTCACCAAATGAAGCTGCAATGTTAGCCATAAGATCTTAACTCAAAAGATAGTTAATCTTATAATAGAGCTCTAGCACTGATACCACTTCTTACTGATCATAGGCCGGACCTATATCACCTAACAACTGTACCTACCAGACTAGCCGGCCACCGTCTCTACCGGTGCACCGTCACCCATGGTCGGAGAGTCTTGCTTCGGTGACACAGTCACAAGCGAGAGTTCCCATGAGTGATCTGCCTGTATGAACAGTACAGGTCAACTAGCTCTGATACCACTTGTTGCCCAGATGACTAACACAAGAGGAGGGGTGAATTGGGTTATATTAAAAAATTAATACTTATAAACTAAATATACAATATAAAATATAACCAAAATATAAAGCAGTAGGAAATATAAGGAGTAGGGTAAGAGAAAGCAAACTCAGTATTTTTACGAGGTTCAGCCCCACTGCCTACGTCCTCGCCTCAAGCTACCCCTTGAGGATTCCCAAATCCACTATTCAATCTCCTTTAGGTGGAGATAGAAACCTATTACACCTTTGAGCAGCACCGCTCCAAAGAATCCGTGTAGAACACCCTCTACACTTCAAATCACCTCACACTTGGTGATTCAACTATTCCCTGTGTAGAACACCTTCTACACACACAAGGGTTATATGCACCCTCTTACTTCCAATCACCTCACACTTGGTGATTTAACTATTCCTCGTGTAGAACACCTTCTACACACACAAGGGTTATGCACACCCTCTTACTGATACAAGAATTGATAGTGGGTAGGCTATCAGAAAACACTCCTCGATGAGTGAAATAAGAACAATACAGCACAAACTATATCTCTCTCAACAAGAACAAGAATTAAGGCTCAAAATTTTAGAAAAGAGAGAATGAGAGCTTTGAAAGAATGATGCAAAATTTAGCAATAGATGTATAAGCTCTTGTTGTAATTTTTGCAAAACTCAAGTGAGCTATTTATAGGTAAATGAGTCTTCAATTTCAAATTTGAAAAGATTCCCATGTCAAATAAGAGCACTATTCACTTTTCAAAAAATTCAAATAAAAACATTTCCTTTTTGCATTTGTCAAAGACAACTCCATTCATTTTTCAAAGAAATCAAACCTAATCTTTTGCTTTTCATATAAGACAAAATGAGCATGATTTATTTTTCAAACCAAATCATCTTCTTTTTGCATATGTCAAAAAAACACACAACCACCCTTTAAGATTTTCAAACAAATCATCTATCTTTTATATTTGTCAAAAAAAAAAACACACAACCACCCTTTAAGATTCTCAAACAAAATCATCTACCTTTTGCATTAGTCAAAAAAACACATCACCTCCCTTCAAGACTTTCAAACAAAATATGCACATGTCAAATATGATAACCAATCATATTATAAAATCAAGTTTTTATAAAAAAATATATATATATAATTTTCAAAATTATTTTGTTTGATGGTGTTATGCACATGTGAAAAACATAATTTTCAAAACTAAGACATTTAAAAATGTCTTGCATATGTGGAAAAAATAATTTGATGTTTTATGAGAAAAAAGAGTAATTTGGAGCCTTAATCCAATTTCTAATTTTATCAAGAGATGTACAAAAATAATCTATGAGCTTCATTTGTAGACTTGATATCTTTCTTGCTCATGCTTGATTTCTTGATGTGTTTAGCTCCCTTCATGCATAGACAACTTGAGCTTGAGTTTTCAATATTATTTGTTATCATCAAAATTTATACGTAAATACGAGACTTGAAACCTTGGGTTCAACAATAGACATCATCATGTGCATTCGGGGTTTGGGGTGGTCTTTTTTCATGATTCTCGGCCCTTCTCCTTTCAAGCATTTCAAGACTTGCATTAATAGTTTGTCGCATGTCTTCCATGGTCCTTTTATTCTCTTTGATTTGACGGAATGTATTGTTCAAGGCCATAGTCAGTTCGACCAAGTTGGTTTTGACCTCATCAAGAACCTTGTTGGTCCTTTCATTGTGTTCTTCCAATGCATCAAGTCGTTCTCGGTTGGAACCACTTTGGTCTTCTACTCTAGACACTTCATAGCTCATGCTTACAAACTGAACAAAGTCTTGCAAACTGATTTGGACACGGTATTGCTACAAAACTCCGGTTAGTGAAACTTGGGCTGCAATGGGGCTTGGTTTCAGTTTCAAAAGTCCAATCTTGAGTTGCACACTGTCGTGGATTGACAACCTCTCTTGCGTGCACACACATCCAACCTCGAGTCCTCTACCTTCAAGGGTAGCCGACCCCTACAACCTATATACTTCTTCCTCCCCTTAACCTCCAAACTCCGTTTCAACAAAAATCAACAATTTCCAACAAGAAAAATAAACAACGTTGAGGTCCTCCCTAGACCTCCCAATCAAATTCACAAAGAGTCAAGTTATTGTGTTGTTTACTTCGTGGAAAAGTGATAACTTCTCAAGAATTCACCAAACAAGAGGTTTTTGGATGAAACTCTCAATGAAAGCACCAAAAAATGTTGGGGGCCTCAGTCTAGCCCCCATACAAATGGGGTCCTCTCCACGCATGTCTCCTTGTAGTGATCGAACACGTTTCATTGGTTTAGTTGATTTAGACACATTTCTATCTTTCTTGAGTTCCTGTGGCTATGAGGATATAGTATTTAAGAGTGAATTTGGTTTGGGTAGGGAGATGTGACAGTCTAAGTGGTAGATTATGATGGAAAATGTTCAAAATAATGACCTTTGAGTAAGCTTATGTGTTGGGGTTTCTTTAGTAAGGTATATAGCTCATAATGTGTGGTGTCATAGATGTAGCTCATGGCTGCCTGCCTAAGAGTTCTGATACCCTGGTCGTGCGTGCGTTGGAGTAGATTTGTGATTCAGGCGCCGCCACCCCCCCGGGTTGGTTTCTGCAGCTCTTGTTTTTCCTGTACTGGCTGTCTACCCTCCTTCTCTAGTGGCGTGTATTGTACACGCAGTGGAAATCACTCGTAGTCTGCCTAAACTAATACGGTGCAGTATACGCCTCACCACTGTGGCTTTCAACTGTAGCCCAAAATCGTCTCATGGTGATCCCTTCGTTTATTAAGATTATGAGCCTGGAGCCATTCTATAGTTCCGATGCCTTTTTTTCGGGAGCCATTCACTTGGTTTATTTTTTTTCATGTTGCATTATGTATTAACTTTTGAGAAAATGATAAGAGACTCCTATCTTACTAAAATTTGTATCTTGTAATCTATTAATTTATCTAATCTACTTAGCTTGTTTAGAATTAAAAAAAAAACATATATTATCACTCTGACTCATCTAAAGACTAACGCAAAAGACCAACAAACCATTTTGACAGATAAGATCCGATCCCGCCCCTAGACAGTTAATATTCCCCAATTACAAACAAACTTCAACAATAAGCAAAGCCATACCTTCAATATTACTCTCTCAGCTTCTTTCCAAATTCTTTCTTTCTTCCCTTGCATTGGATTGAATTCCTTCCCGGAGCTCTCTTTCCCTCTTCCTCAATAAGCCTTCAACATTGCTCCTTCAGCTCCTCTCCAAATCCTGTCTTGCCTTGAATTGATTTGAATTCCAGTTCTCTTCTCCTCTTCCTCAATAAGTTATTTGTGTTATTCTTTATTGGTTATGGCGATTTTCATGGCAAAGAAGCGAGGAATTCTGGGATTCTGGTGTTGCTTTTTGGTGATTACGATCTACTCCATGAATTGCTATTCCGCGAGATCTGACAAGGAAACGAGGGAGAGGTTCTACGGGAACCTGCTGAACTCTTCCGCACCGGCTGCCGACGATGGCAGCATTGCCAAAATGTTCGATCGCGTACTCGAGAAGGAGTTCGCCGAGAATGATCAGCCCGAAGGTTAGGCTTTCCGGCTCTCAACCTTGGTTTCTTGTTATTTTGTAGGTTCTGCCTTCTCGTGCTATGTTCGGGTCAGGAAAATAATCGACGAAAAAAGTTTGATATCTGGACTAATTTGTATGTTTAAGTACATGTCAAATGGTTGGCATTAGGCGCGAGGCTGTTGTTTGACTGGATGCGAAAGAAGAATTTCATTCTTTTTCCTTTTTCCCCTTTTTCCTGGGGAACCAAATGCGACGCAAGGTAGCATAATGTTCTTCAAACGGTTAATTGCGGCAGCATTGTTTACCCGAAAACCTCATAGTCTATTGAAATAAATTTGAGTTCATAGCTTCGGTAGCTATTTACAGGATGATGTCAAAAGAGGCACCTAAAAGACCAGCAGTATGGCTCGAAGGAAGTTGATCATATAGATATATAGCTGAATATCCATTGAAAGAAGCAGATGGATATTTCAAAGTCTTTCGCTAAGCAGCATTGTGAGCCTACCGGCTGTGGAGGTTCACTACAAACTGACACTATTTTGATGGTCATCGAGTACACCTTATAAAGTTAGCAGAGGTGCCTGATGCACTGCTGTGGTTAATATTTCGCGTCTTATTTTCATGGTAGCTAGAGAATCTCATATCTTATTTTATATCTTTAATTGGCGGTTCAACTGAATTTTTATTTTTTCGTATATCATTGACGCTTTTCTTCTAAATATTTGGCTTCCCTCTTTGGCGAAGAGTAATTTATACATTCCTGTACCGGGCCCTTGCTTTTTCCTCGTCCGTCTCAATGAACTTTTACCTACACGCGCTCAACATACGGAGAAAAGGGGGTAGACAAGCATTTAATCCTGGGGAATTTGTCTGTGTTTATTGTGGAGTTATTAGCAGTTGTGCTCTCCAGGGAATTAGGTGTCATGTTATGCCAAATATGAGGTACTTTGGAGGCCTTTTTTTTGCCAAGCACAGGTCTCCATCTCTCTCTCAACAATGAGATTCCATTGCATCCTATTCTTTCAGTCTTTAATGGTTGACATGATGGATCCAAAAATCAACAGGCTATCAAGCAAAGAAAAGAGAGAAAAGAAACAACTGCTTCAAATAAGAGTTCCAGGATACTTTTTCACATTGTGCATTCCTTGGTGTTTGATGTTTTGTTTAATGATGGTTTTGTTGATTTCACCATGCTTGCCACTTTACTAGGATCTGATGGAACCAGCTTCAACAGCAGTTTAGCTGATCAACAAGTAAGTTTGATTTTTCCTTCAAAATTTATTGGGTGCAAAGTAATAATGGGAACATACTTATCAAAAAAATAATAATGGGCATGGTTTTCCACTCATGTGATAGGGGTTGTGAAATCTTTTCTATGATATGGATATTTCATTTTGTTAATGTTCCGTTTTTATGAATTTTGTTCTTCTTTGTACATCTTGTATGCTAGGGTTGCTTCCCTTTGTGCTTTCTTAATGAAATTATGTACTTACGAAAAATATATTTCAACAAACTCCGATAATGTTTTTGGAAAATATTGATTCTTCTGCTTAGTTTTGGCTTGAGCTGGCATATAAGGCTGACAATGAATGAGCAAAATAAGTTTTCCTTGGGATCTGGCTTTTGTGTACACCTCAGGTCATGCTTCCCAAATAGCTTGCGTGCAATGTAATTGGTCATTGTTTCATCTAATCAGAAACAGATGGGTTTCTTTACATGCTTATTTAAGTTCTTTACATCATAATGAGAGCACAGTTGGGTCACATTTGTTGTTGCCAACTGCTTTCCCAGTTGAACTGTTTGGCTCACACTACTTTTATTTATTTATTTTAAGTAATAAACTTTATTGATTGAATGCAACTAGGATTCATTTATTTTACTATGCTATCTGTGTTAAAAAAACGAATGCTATCTATGTTAAAAGATGAGTCTTGACAATGTTCACAGGCTGAACTGGAGACTGTAGCGAAACTCAATCCTGAGAAGACCAAGAGAAATGGTACAAAGGAGGCAAAGTAAGGGACTGATAAAATATGTTTGTTGGGTAAAAGTGATTACATTGTGAACATTCGTTGAATGTATAAATGTTTTTTTTTTCAACACCATTTAATAACATTTAATAACAAGGATAATTACTACAATTATTATTATTTGTTGTTGTTGCTGCTGAAGCAACATGCTTCTTCTTCGACTTGAATCCTTTTTTTGGTCAGTGGCACAACAGTGGAGAGTGAAGATTCTGATGACATGACCACCTTGATTGACAAAAAGGTTCGACAAAACTTTGGGAGTCGTGGTTATTCATGCTCTGAGTGTCATTCCCACTAACTTGCTTTTCTTACTCGGTGGTAGGACAACGTGTTTGTGATGTCAAACAAGAAATCCAAGTATCCAATACTTCAAGTAGATTTGAGGTCAATATATTTTCTTCCTTTTGTCATGATATTTTGATATTGTTTTCTTTGGCAAAAATTTGCTATTTTAAATTTGTTTGCATGTCAATGAGCTGTGTTTTGGAAAGCATGAGGAATACGTTGTTTCATCTTGTAAGAAAATATTGCCATTTTCAAGAATATAAAACAAGTCTTTAAAAAATGCCCCACCATCCACATTCCCTGATTTCTGCATCTTAAGGACAAGAAAATGCCATTTGAAATAAAGGATTGCAGATGGACCTTAGTCTTTTAATTTGTCTCTGCCCAAATTCACCTATCTAGATTATAGAGTTTCTCCAAGATGATTTCTCCTCAAAGTGTATATAAAGGTGAAAATCATATGTGGTTGATCACTTTTGTGTATAGTTTTCGATTTCTCCTCAAAGTGTATATAAAGGTGAAAATCATATGTGGTTGATCACTTTTGTGTATAGTTTTCGAAAAATACGACTAAACTAATGTTACATACTGCCTGAGATTTATGACTTATCAGCACTGCTTTAAAAATTTGTGGCAGATTGATCTCAGACTTGGTGGTTGCCATAGTTTTTGCTGCTATAGGTGGAATTGTTTCTTCCCGTTTGGGGCAACCGGTTTGTATTTGTAGTTGTAGTTGTATTCGTTTTCAGTAAATTGCACTAGATTAAGTCCAATTGTTTAAATGATTGTATGATACAATATTTGAGATTTTCTTTATTTTGTTTTGGACAAATATCCTATAGGTTATTGTCGGCTATCTTCTTGCCGGGTCAATTACGGGTCCAGGGGGCTTGAAGTTTATTAGTGAAATGGTACAGGTATGTTGTTGTTGATTGCTCAAAACGTGGTTTCTTGATGTCAGAATGCTTTGTTCTATTAACATTTACTCATAATTCCTGTGGGGTCGGTCGATCCATGGCTTTTTCTTTGACTGCATTTTGCTCAAAGGGTTAAAGCTAGATAATGCCTTTTTGTTTTCAGCTTTTCTTTTCTGTTAACTTTGTCTACAAAAATGTTTATTCACCTATATTGATTTTCAGAAATACACTTTAATGGGTTACCCTTCATCCATTTATGCCCTTATATACAAATCTATTAAGCTACCAGGTTGGGACAAAAAACTTGATAGAATCTAAAAAGTAAAAAGTACTAACCCAGAATGAAATTTTCCTGACATCTTCCAACCTTGCTGAACATACATGGATTAAAATTGCTGTCTTATCTGGCGGTATTTGTTATAATTCTCTGTCCCATAACCAGGGTGATTGCCTAGATAACAATAGTTAACTGAGAACTTGGGAAGAGGGGAGTGACCAAGATGAAAGCATGCACAGCACATGCTTCAATGTAACACCCTATCTTCACGTCCAACAGACTGGAAAAAAACCAAGTGCAATAAACTATCTTCATGTGCACTAGTCTGGAGTGACTGAGATAGTATCAATTGAGTTGAATGAAGTTAGATTTTGTGAATTTCATATGCATTGATCTAGTCGATCATCTTATTTGTAGCAATTGGTGTATACTTACAAAGAATTTTATTGATTACAGGTTGAAACTTTTGCACAGTTTGGTGTTGTCTTTCTTCTATTTGCTTTAGGGTTGGAGTTTTCTTTGACAAAGGTACGCTGTGCTTAGCTCTGAAAATCTCTGTCTACCATGTATCATACAGTAGCTTTTTTTTAGGTTCTGTCATAGTTGGTTTGCATTATCATAATTTAGTATAGAGTGACTAGTTTAAATTGTGTTTGATGCAGTTAAAAGTTGTGGGGGCCGTTGCTGTTCTTGGAGGAATACTTCAGATAATCATATTTATGTTCTTGTGTGGCATAACAGCTCTGGTATAGTTCTGGGAGTGTCTAATCTAGTTTTATTCCCTGTGACAAGTTACAACTTCTGTCTAAAGTGATGCTAAGGTTGAAAATCTGCTAATATTGCAGTTATGTGGAGCAAAGTTGTCTGAGGGTGTATTTGTTGGCTCGTTCTTATCAATGTCATCAACAGCAATGGTATTTTTTGTAGACTGTTTTTTACCTCATTTTATCCTTTCCTCCTCGGTTTCTGGTCGCCAAATTTTGTAGTTCTTTTCATGCCTTTTTCTATTACATGTTTACCAGGTGGTAAAGTTTCTGGTAGAACGGAATAGTAGTAGTGCTCTTCATGGTCAAGTTACAATTGGGACACTTATTCTTCAGGTATCTCATAAACTATTTTAGTCAGTTCGTCTATTAATCTTCACCTTATGTGGTTGATTGTTTAACTTGTATGGTTGATTGCTTTCTATGGTTTATATTGATCCATCCCTGCACCTTGGATAATTTCAGGACTGTGCTGTTGGCCTATTATTTGCCTTGCTCCCAGTTTTGGGCGGTAACAGTGGCCTTTTGCAGGGGATGGTTTCTATGGGAAAGCTGTAAGTCCGTTTATGAGCCGTTTTCTTTTCATGGCTTTTTTCCTATGTCATTTATCAAAGTGGTGATTTTAAATTTGCTTTCGTTGATCAAGCCTTTAGTATAGTTGTGTTTTTTTTATTATTATTATTTTTTTCATCACCAAAATGATAGTAGTGCCAACAACATCATGTAATTATTTCATTGGCTGTTGTTCCGCACCTTATATTGACATCAGGCTGCTGGTGTTGTCGATGTATCTCACTGCTGCATATGTACTGTCTTGGTCGTTTGTTCCTCGCTTTCTAAAGCTGATGATACAGCTATCAACCCAAGTGAGTTGTAAGCATGTTAGCTTCATTTTTGGATTGACTAGTAGTTCCTCTATAAGTGGTTTCCCTCTTTTGTGATTCAGACAAATGAACTTTATCAGCTTGCTGCTGTGGCTTTTTGCCTATTATCTGCCTGGGTGAGTTCCAGATATAGGTATCTTTCATATTAAGGTCAGCAGGTCATGCTGCATTTTGATAACGCATCCTTTTTGCTCTCAAAATATTGTTTCTATGACAGATTTTATTTCTGGTGATCATCCCTTTTGTCCCTTTTGTACAAACTCTCTTGGTGGATGGTTGAAGTTGTCTTTTTGCTTGTGCTGGATGCCGAGTAAGCTTTAGGAGATGTTTTGTTGTAAGATGGTTTCATGAGTAGTGCGAGTGTTTGTGAAACTTGTAAATACTTTTAAGATGATGGTTTTATAGAGTTTTAAAAAAATGTTGGGACCTTATGAAAGTAAGTTTGGATAAATAAGTTTTTAAAGAAATTCTGATGGAAAAATTAAAAAATAATATTAAAAAATTTATTTAAATAAAAAAAGAGATGAGAATTTGCTCAGCCACCCTTTGATGGCTGCCACCACTGGTGCAGCCCAGATTGGCCACCCCGTGGCAGCCAGAGTGGCATATTCTGGCCCCATGGTGGCCTGATCTGTGCCTAGATTGGGCAGCCGGTTGTGGCCAGGTCGGCCACCTTCATGGTGCCAGCAGCCACCGTGACTGGACCTTTTTTAATTTTTCATAACCTTGTTTTGAAGATGTTTTTTTTTTTAGTTGTGGCTGATTGAAAGATTTTGAGGAGTTTTTAACACTGTAAATATTGTATGTTTGGGAATGAAATCATCTTTGACTCTAAAATGATCTTTGAGTTTAGAAACTGTCTCGTATCTAAACATCCACTTAATGCCCCATTTATGAACCATCCTCTTCAAGGTCTCAAAAATTATAGATCCTAGCTAATGACATAAATCTCTGCGAGTTTATTGGTCATGTACATTCTATCAATGCTCTTGAAAGTAGAGAATGGTTGTAGAAGTTCCTTCTGTTTTGTCATTGTCTTCATGTAGAATATTTTGTTCCTTTCTTTCTTTTCAGACTTGAATCTGGTGCTGAGTCTTTCCCTAAGGCACTTTTTTTTTGCAAGGAATATTTTTCAACCTCCTTCAAGGCTATAGTTATCTTTACTCTTATTGTTCAAATAAAAAACCGATTGTTATTTTGTCAAAGTTGGGGAATAGAAACTTCTGGTGTTCAAAACGTTTTTCCTGTGTATCGTGGAAACTGGCAATCACTATATGAAACATTATTTTATTATCAAGCCGGTGTGTAGATCACAACATCCCCATCACTTAAATGGTAGATTTGATTTGTAAGATTCATATTTTAAAATTTATCTTCCAAATCAAATTATATCATGTAAGCAGTTTGTGGTGGAGAGGCCTTAAACTAGCAGTACTCCTATATAAAGCAGTGGCTGATATGCTTGAGCACATTTTTTCTAGCAAGTGGACAGCAATTCTGAGATGTATAATCAGGGTGAGACATTAAGCCTGGTTTGTTTTCATAAACAATCTCATCTCATCTCATTATTACTATTCCAAATTCTCATACAAAATAGAATAAACAATTCAACTTTTTTAAATTCCAAAATAATTTTTTCAAATCTCAAAATAAAACTAATATTAATAAAAAATATTATAACAATATTTTATTCAATTTTTAATTTTTTTATCTCATCTTATCTCATTTTATCTATGAAACAAACCAGGCCTAAAATGTGTTTAAGTGTGCAGTACCATGACCAAGATTTTCTTCGTCGATTGTGTTATTGGTATCTGTGCAAACTTTTAAGCATTGTTCATTTTTACAAACACTCTTATCTCATCATTATTACTTTCCCAAATTCCTATACAAAATAAAATAAATAACTCAATTATTTCAAATCTCAAAACAACGTTTGCGAAATCCGAAACAAAACTAATATTAAAAAAATATATTATAACAATATTTTATTCAATTTTTGACTTTTATCTCATCTCATATTATCTATGAAAACAAACCAGGCCTTAGTTGTAAAGAATTTATCTAAATCATAGTCTCTCCTTCCCTATTTGATTCTGTTAAATATTAGATGGTGGAACTTGGCACAAAAAACTTTTGTGCAAGAGGGATTACTTTTTGCAAAGGCAAATTATTTGCTTGAATCTGTATATAGATTACAATGTTGAGAGAAAAATAAGATCAATTCATATCTACTAGTAATTAAGTAACAGATGATTTTCATAAATTCAAGTAAAGATGATGAGTTGCTGTATGTGATAGGAGTGCTGGAAATTGCCACATATACCGCTATTAATTCCTTTTTAACATTGTTGAATCTTTTGTGTCATTTTCAGTGCAGCGATAAGCTGGGTCTTAGCCTTGAGTTGGGTTCATTTGTGGCTGGTGTTATGATATCTACTACTGACTTTGCACAACATACTTTGGACCAGGTACTCCTTTCTCTTATTGTTATGAAAATTAAATTGCTGCATGTACATGGATTTAGATTGAAGATGCTGCTTCATTCTGGATGTCACATGAGAATCAGTTTTTTTTTTTTTTTTGTAAATCTTTATTACAAGAATAATGGGATCATTGCTGATTTGATGTTTTTCTATGTGTAGGTGGAACCAATTCGTAACTTATTTGCAGCTCTTTTCCTTTCAAGTATTGGAATGCTTATAGACATACATTTCCTGTGGAACCATGTGGATATTTTGCTAGCATCTGTCATTCTGGTTATAATCGTTAAGACAGCTGTTGTTACTGCTGTTTCTAAGGCCTTCGGATATAGCATTAGGACATCATTCCTTGTAAGTTGTCTTCCTCAGTTTGTTGAGTTGATTTCTGATCTAAGTAAGTGAAACACATCAATTGCTTATTTCCAAAAGTTGGTTATTCGATTATAGGTTGGAGTCCTGCTTGCTCAAATTGGAGAATTTTCTTTTGTTCTCCTTAGTCGTGCCTCAAATCTTCATCTCATTGGGGTGACCTCTCTCTCTCTCTCTCTCTCTCTCTCTCTCTCTGTGCTTAGGTTTGTGTGGGTTGAATATTTTTCTTGCTTAGAATTGATCCTGCTTTTGGCTGGTCTCTTATGGTTTCCCTCTGATTGAATATTTTGTTCAAATTGTAACTGGAGGGCCTGGTGATAATGATCCATGTGTCTCCTCTCCCTGAATTGAAGGAATCAGTTATTCCAATAGTGAAGTTCATCTCGATGCCTACAATTTCCTCTTGTAAGAAAATGCGTTCAATGGCTGTCGTGTTTGGTGAAGGGCCAGAAGTCTCTTACTACCTGGTTTAGACCTACCATGCACTCTCAAGGTGTCTGGTTTCCAGAGCATGAGTGGAGTTCAGTTTTAAAACTTTGGATTCTGAATTGATTATTGACTTACTGTTCTGAAAAGTCAAATTAGACAGGGATATCAAGAGGAATCAAACACAGGATTTTGAAGATAAAATTGAACCCCTACAAACTGCATTCATTGATGGTATGTCACGATGGACAAGTTTATAACTTGTGAATGTCACTGATGCGGAATAGCTACATCAGTTTCATTCCCTTTCTTTCTGAGCAATCTGGGGGATTTGCTCTTTAAACGTGTTGTTTCCACTCCACAAATTCTAGGCGCTACAGCTATTAGTGAGACCCTGTGGAATTCTATGGCTTTGTATCATATAGGACAAGTCAAGCACAGAGAGAGAGAGAGAGAGAGAGAGAGAGAGAGAGAAGTCGCATCATGTAGGATTCATAGTTTTATGTCCTCAGTGCGATTATTTTGTTAGCAAACATGTCAGACTATCAGGTCCATGACCTAAAAAAGAACTTTTATTTTTCTCATATTCTTGACATTGAAGTGAACTGTAGAGAGGGTGTTAATAGCCTTGTAATGCTTTACTTTAAGTTTTAAGCAATTTTGGAAAGGAAACAATTTCGGAAATGATTGTATAGAATATTAATGCATATTTGGTGACCTTAGAAAGCGCAACAATTTATGTGAAATTATCCTTTTGAAACTCATCTTTTCTCACCTTAATGAATTGGTTGAGGAACTTGAGTTTCAGTATATGTGAAATCAGCCTTTTGAAACTCATCTTTTCTCACCTTAGGGTCCTGTAAGAATTTAAAATCTCTGGTCATTGGATAGTTTGTTTGATTTGTCATGCTCTACTCAAATGAATTGGAATTCCACTGCTTTGCAATGACATTGCACTTGAAAAGGGACACAGACTGTAAATAATGTCATATACCTTAATGCATCACAAGCCCCCAGTCTAATCCATGCTCATTTGATTGACTAACATGAAGCCACTTGGAGTGTTTATTGCAATTGTTTTTGTAGTACGAGAAGATTATGTTTGTTAGTCTTTTAAAAAAGAAGAACCAGCATTATTTTCTCCAAATTATTGTTTGTCCTACAATATTTTAAAAACCAGCATTATTTTCTCTGTGGGATGCCCGTTGCATTGAAGCTGACTAGTATGTTGTTTTTGTCCTCATGCTATAAGATTCCTCAGTCCTGTGGCTTTCAAGTTTTTGCTGTCAATTTGCAACGTCACCGTGACACCCTATGTCACTGACTTGTTCGTTTTTCATTTTTGTTGCTGTTGATTAAAACATTGTACTATAGGGGAAGATGTATCTACTTCTTCTTGGAACAACAGCTCTTAGTCTCGTAAGTTTCTTTTTAACTGAAACTCTGGATCTTTTGTGTTTTCTTTGGGAATATTTATCCTGGAAAGTCATTATGTACAGGTAACAATGCCTCTGCAATTTAAACTGATACCTGCTGTGATGAACTTGGGCGTTCTCATGCACTGGTTCCCCCCAGAGAGCAACACACAGAATGAGGTCCCTCTCTCTCTCTCTCTCTCACACACACACACACACACACACACACAACACCGACAGCGACATAATACAGGAACATGGACCTCTGCAAACATTTAAGTACTATGGCACTATTCACTTCTTCCTGTTCAGTATGTATTCCCCTATAAAACATGTCCCTAAATTTAAAACCTAATATCAAATGACCCATGACCTGTTTTTCTGTCCTGTAATTTTTTACACCACCTTTTGACTGCATATCAACAGAACATTGTTTGGTGCACGTTGGAAGTCTTTTCTATTAGCACACAAATATTCTTAGTTTAAAAGGCCATGCAGCAGCCATTCTTTGGTGCCATCTTATCCATTCAAGACAGGGATATACTCTAACAATTAGCATCACTATTCGAGACTATAGGGTTGTTTCTTTTTCTTCTTTCCTTGTTCGTTGGGGATTTTGGGAGGCAAAAAATTGTTAGATCTCAGTTTAGTTGTAAGGATGCATAACCCATCAAATAGATCATGCTTTAAAATATTCCTAGAGGGAGAACCTTGGGATATGCTTCCTTCAATTATCCAATATGCACTTGTAGGAAAATCTTTATCGAGGGGTTATGCACTCCTGAAAATTAGTCGAGAGTCGAGACTTTGTTTCTAGACCCTCGGAGCCAAAATATAAAATCAGAGGAAACAACATGCCATTCAACCCAGTACATTATCTAGGAATTCTGTGGACCTTTCACTTTCCATCTTCTGTGGACTCTGACTGTACATGTGAAACATAACATACTGTTTCTATTTTGACAGGAGAAAGCTTCCATGATTGAAGCGTATAACAGATCATTGTGACCTTCCATGATATGATTGAATTCGCTGGTCATATAAGGTTACAACTTAAATATCAATCATTTAAGCACGTAAGGATCTGCTTCTACTGCCAATTTTATTTTTCAGAGGTTTCAGCTGACATGTCAGCATATTCATTCCATTGAAACTCAGCACCAAGTTTTCGTGTACATAGGTTTGTTTTTTTTTTTTTTTTTGGTATGCTTAAGAGGACCATATAGAAGAAATCTTTTAGGGCTCGCACGTGTTCGTGACAGTCTATGACCCAATCGATATCCATACAAACGGTGCTACAAATCTAGACCAGTTATATTTTGATGAATGGTTACAGCCCAAATTTTGATTGCAATTGTATAAGGTAGTGTACAATACAGAAAAATGAAACAGGTATTCGAGATAATTTTTGTGCTGCTTAATTAGATTATTATTTGAACTATATTGAGCATGTTGCTTATAACTTAAGCCTCTTTTGTATATTTTCTATGCACCCGAGCTATGCTTATTTCATCTCTATCAATAAAATTTATCTCTTACTTACAACAACAACTTAGCTTCTTTTGTTCCAAAACTAGAGTTATGCCAAGAAAGAAAGGAAAAATAACTAAAATAAAAGGCTAGATTTGTACAATCTAAGTCAAAGCATTAGCATTGGTTTATATATATGCATATGCAAAATCACCTATTTTAAAAATTTATTTTGTCATATGCATATGCATATGCAAAACTCTCACATTGACTTATGTAAATTTGAGACAAAATAATAATAAAATATTCTTTTACTCCAATTTCTTAATTTTTCAAATCATATATAGGATGCATTTTATTAATATATACATATATATATAAAATTAAAACGTTAACATATATATAAAATTGAAATGCTAACATGTATGTATATATATATATACAACTTATATATATATAATATATAAAACTGGAACGTATATTATTTTTTTATAATATATAGTTAAATTAACATATATATATAACTGGAATATATATAAAATTGGAATATATATATAATTTGGATACATATTTTCATAGGTAAACAATAGAAGGAGAGAGAAAAAATAAAATAAAATATATTTTCATAAGTGAATAGTAACTTTCCAAATATTCATAATTACTATTTATAATTATGCAAATATTTGTATATGCATATTCTAATGTGAAGAATTTTTAGTCTATATTGTGTCAATATGAATTTACATATGTATATACATAGATCAATACTAATGTTCTAAGTCGTGGATAGCCCTTCGATCGAAAATCTGTCCAATAGGCGGATACGTGTTGTTTTATTATTATTACTTTTTTTTTAAAATCAGAAGTACTATATTTTAAATCTCAAAATCGTTGCTTTGAGATGGCAAATGTTAGCCGATGCAAGAATTTCAAGTTCCCTACAATTTTCATCACAGACAACCTTTTGACCCCAAGTTATTTTCCTCTTTTCCTCTTCCTAGAGGAAAGAAAATTTTATTAGTGGATCCGCCATTTATACAAATTCCTGGAAATTGAAACCACTTTTGTCCAAAAATAAAATAAAAAATAGAGTGGTGGTAGGTGCCCTCAGCATGATAGCGATTAGCGAACATGCCCCCACGACAAATTTCCCTTCTCAATTTTTTAGTTATTTATATATTTTTTTAATTTTTTTAATTTTTAAAAATATATAAAAAAAAAATATCAACTTATTAATAATCACGTTCTTAATCAATAAATAAATTTTAAAAAAATCAAAATTAAATACAGTGGATAAAAAAATGATTCAAAAATTGTATACCCTCCCTTTCTCACAAATAAAAAAAAAACCCATCTCATTAATTTTTCTGTACAATATCATATCAGTAAACTCCACCACTCACAAATCACTTCAATTTTTTTTAATCGAAATCCGTAAAATATTTTTTATATAAACAAAATTGTGACATGTATCTATTTATTTTAAAAATATTATTTATATACGATTTATGTATTTTTTATGTACACGTTGTATATAAATTTATTTTTATATATCCTATAATTTCATTTTTTTTATTTTTTATTTTTTTTTCTCCCACATCATATTTTTATTTATTTTTTAATATATCGACTAATGTGTGTCATCAATTTCGCGCAAGGTACACACGCCGTGTACATGTAACATTGCCCTATTAAATTTAAGATGTAAAAGGAAGTTTTATGTGTTACCCAAGGATAATAATTCAACCAAATCCATTTTATTTGAAAAGTCCCCACTTATTTATATGTCAAACATTTTGCATATTTTGAAAAAAATAATAAAAAATCTACGTGCGTTTTGTGTTTGTGAGTGATAGAATAATGTTAAATAAACTCCTAGCGTTATAAGTCTTATACAAAACTTTGGGAATAAAATTGATACCTATCATTCTACTTAAAAAAAAAAAAAAAATCTCTCTATGTTTCAAAACGTTTCAACATCCAACTTCAATAAACAAAACGTTTCAAAAGATTTTCTTTCAAATATGTTTCAAGTGAAACCGACCACTTTTACAAACAGCAATTAGAAGAAATTTATCCTTTTTGAATAGAATAATGCTACTTGTCCCCACATGTTCATGATAAAAAAAATTTTATCTAGTGGTTAAGAAATTTTTTTAATGATATTGTGAATTTTTTAAAAATATAAAAATAAATCAAAAATAAAAAATGAAAAAATTTATAAAACAAAAAAGAATAAAACACAAGAATAAAAAAATTAAAATAGCCTTACCGAAACCCATCCAAAGACTGTATACCCATCTCGATGGCTGTAGCACTTTTTCAATATATGTTTTACCATTCTACTAATTAAAAAAAAAAGTTTAAAAATAGGAAAATGTTAGTTTGTCATTCATTTTAATACTTTATTTTGATATCTTTTATATATATATATATATATTTTTTTTTTAATTTCTTATTTTACTTAGTAATTAATAAATTAATTATTAGTGCATCAATTTTTTTCATATTTTTAAAAAATATTTATAAAAAATAAAATAAGTATAAAAAATAAAAATAAAAATTTAACCTAGCAGTCCGCGTTACCCTTAAAAATAATTTATTAAAAATTTAATGGACCTTCGATTTCATTTTTTCTTCATGTTTTGGGGGAAAAAAACACCCCAAGGGCCCAAACAATGTGCTTTTTCTAGAAACTACCTTGGAATCTAAGTCTTCTGCAGTCTTCGCAGTCTTCTTCTTTATTCCACTCGAAGAGAAAGGTGAAAGGCTCAGAGAGAGAATGGAGAAGAAAGAGGAGTTTGTTGGTAAGGTTCGATGCGAACGAATTGGCTGCAACGCCACCTTCTCCGAGGACGACAACCCTGAAGGTTCTTGTCAATACCATGATTCGGTACTGCCCATTTTTTTACTTTTTTAATTTGTCTTTCTTTTTCGTTTATCTCTATTCTTAGGACATTACTTTTGCCTCTATGTTATGAATTTCGGAGCTGATATTTTTATGTTTTATTCCATTGATCTTGCGTCTACCGTGTTGGCATCATCCTCTTATGATCAGGGTGTAAGTATTTCTCTTTTCATTTTCTCTTGAAACCCTCTTTTTATCCATCTATCTCTGTATCTTTATATTTATTGTTCTTATTTAAAACTTCAATTTTTTTGGATATCGTCGAATCCAGCCTATATTTCATGACGGGATGAAGGAGTGGAGTTGTTGCAAGAAAAAAAGTCATGATTTCAGCTTATTTTTGGAGATTCCAGGGTAAGTACGTTTCAGTTTGGAGATTAAAGCTTGCGCTTTACGAAGCCTCTTGCTTGATGAAGACATTAGCTTTGATTTGAGTTAGTATGCCTTAGAAGTAAACTAAATAGGTTAAGCAAACATCTTTTTCTTTGTTTCCTTTTTATCGAAAATGCTTAGAGCATGATTTTATATAATGCCTTACCGTTGTGATCATCCGGCAATTACGATGAATAATACGGAATAATCAAAAAGGAATAATAAAAAAAAAAGCAAGCAAAAATTCACAGAGAATTTTACGTATTTGGTGTGCATACATCTACAGGAATTTCACCGTGTCAAAAGAAGGATAACATCATATATATTTATAAGAATCTTAGGTGTACGGATTTTTTAAATGTATTTACATCATATGTATTACATTACTGTACATGCATTAGATATGAGACACATTCTTTAACACTTCCACTGTTATCCTCCTCTTCTTTTTCTTTTTTCTTTTTTTATTTTTATTTTCTCTTGACACTATTCTATGCAAAATTATGTACGAGGACTTCTGGCTTGAGATTTTAGTGTCAAACTTATCACACAAGATTCTTGTTAAGTTTTTAAGTGGATTTGTCACATCATATGCGGGTGCTGGATTCAGGTCCAATCAGTTTACTGCTGAACATATCTGAACGTTCTGTAATCTGCGTATTAGAAGTTTAAAATAAATATCCTACTCCCATCTTTCAGGCACTCAGATGGTTGAATGTTATCCCTATTTGCTTGTCACAAAATCCATAAGGTAATTAGGTTGGTGCAGCAATTACTAGATGAGTGCAATTGTGTATTATTTTTTTTTTCTTTTCCCAGTTGACCACTTTGAAAAGGGAATCTCTAATCTTTTTTGTAGTAGAAGGATTTATTCTTTGCTGATTTAATTTAATTTAGTGAAATCTGTTGGCGTATTGAATTGACTTTTGAGTGAGACATTAAGATGACAATGTGTCATCTAAAGCATTGTCATTTGCCTTGAGTCCAAATTAAGCATGCAGTTATAGAGTGAGAGGAGCTGAATGCCAGTTCCCTTGGAACTTTCACACTGGGAATGTTCCTCTAATCAAATATCCATTGATGGAATGATGAGGATGGAGAAAGCTTTGACATGAGGCAAGCTGTAATGACAAACTTTCATGATGTTATTGGTCTTTTCTTCTCTGTTATTTTATTATCATTTTTTTTTTTTGGCTAAGTTCAAGATGGTGTCAGATTGGACAGTAGTTGTAAATTTTTATCAATTAACTTAAATTTGGTGCCGTCTGTTGGAGAGGCTCCTAAACATGCTGAGGCTTGGATTGTTTTTATCACCATGAAAAAAATTGTCTTGATTGATTTATGCCTCTGCTAAGTATCAGGACACTAGTACCAAAGCTGTCATTATATTCCATCGGTGCATGTAATTTTATCTTGAGAAGTCTAGGAAAATTTAACTTTCTATATATTTGTCAGTATTTGGTAAAGTTTTCTTTATTAATGAAGGTGTAAGACGGGAAAGCACACAATTGAGAAGCCAGTGTTGAAAAAGGCAGCTCCTAGCCCAAAGAAGCCAGTTTCTGCTCCCTCACCAAGTTCAACAACGGGTGCATCTTCTAAAGAGACTTGCTCTAGGTGCCGGCAGGGTTTCTTTTGCTCCAATCACGGTAATCTCATTTATATCCTTTTAGTTTAAGAGTAAGTAGGTAGTTATTTGGGTTTCTTCTGGAAATGAAATTTTTCAAATCGGTTCTGCAGTATGTATGGAGTTAACTGTCCATTAAGTAGTAGTATAGACACTTTTTATAAGTAAATGCTAGTCACTAACTCATCCAGCATCAAGCTGTGACCTTGTATTTGGGGGAAGGAAAAGGCATTTTGGTATAAAACCATTGGCCAGTAGGAGTTTGAAGTGTTGATGTGGTCAATGCAATAAAGTTGGAGTACTCGATGTATTTCAGATGAAAATTGGCAATGATATCATTTCCCAACACCAATGTAGAATCAGTCCAAAACCTACTCATCTTAATTGCATTACGCGATGGAGAACAATGAAGACTCATTTACGGATCCCAAGTCCATTGTAGAATGAGTCCAATGTTAATGAATGTCCACTGCATTACAATGCTTTAAAATTGCTATTATATAAAAGTTCCGTATTGTAGCAATGGAATATTTCCCCTCCGCCAGTAAATAAATGGTGGATGGTGCAGTCACAAGTACAATCCCATACAAGTCTATAGGTTACTTTTTTAAAAGGCTCTGGATTCTTGTTTTGTATGGACAAAGAAAACATATCCGTTGATTTGTTGCTTAGGTTTCCCACTTTCTCTTTTGAGTAATTTGTTTTCGTTGTAAGCTGAAGCAAGCCTTGTGTTCTCTAGGTTCGATGGCTGGACAGATGAATTCAAAACCTATAACTCTGGACACAGGCGCACCCAGCAAGAGCAATAAAAATACTCAGAGCTCTCCTGTTCCAGCTAAGAAGATAGTTGGTATAAATGAGCCCCAGACATGCAAAAATCCGGGATGTGGCATGACTTTCAAGGAGAAGGATAATAGCGAGACTGCGTGTAGTTACCATCCTGGGCCTGCTGTATTCCATGACCGTATGAGAGGGGTAAGATGTTATTTTTTTGAGGTCTTGTTGTCAATATATTTAACTTCTCGATCATCTAATTTAGACAAAAAAAATTGCTCTTATGGTAAATATCCTATTGCAGTGGAAGTGCTGTGACATTCATGAAAAGGAATTTGATGAGTTCATGGCCATTCCGCCGTGCACCAAGGGATGGCATAATGCTGATCCATCATCCTAGCAATCAATGGCCTGTAAGGATGATGTGTGTCCATCGTGACTCCTTTCCCTCCCTCAAAGTTTTTTTTTTTATTCCATTGATATGGTTCTCTATGCTCAGTTGAACTTTTTAATCTTACCAAGCATTTTCATTGTTATTGACAAAACAATATATAAGAGGCGTACATTTCGGTTGTGAATTTTGAACTTTTCATTTTGATTGTCGTCTGCAGTAAGAGTGTTAAGAAGCATGACTGACACCATTTGCTGAGAAGATGTGACCCGTGCATGAGATTTATAACTCATCCTTTTCTTTTCAACCTTTTTATTAACCTTCCCTTGTTAACCCCACCGCCGGAGATCATTTATTTTGTCTTTAGTCGTGGATTTGTATTTTGGTACTCAAGCTGATAATTGGACATTTCGGTATTCCAATTCTTATGTCTCTACTACATAAGAAAGTTACCCTCGTTTTATTCTTCTCCAAAGAGAAAAAAAAAAAATTACCCTCGTTTTTTCTTATGTAGGCGAAATGCTTGCTTCTACAAAGAAACATGATTACCTTCCCTTGTTTGGAAGGCAAAAAGGATCAGAATGGAACACTTACCATACGTGAGGGTATTGGTCAAGGCATCAAAACAAAATATTTTAATACTGGTATTATTTCGTGTATTATTTCAAAATAGTATATACATAAAAAAAAAATTATATATATAAATACATATATAAATTATATTTTAAAATAATAGTCAATATATTAATAAATTATATATATAAATATATATGTAAGTAATCTAATTTAAATTAGGATTAAAAAAATAGCAAAAAATAAAATAAATAAAATAAAATCTCGAAATCCAGTTCAGGTCGATACACATGGTCGGTACAGTCGAAATTTGGGTCGGTAAGAAACAGATCAAGTTTTTATACTCACTATTGCTCTAGTACGGCATGTATTGGCTCTAAACTAGTACGGTATGAAATTTAAAACTATGATCCAAACTTACAGACAACCTTTTCTATTTTGTTTGGGAGTTTGCAAAAATTGTAATAATTAGATTAAATCAAATAAAATTATTTGTAAAAATAAATCAGACCTCAGCCTTTTTAATATTCCACTGCCATCTTTTGAACTCTCTTTTCTTCGGTTCTTTTCTTCTGGATCTTAAGGAAATGCCTTTGGAATTTGTTTTTTGAAAATGTTAGTTTGTCCCATGTTTTTATCTTTGGATTTATGTGTTTTAATAATTTTTAATGATTAAAAAAGTAATTATTAATATATTTATATATTTTAATATTTTAATATTATTTTTGTTTTGAAATTTTAAATAATTATATTATTTATTATATTTTGTTTGAGGGAAAAAAATTATAATAATTAGGTAATAATTACATGTATAGGACAGTAGGTGTGTAAGTCCAATCTGATTATACTTTGGTATCTAAGATTCTAAACGACGCTCTAATAGTGATAAAAATAAAAATGTTAGATATGAATAGGATTGTAAAACGAACCTGAGGCATTTCGAATTTGGCTCAATTAAATTCGACATCGACTAGAATGGTATATTAAATAAGCCATTTATAAATATAGAATTAGGTTCAATAATTAAACAATACAAATTCATATAAATCTTGATTGACTTGATTAATATTCGTGAATAAACTTGTATAGAATCCGTTTAACTCAATTAATATTCGTGAACAAATTCATATAAAGTTTGATTGAAACTCGACTTATATATATTTTTACATATATAATAAATACAATATGTATAATTTATAACAAACATAATTATGTTTATAGATTTATAATCCAATTTTATAAGTCAAATATAGACATAATTATGTATGTAAACATAATTTATAACATACTATATACAAGTTTATAAATTATAATATTATCTTCTAATCTTATAGAACTATAACTTGTGATAATTCATGAATACATGAATCCAAATTTCAATCAATATATAACATTATATATTTAGAAATTGCTCCATATAGAATATATAGTCCTATGTCCATATTATATATATATATATACATATTAGTATATGTATATTAGAAAATAATATATTAATATTAGTAATAATATATGTATGTATAATGTCAATATATTAGTGGTGTTAGAAAGATGGTGCTATGGTAGTATTAAAACTAATTTACATTAATAATTTCATATACTAATAGTCTACTACTTAGTCTATTACGAATATATGGTGATGTATTAGCATAATATTAACATATACTACTATACTAATATATGAAAAAAAGATAATGATCTACTAATAATATTATAATTTAAAGAGTCATGTACTAATGTTATAAACTATAGAATATAAATTTATAATATAATTATAATATTATATTATGAGTAATAAATTGTAATGTTTGATAAATTATGGTCATAACTTATTAACTTATAACTTATCATTTATGAATTATGATTTTATCATTCTATGAATTACTTTTGAAGATTTTACAATATTTTCATTGATATATTATAGATTCATAATATCATTATTAAAGATCTATCATAATATATTTTATGAACTTACATCGTACTAATGATTCTATCATATTATAAAGTATTATTAATAATTTATCACTAGTTATTAATCGTATTACATTAATCTTATTACTTTATATATAATTAATCAATAATCACTAAACTTTAGTAATATTTTATTCGTAAGATTATATAAACTATAGTAATTAATATATATGTTTAGTGTTAATATCTCTTATTATTAATAAATAAGCGCATACTAGTATACTACTAGAATATTAAATTTAATAGAGTAGACTAGTGTCTGATGAGTATTGTAATTTGTATAATGACTCTAGTGACTAGTAATCTAGTAATAGTATTTTAGTGTTAATAGTTTGTTATATAATACATACATATAAATTATAATGTATGGTAAACAACAACTGATAAGTTAGCACCACAAAAGTACATAATATTTGAGTACTAATAGTATTAGTATAATAGTATTATTATATTATAGTAATTAATCTAGCTATAATATTATATTATGAGTACTAAACTATAATGTTTGATAAAATATAATGTTAGATAATTTTATATAATTAAATATCATAAATAAATATAGTTTTTTTTTTATTGTTACAACATTATTGTGCAGTTTTTAAAAACATATAGTATATAGCAAATTAACAATTAACATGAAATATAAGATTTAGATTATAGTATTTTTGTTAAATCAATTTGATATTTAAATTATTTAACTTAACTTAATTTCAGTGATTGATCAATATCGTTTCTCATTTCCCAACTGTTGATTTCTTACCTAGGGTTACAATTGTTTAACCCTATTTAATTCCAACTATTGAGATCATTTGACAAGCTCACAACGGTTGATTTCTAGGGTTACTATGTATCTGGTCACTCGGATTCAAGAGAATTCTTGCACACACCTCTTATGCCATTTCACACTTTTCATAAACCTACTTTGACAGTTTCACTCAATCATTCTCACGGTCTCACCTCTTCTTACACTTCGACTCCTCTCTCAGACCCAGTCACCCTCACCCATTGAGAATTTGAGATCCCAAGAAACCCTAGGAGATGTAGCCGCTTTTTTTAAGGGATGACTCATTAACTCGCGACGTTAGGGATTCTTGAGGGGCCTCGTGTAATAAGGGTTGCAAGTTTGCCAGAAACCCTACCTTTTACAGCCAACTATTGTATTTTCGAGGAGCCGTGGAGCCGTGACTATAAACGCAACCTCTAAGATTGCAGCAGGCTCTCGAGGAATGGGTCATTAAATGTATGCGTTTATGACTCTCAAGTAATTGTCTCCCCGATTCTATGGCTTGGAATTCTCTTATTTGTTGATTCGTCCGTCCATGAGTCGATTACCTAAGTTATTTGTGTGCTTTATTTCATTTGGTTTGAAATTGAAGCTATAGAACTTTGATTGATGTTATATAGTTATAGTTTTAACTTTAACATGTAGTATTTTCGAGGATTAGGTTCTGGTTCTATCCTAAGTTCCTAACTTTTCATCTTTATACATTGTAATGTTGTTGCAACTTACATTGTAGATCTATAACTAATCATTTAAGGACTACGTACACTGTCCAATTTTTAAAGACTATGCATGCTTTTGTGACTCGTGAGTCTATGACTGTCCAGTGTCCAATGTCCATCAATGTGATTGATAAGTTTATGATTTATTTCATTTTTTATTTTGTAGTTGCAGGCAATTATCACCTGTTAACTGCATCATATATTCATTTTGCTATTTAAACAGTTTTACATTTACCTGTTTTGTGCTCTATATTTCATATATGTTACCTATTTGGCAAAAACCCTCTGACTCTCTGAGAAGCTTGCCTATATATCTAATATCTATGTTTGAAGTTGAAACAATATTCAAACCCCTTATGTGAGTTCTCTCAAATTATTTGCCATTTAATGATGTTTTATGTTCTTGCTTGAACTATTTAATGATGTTTTATTGTTCATATTTTGGTTGATTAATCTGACCATATCATCCTTTGGTGATTTTGGCCTTAATATTGACAAATGTTTAGAGTTATCTTGTTTGGCTCGATTATAATTTATACTTCTCCACTCTATTTGAACTTTTGTTTTTGTGGCTTTCTCAAGCTACTAAATATGCATTCCTTTTTTATGTTGCTTGGCCTGAAATATTAATTTTAATTTGCATCTGTTTGAACTATTGTGTCCATTTGACTATCTCAAGTTATTAAATATGATTTCTTTACTTATGTTGCTTGGCTTGAAATAATGTGCATTTAATACCATCATGTTTCAAACTTTGTGTTCATGTGGCTTTTTCAACCTACTAAATATGCCTTCTTTTCTTAAATTGCTTGGCCTGAAATAATTAATTTTAATTTGTATCTGTTATGAACAATTGTGTTTAATTTGCATATCTTCTTATGTTGCTTGGCCTGAAATAATTAATTTTAATTTGCATCTGTTTGAACTATTGTGTCCATTTGGCTACCTCAAGTTACTAGATATGCTTTCTTTACTTATGTTGCTTGGCCTGAAATAATGTGCATTTAATACCATTATGTTTTAAACTTTGTATTCATGTGACTTCCTTAACCTACGAAATATGCATTCTTTTCTTATATTGCTTGGCCTAAAATAATTAATTTTAATTTGCATCTATTATGAACAGTTGTGTTCATTTGGCTGCCTCAAGTTATTAAATATGCTTTCTTTTCTTATGCTGCTTGGCCTGAAATAATTAATTTTTATTTATATCATGATTGAATTAATGTGTTCATTTGGTTGCCTCAAGTAAATATGATTTCTTTACTTATGTTGTTTGGCCTGAAATGATGTCATTTTATACCATTATGTCTTGAACTTTTGTGTTCATATGGCTGTCTCAAACTATTAAATATATCTTTTTTCTTATGTTGCTAGGCCTAAAATACTTGAATCACCAAAGCAAGGTTGTATAACTATAACAGTTGGAGTCAAATGTTTATGATTTTAACATTTTTTAGTGTCATTGTTTCTGGAGTTCGGGGAGTTGAAGTTTATTATGTTTCCGGTTTTTTGTTAAAGATTATTAGACCCTAACAAATGGACAATCGTATTGAGTTGGTTGATTCGGTGGAGAAATATGAAAATGAAAACTCTAATAAGATTAGCCATGTAGAGCCAATATCTGATGATTGAGATCCGAGAAGTTGAAGTTTATTATGTTTCTAGTTTTGTGTTAAAGATTATTAAAACCTAACAAATGGACTATCGTATTGATTTGGTTGATCCGGTAGAGGAGTATGAAAATGAAAACTCTAATGGGATTAGCCATATAGAGCCAAGATTTGATGATAATGGTGACACTACAGATACTGCCGCCCCTAATACTGTTTCTACTGAGAGATTGATAAAAGTTCAAACCATAGTCAATGATAGAAAGAAGAGGAAAATAACTTCTGATGTATAGAATGATTTCATTGAAATTGAACGAGATGGGAGTAAGTAGTCTTAATATAAGTGGTGTAAACAAGTGTTTAAAGCATCTTGATTAAGTTCTACGACCACATTACGTATGTACTTATTAACTTGTTTGCCATACATGGAACTTAAAAAAAATAAAAGGTTTTAGTGGTTGAGTCTAAGGAGGCAAATGGTAGATTCACTGTCTCTAACATCACCTATGATTGGAGTCAGGTACGAAAGCTTGCCTCTCATATGATACTTTTCTATGAATATTCATTTTCTATGATAAAGCATGTGGTATTTAATAAGTTCATGCGTGCAAATACTCCATACTTGGAGAGAATGTCTCAAGCTACGGCAAAGAAATAATGCATGAGAACTTACGACACTAAGAAGGCATTCTGTTAATAAAATTCATATCACAACTGACATGTAAACTTCTTGTAAAAATAATTCATATATGGTAGTCACATGTCATTTTAAAGATACTGATTGACATCTTTAGAGATGTGTGTTGAACTTTTGTAATGTGCCCACCCACATATTGTCATTCTTATTGCTGATGCATTAGAAAAGTATTTTCAAGATTGGAAAATTGAGAATAAAATAACTTCCTTTACTGTTAACAATGCAAGTTCTAATAATGTTGCTATTAGGATCTTAAAAGATAATTTCAGCTTGAAGAAAATATGGTTAATAAGGAAAAAATCGTTTCATGTGCATTGTTGTGCACACTTGACTAATTTACTTGCTTAGGATGGACTTGAAAGATAAAGGTAATTGTTGATTGTGTGAGAGACAATAGCAAATATCTGATAGCATTGGAGAGTAGGTTGAAACAATTTAGTGAAATTTCAAAACCGTTAGGATTGCTCTCCAAAACATTGATCCTAGATGTGCCTATAAGATGGAACATCACTTATTTAATATCGAATACTACAATTCAATTGAAAGACGTCTTTCATAAATACGGTAATAGAGACAGCAGTCTTGAATAGGTTCCAACGGTTGATATGTGGGGGCAAATTGAAAATATTTGTCAACTACTTGCTATCTTCAATAAAGCAACTAAGATTGTTTTGGGAAGTGATTACCCAACAACAAACTTGTTCCTTTCTAAAACATGGAGAATGAAGAACATCCTGAATAAGAAGAGAGAGGATTAGAATGAGTACATGAAATCAATGGTAATGAAAATGAGTGTCAAGTTTGAAAAGATTAAGGGAATGTAATCTATTAGTGGTAATCGTTGCAGTATTGGACCCTAGATTCAAAATGGTCATTATCCAGTTCTATTTTCCTAGAATTTATTTCGAGTCAAATGCTTTTAAGAACATTGAATATGTCTCTAAAGTGTTGCATGAGTTATATGATGAGTATATTTAAAATTTCAATTCAACTCTTGAAGCACAAAGGGAGCAGGAAAATGCTCGACTTCACGTATCCAATTTGTCCTCACTTACTGAGAGAAACATGTGGAGTGGCCAGTCATTATTTAAATCATTTGTTAGAAGTGTGGAATCGTGGATACGGTGCAGCTTGTGAAATCTGAACTGGACATTTATTTAGAAAATATTATATCCATCTATGAAGAGAGTTCAAATGCAAGTTTTGATACTTTGGAATGGTGGAAAACAAATAGTTTAAAGTTATGAACTTTGTCAAGATTGGCCCGGATATATTAAATACACTTATTACCATAGTTAGCTCACAATCGACATTTAGTGCAGGAAGCAGAGTCATTGATCCTCATCTAACTTTATTGTCAACTGAAACAATCCAAATGTTGTTATATGAGGCTGATTAGGGTAGAGCAATATATATAATTAAAAGATCCCCAACTAATTCTATAAGCGTTACCTTTATTTTAATTGTAAGTTTGAGTTTATAGTTTGTTACTTCCCATAACTGCATTATTTACATAACTAATTCGCTTATTATTTTTTCTTATTTTTTAGAAGGATGTTCCATCAAAAAATCAGATTCTCTTGTTATAGCCATTCGAACTCTATTGTTAATCTCGACAGTTTGCTTATTATTTGCCTTACATGTTTATTCTGGATTATTTGACAACTTGTTTGTCTGGTCAGTGTATTTTAATTTATGCTTTGCCATCTTAAGTTTGGACAGTTTAGTATATAATAGTTGGCTAATGATGTTGTTCTAACTTCTATTTGATTTTGTTTAGGATAATATTAGTCATCGCAGATTCACAGTTCAAGTAATGTTTAAGTTCTAACTCCTCACCATCCGAATTTCCTAATTTTTTTTTAATGACAAATTAAATTTTGTATTGGAAACATCTATTGACAATATTACTAAATCAAAAGCACTTGAGTAATGATGCACGAGAATAAAAATGATATTAATGTTTTTTAGTGTATGTGTGTGCAGGTGATTCAATGAATAATGGTGATTTGATTAAAGTTTGTGACACATGTGACAATCTGTGCAAGTTTGATATTTGTTTATGGCATATATTTTATGACTTATTTTAGGATTGGTATCTACTTATGGCATATGTTTTGACTTATTTTATGTTTGGTATTTTATGGCATCTATTTTATGGCTTTTTTATGTTTGGACTAATTAACAATAAGGTTGTGTTTATGGCATCTCTCATATGTGCAAGTTTGGTTTTTTTTTTTTTGCCTCTCATTTGGTAATTTTAATTGTCTGCCATTGTTTGGTATCTATTTTAGACTATTTATGGGCTTATAGCTTATGTTTTATGCCTTATTTTATATTTGGACTAATTGGTACATTTTAACTTATTGGCAATGAGGTTATGTGTTTTATGGCATCTATCATCTGTGTAAGTTTAATATTATTTTGTTTGCCTCTCATGTGGTAACTTTAATTGACTGCTATCTATTTTAGACTATTTATGGGCCTATAGCATCTATTTTATGGCTTATTTTATACTTAGCATTTGTTTATGACTTATTTTATGTTTGGCTTCTGTTTCATGTTTATGATATATGTTATCATCTTTAGGCAAATTAAATTTTGTAATTCCAATTAAATATCCCTCGACAATACTATTAAGTTAGCACTTAACAGTAGTTGAGCAAGTGATTAAAATTATGTCTATTTTTTTTAGTCTTATTAGTGTATGTAGGTAGGCTTGCAGTGGCAGTAGGACAAGTGGGCAACAAATTTAAGTTTTTCAATTAAGTGATGAAGTCTAATTCATAGGAAAATTAAAATGTAATTTAATTGTTGTTGTAATTTGTAACTTGTAATCTGTAACAATTTAATTTGTTGTAATTTATAAGTTGTAATAATTTAATTTATTATAATTTATAATTTGTTGTAATTTGTAAATCTAATTAGGCCCAATGATGTAATATTTTTAATTGATTTATTAGTATATAGTGTTGTTATATATTATAGATTTTTAATTTTGTATGAAACAAATTTTTTGGATTTGGATTTATGATAAACGGGTTGAGCTCAAAAATTTGCATGAAACAAGTTTTTTTAGATTTTGGACATACAATAAACGGGTAGAGCTCGAGTCGAATTCAAACTCAACTCATGTGTAAGTCTGAGTTCAAGTTGAGCTCGACCTTTCTATATGCTTGAACGAGTCAAGCTCGCACACAAGATTTTGGCCCATCAATAAACAAGTCGAGTTCAAACTTGACTCAAGTGGGAAATGTGTTGACCTCGCACATCCCAATTCGTTCAAACTCGACCTGTTTATCGTCTTAGAGCATTCACATTGATTTCATCTTTTTTTTATCATCAAAAGTTGATAAAAAAATATAATTTTATACACATATTAAAAAAAAATTGTCATGTGTAATCAAATATGACGAAAAGAAAGTATAAAAATAGTATAATTGTGTTTTTTGCTTAATTTTTGAATAATAAATTATCAAATTTTTAATATGTGTGTAAATATATATTTTTATTAATTTTTAATAATAAAAAAAGATGAGACCAATATAAATACTATTAGATATGACCCTATAGCTGTGAAAGTCGTACCCAATCTTTGATGTGTAGTTGTGGTGTATTACGTGTGAGATGAGATTTTTTGTACACTAAAAACTTGGGAGTCGTTAAAATCGAATTGTTTTTCAAACCAAGCCTCAAATCCCATCCAGCTTACATGCAGCCCGCTTAATGCAACATTTTATGTTTATATTTATTTTTGTACGTCTTTTTTACATGTTTATATTTAATTAATATTTAATTTAGTTAAAAAATTGAAAATATGGAACACTTATTAGTAAAAATATTCAGAATCAAGTGTTTCTCTCTAAGTTGATTTATATGAAACCTAAATATAAATTCTTTTACAAATTTTCACACCACTCATAAATATATTTTCATTAGAAAAGATATATATATATATATTTCATTAGAAATTGGGTAGTGTTATAAACTAAAAATGAAACTACTACTATTGTAAGATAGAAATATAAAATAAATTATTAAGAACTCTCAAGAATTGAAACTTTCTTCGTTTTATATATTTTCTTATGAATTTCATAACAACCGAAACCCATATTTATAAGTCTTGAAATTATTATGTAAGCTATTATACAAGTCACTATGTAAGATTTAAAATAATAATGGTGAGGTCATTCACAAAATTATTGGTGGGACATGGGGCAGCAGCCGATAGATCAATAATTCATAACACTCTCTCTTGAATGACTACCCATAAAGAATCTGCCTCGTTAAAACATTGCAAAGGAAAAATCTAGTGGAAAGAAAAATCAATGATAAAGGAAAAAAAGTATAGTATTTTTATGTATCCATAAGTGTTTTAAGATTACCTCATTAAAATCTTGCAAAGAAAAATCCAGTGGGACAAAATCTTAGTGAAGGAAAAAGAGTACAATCGGCACAAATTTTCAGGACATTTACTCCCCCTGAAAAGTGCATGACGATAAATCTTTGAGTCCTTGCATTATAATATTCTGCACAATCTTCTTGAATGTTACAGTTGGTAATGCTTTCGTGAATAAATCTGTCAGATTATCACTTGATCGTATCTGCTTGACATCAATTTCACATTTCTCTTAGAGTTCGCGAGTATAAAAGAATTTAGGTGAAATATGTTTGGTTCTGTCACCTTTGATATATCCTCATATGATTTGAGTGATACAAGAAATATTATCTTCATATAAAATTGTTGGGCTATCATTGATCATGAAAAATCACACGTTTCTTGGATATATTGAGTTATTGATCTCAGCCAAATACACTCTCTACGTGTTTCATGAATTGCAATAATCTCTGAATGATTTGAAAATTTGACAGATACATGCAGTTCCATATCCTCATCCGATATTATCTTCTTTGGCACTTTAAGGCCTTATGGGTTTAAAATGTGTCGGACAAAGTAGAGGAAACCCCACATATAATGCGCTTGACAGATTTAGTAAAAATCTGAGTCCTGCAGTAATACTTAAACTCCCTCTGAGAATATGCGTCAGTTTTTCAAGTAAACAAACATGATTTCAGTATATATAACAAGTTAAGAATTCAAACATGATTTCCATCTAAATAATGCATTAGAAAAAACATGATAATATTTTTATCTAAAATTTTCTCCCCCTCATTTGGCGTTATTATGTAGAACTTGTTTATATATAGCGGAAATAGCATTGGAAACCATCCATGTATGATAAAAGCTATAAAAGTTTGGGGTCTGATATTATCGGTTCGGCGGAAAATCAAATCCACTTAATATTGTTGACAAAAGAGATCTTGAAGAGATTTGAAAGTTTCGGGTTATTGTTTAAATATAACCATTTTACCATTGGTTTATTCCAGTAAAAAGAAAATCTCACATTTTTCATAGATCCAGTTATTGTTCATCCAAAATAATATTATATTTGATAGAAATTCTAATGTCTGAGATTTGAACCATGAACATTTTATACCTCAACCACTCATCTTTTCTGCTGAGGCTGTAAATATCATGATAGGAGCAGAGATATATCTTTCTAGTAAAACTGATCCTGAAATTGTTGCAACATCAAGAACTCTCAGTACTCAATATGATGCCTCTCTTATAACTATGTCTGAGAGACTACTGGCGATAACGAGTGAGGTTGATCATCTTAAAAATCAAATATCTAAATTGCATCAAATACTTGCAACTAAAGATAGAAAAAATAAAAATTTACAATAAAAAAATAAGGAGCTGAAGAAATTTGTAGACTGGTATTCTCGTGACCTGAAAACATGAATAGAAGAGCTAGAATGAGAGAGAGCTTAAATACAAAATCAACAACAGCAGTTAACAACGACAGAGGTTTAACATTTACAAGAAAATCAGGATAGCTGCAATTAATCTCGCTGACTTTTAAAATTATGCATATAGCATATCTTGTAATCTTGACTAAGTGAGATTTGAAGAGACGATGGTTTGTTTTGTTCTTATTTCTATTTCTATAAGAACTGTCTTTAACTTTATTTAGTACGCATCAAATCTTCTTCTCATATCTATAATTCATTTGTATTTGTATTCTTATTCTACAAATTTTCAATGGCTCATCAATTTCCTTTCAATATTTCTCACGATCAATCTATGAGATATCATTCACCTCAGTTACAAATTGTTCATGCATCTTCCGCAGGTGCCATGTTGTAGCAAGCGAATGATCTAACTAATAGATCAGATCGTGAAGCCGTTTATGAGCTGGTGACTCTCAGCACTTGATACTCCTCTTCTATTGTCGGGTTTTCCAACCTATTACAATCTAAAAATCGTGAAATTGAAGAGTTTAACGAGAATATTTCCATACTTCAACGACTCGTTTAAAAGTCTGATAGAAAAATTGCAGACTTAAAATAAGAGAATAAGAATTTAAAATTCTTACTTGCCTTTTCATTTTGACTGCCTAATCATTTAGATAAGGATGACATGTTATTTTATGAAGAGCAAATGCATTTGAGAGATGAGGATAGAAGTTTCAAATTTTTGTAACTCATCTATCAATTGAATAATATGATCTTTCATTTTCAAATGCATTTCTTGAATTTATAGCGGTCCTTGTGATCTCTTCAGGAGTTCTAACAAGGTAAATCATCAACGTAAACTACAATAATGGCAAATCCGGATTCTGATAAAACACATGGGTATATAAGATTATTCTCAAATCTTTTTTTTTAATAGATACTCGTTGATTTAATTATACCACATGCATCCGGATTGTTTTAACCCATATAAAGATTTTTGAAATTTTGTAAAGTACATACTCCTAAATGTACTTGGATTATATACTTCAAGTATTGTATATCATTATATATGTAATGATCTAATGATATTTATAAATATGCAGTGATCACATCCATCAACCGTATATCTAATCATTTTGTAATAATCAAGTCGATTAAGAATTTGAATGTGATCGCATTCACAGCAAGGAAATATGTTTCCTCATAACTAATCTCGGATTTCTGCAGGAAATCTTGTGCGACAAATTGTATCGCACAATTTTATTTCTTATTACGCTTTCGTATAAATACTCACTTATATCTTATAGGCATTACACCCTTTGTTGTTTGGATAACATGTCCAAATATCTCTCACTTTGCTAGCGATTTTAATTTAGTTTCAATAGCTACTTTTCATTTTAGCCAATAATTTCTATGTAGACATTTTTGACGATTCTTGACTCACTTTCATTATTACTTCTGGTAATGTCAAGGGTTATCATATATGTTGTCGACAATAGTTTTATTTTTATCCATAACTTTTTCAGTACTCATGAAATGTATTGAGATCTCATTGTTCCTCTCCAGGGGAAAACATTTCATGAAACACCTTTTCAGGAGGTTTATACTCTTCAGGAGTTACATTTTTCAAGAGTTACCTTTTCAAAATGTTTTCTCTTCAGGAGTTTCTTTTTCTGTACAGAAAGTTTGGATAAATTTTATTGCTTGTTTTGTGGGTACGATCGCTACAGGAGTACCGATTTCTTTTCTTTTGTACCAATAAGTTTTCAACACTTCAGGTATGTTTTAGACTTATCTATTGCTGTTTTAACAAATTGTTTTTCAAGGATTTCAATTAACAGCAGTAATATATGATTTTATAACACTTTTAGTGTCTGTAAATACAAACAGTAATTGATTTGCAACACTTTACAAATAGGTAATCTTCTGAACTTCTAGTTCACATTCATTTGTAAGAAGATTAAATTTAGACAGAGTTTTATTATTCCAAGTAATTTCTTGTCATGTTTCAGGCACCGACTTTTTGTTATTTCAAAACATGATAAATCTTTACTATAATGTACAAAATCTTAGTATAAATAAATCAAGTGCTTGGCCGTACAACTAGTACGTGACCACTGTTCAATCATACCACATCTATGACAAACATCTTCATATTTCTATGAAGAATTATTCTGAGAGCCTTTACCCTTATCTGAGTTGGATCACTTCTGGTGATATGGTATATTTTTATCATCTTTAGGGTTATCACTTTTGAGACCAACACTTCTATAGTTTTTCTACCACGTTTACGCCCTTGGTTCTTTTGAAATGATGCACTATTCACTTTTGGAAATGGTGTAAATTTAATATCATTAATAGGACGTAACTAGTAATTTAACTCATTATTTAGCTCAATCACTAGAAGACAAAATAAAAATTCAGAATATTTGTTAAATTTTGCTCTCGATACTGCTACTGCATGAGCATATTTGAGGTATGAAAAATAGTATATATTTTTTTAATATATCATCATAAGTAACTTTCTTACTGCATAATTTTAATATTGAGTTGATTTTAAAGAGTGCAGAATATTCAACACCACTCTTAAAATCTTGCAACTTCAGGTGCAATAAGTCATAATAAACTTTTGAAAGGATTATAATTTATATTTTCTGGTACTCATATCTCTCCCTTAAATCATTTCATACAGTAAGATAATTTTTCATCATAAGATACACAGCACAATCCTGCAGGGACACGTGATTTTCTTTTTTGATTGTATATTTCAATTTCATCATATCTAAATAGATCTCATCAAAGATCCTAGATAAATAATTTTTTTAAAAAATATCAATAATAATAGATCTCAATATTTGACATTATATATATATAAATCACAAAAATAAATTTATAGATTTAAGAAATATATTCATATAATCATGAGAATAAAAGTACAATTTTATCAAGTAATATTCAGTAATATTATCTTTAATATTTATCTCAAAAACTACAAATAATATATTGAAAAATTTACTTGAAGTAGAAAACCACTAACTTCAGTATCGATAAAATCTCGTACTGATAACGTGTTATAAAACTAAAAAAAAAACTACTACTATTGTAAGAGATGTATATAAAATAAACTCTTAAAAACTCTCAAGAACTGAAACTTTTTTCATTATATATATTTTCTTATGAATTTCATAATAATTGAAACTCATATTTATAGATTTTAAAATTACTATACAAATTATTATGTAAATCACTATACAAATTATTATACAAAATTTAAAATATTAATAAAATTATTTGCAAAATTATTGATAGGACTTAAAATGACGACCAATAAATCAATAATTCATTACATATACAAAGCTATAAAATTGTTGTATTATTGAGCCACAACAGTAAACAAAGGGGACAACAGTAAACATTATAGTGGAATAGCGTCACGGGTCCTATGAGGGGTATAATCAATTCCCTTCTTAAATTTCTCAACCATATCTACGGGCCCACCTCTCCTTTCCACTTCTCGGCCTTCCCTGCCCAACCATTTAAGACAGTCTCCCTTTGACTACAGTCTACGCTTACTGGATCCCCCTACTTTGGGCTAATTTCGCCACATAGCTTCGATAAAAGAAAAAATAAAATTAAGTTATTTATAATTAGGTATTATTGAATTGAACTAAGGTAATTAAATTTTATATAAATAATAATAAATTGAGATAATAAAATAAGTTTAATATAATTTATTAAAAATAAATTTAAATATTAATATGAGTTTTGATATATTTATAAAGAATAAATCTGCATATAAAAATATATCAGATTGAAAAAAACTATATAAAAAAATATAAAATTGAAATGAGCCTGATTTAAAAATTTATTATTTGAATGTTCGAATAAATTTAAAATTAAATCAAAATAAATTCAATATGATAATATTTTAACATACGATGTGAAGTTGTATATTTTCTACTTCCGTTAATCTCTGCATGTGCATGCATGCAGGTAGGGTTTAGGGAGGATATTCTAATTCAACTCATTCAATTCATTGATTTTTTTTTAATACATTGAATTCAGTATGTACAAATATTTTTCGAAAGGAAAATGAATTATATATATTATTTTTTATAACATATTTTATAATAAAGTGTTAATAAAGAATAATTTTATAAAGCATTTTAAAAATGGAGACGTTGGATATCGATTTGATTGTCTCCAATGTTTAAAGTAATCCAATATTAATTAGGCTGTTTTATGATAAAAAAATATATTAAAATAAAATAAAAAATATAATTAAATAAAAAATGAAGATAAAAAATATAATAAAAAAATAAAATATAATAAAATATAATAAAAAAATAAAATAAAAATAAATTTAAAAAAATTTGATCATAGAACAAACGAAACTGCTGCCTATAACGGTGGGCGACACATTACTACCTCCAACAATCTTACACCCGTTTCGAACTCGCATTGGTACTTAGAGCGACGGAGGCTGCTCACTGCAAGGGACAAACGGTCTACTCCCAGAATTTCTATTTAAAAAGTAACGTCCATCCTCTTTTCGAAAACCAATTTCCATTGGAACTCGAAACATTTGATTCTACGTGGCAAGCGTTAATTCTTGAGTATGGTAACCAGACTCTCCATCAATCATTATATAGGTACCACCTTTTTCTTATAAAAAAGAGTTTTGATAAAAAGCAAAAGTAAACTAAATAATTCAAAAACGATTATATAATTACCACTTTCCATGCAAAAAAGTTAAAAATCCCCAAAATCCCCCACTGAAAAGGACACAACTATCACCCCTCAACATCAATCCAAGCTTTTCCAATACTCAATATATTTAATGCCCCTGTCTTGGGCCCATTTCAAAGCCGAGTTTTAAAGCGTGGGACCCATTTTCGGTAGTTACGCCGGCGGTACAGTTGCCGACGGCAGTTACCGGCTGTGTAGTCGCCGGCAGTGCCTTTTGTCTCATATAAGGCCCGGATCAGAAACCCTACTTGCCAGTCACGTTGTTTGATGCAGCTCACTGATGCTACATGTCTTTACCGCTAGGGAAAGCGTTCTCACTTCTCAGATTATGCCACGTGCAAAAACTTTAATAATTGGCATTTAATTAATGAAGATGGTTGCATCTCCTGAATCCTGTCTCGCGTAGTTGGTCGTTGCCACATGTCTTCAACATTTTTTTTTTTTTTTTATCTTAAAACATAAAAAACAAAAAAAAAAAATTAAAAACAAAAACAAAGAAGAAGAAAAAACTATTAATAATTGTTAAATATTAGTCTAATTTCCCTGCAAATATAAATAGTTTTTAATTTGTTCCTACATTTTGGGATAAATTCACATTCTTGCAAACCTACACATATATTATGACATTATTTGAATAATGAAATAGTTTTAAATAAAATTTAAAAATTGAATAAAATATTATTTAAAATTTTAAAAAGTTAAATTATTTATTATATTTTATATAAAAATCATAAAAAATAATAAAATAAAATAAAATCATTTTTATATCCAAATTGTATATATAAATGCTTACGTATGTACAGAAACATATTTATGTAAAGATAAAAGTTTCAATCAGGAATAGGTGTAAAATATTAGATGTACACCATCCAATCACAAGTTCATATATAAACATTTTTTTAAAAGTCAAATAGGGTTGGCAACAGAGAATCCACCAATTATTTCAATCGAGTACTCATCGCCCATCCCTTTTCTTTTTTTACCCCCTCTCTCTCTCTCTCTCATTCGTAATGTTCAAGTTGTTTGAAAAATCATCATATTGGGCCAGGGAGGCAAGGGTTTGGACAAGAGGGAACGAAACAGCATCTCTGGTGGAGGGGTTTTAACTTGTTCGATGTAGTGGAAGATCGAAAAAACTAGTGATTTTGGGTTTACTCGGCCAAGTTGCATTGATCATCTTTGGCTAGTGCCTCGATCTTTAGATCAATTAATTGGGCAGTTGTCAAAATGAACTTGTGGCAAGCACATTGTTGTGCTATTGTGCCATGTGGCTTTAGACAGGTTGTATGTCTAAAGAGATTGTGCATTAAAGGGTCACCATGCCTTGTTAAATGGATTAAGACTCGATATAATTTCTTGACACAAACAATTTTTTGAATCCAGAAAGATGCACTCATAACATGTGAATCAGCGAGCCTAAGAAGAAAGGGAGAGGTTGAGAATTGGCGATAACTCACTGCAATTCAAAGTGAAAAGTGGAAGAAGAAAGGGATGGGAAAAAAAGAAATGGGTGAAAGCAGTAATACACCGTTGCAATATTATTTGAGAGAGAGAGAGAGAGAGGGGAAGGTTGAAAAGTTTAAAAGAGAAAAAAGTAAGGGATGGGTGAAAGTATCTACTGCAGCCAAGCTTATTATATCTTTAAAGAAATACTTATGTGTCAAATTGTGATTGCATAGTGTAAATCTAATCTTTTACATCCAATTCTGATATCAACGCCTCTCTTATGTGAAATATTGACCAAAACGTCAGTACATTGGATAGAGATTTGTATGAGTGATGCTAGGGAGTAGCCAATATCCACTGCATCCATCTCACATGAACAGTACTGTGAACAGTACACAGCACTGTTCATGTGAGATGGATGCAATGGATGTTGGCTACTCCCATTCATTTTCCGATTTGTATTTAGAAGAAAAGCATCGTCGACTTAGCTACCAAACCATGTATTTATGTGGGGAAGGACTTCCGCTTGCTACTAGCAATGACTTTTGATAAAGCAATCCCATTTTGAATGTCAAGTTGAGTTGAGTTGAGTTGAGTTAAATTAAATAAAATATTATTAAAATATTATTTTTTAATATTATAAGCGTTTTAAGATTTAAAAAAATTAAATTATTTATTATATTTATATGAGAATTTAGAATAATATATGAAAATTTAAAAAAATTATACTGATAAAATGAAATGAGTTGAGAAACGTTAAGTATCTAATGGGGCATAAGGTTGCGTTTAGATTGTGAGGTAATATTAGATATTTTGTGAATAATAGTGAAAAAAAATATAAAATAATAGTAGAAAATAACAAATAACAATAAAAAGTATGTAAAAAGTAATAATAAAATAATAAATAATAACGAAATATTTTGATAATATTTTAAAATACTTCGTTAACCAAATCTAGCCACCCAGTACCAGAGTGCAACATGATTAAATATTAAATGCTAAAATATATAATATTATTTAATAAGAGAATTGTTTGTGAATTTTATAGAGAAATGTTGCATCTGGATGGTTGTAAAAAAGATGGTCAATAAACAAGTACCACGTAGACACTCTAAGAAAACTAAATTTAAGCTCACAACTACCCAAAAGTTTCCCTCTCATTCTTCAACTGTGTCTGTGTCTCCCTTCCCCTATCCTTCTTTCTCTCCGTACCCTATCCCCAGAACTTGGGTTCGTAGAAGACAGAGCCGAGAGTAAATCATGAAGGTAAGGCTTAAAGGGTTGAAAACTTCCGAGTTGGGTGAAGTCGTCGTTGTGGTTGAGTAGATTAGAAGATACACGACCCATGTCTCTTCTCTTTTAGGTCTTCGAGTTAACCGATTTTGACTTTTGAAAATCAAAAGATTGAGAATTGTTTAAAAGCGATGACAACATGCTTTGATACAATGCGACATTTCTAGGAGTGTAAATTATCATTGACCTTTAACAATAAATCAAATATCAAATTGTCGACGTTGCAGATCGAGGAGAGAGAGGGAAATAAATAGGGATAGGGGAAGGGAGACGCAGTCGGAGAATGAGAGGGAGACCGTCAAGTGAATGCAGACTTATTTTAAGTTCTTCTGAAGTGCCTACGCGGCACTTGTTTATTGGCTAATGTGAAAATCTTTTTTACATCCATCCAGATTGTAACGTTTCTCATATAAAATTATGATTGATTATTATAAAATATAACTCGTAAAAACTCGATACAACTTGTATAAATTTGTATAAATTCTAATAATCTTGCGCTTATTATTTTTCTCTATCTGAGTTTTGCCTTTATATTCATAATATTAATGTTTAGAGAGATTATAAGGAATAATGTTCCGGATGGCTATATATGTTATTTGAATATTTATGAGTCTACTCATTGGTATATGTATGTATAAGTTTTATTAAGATATCAACAAGTCAGGGTTTGTCTGTTAAGATTTGTATTTAAAGTTATCAAATTATAAATAACCTATTGTATCCAAGTGGAATAACTCATGAACAAACTTGAGCTCGGTGAATAAAAAAAACTATTCATGAATTAAAAGACATTAAATAAACTATTCATGAATTTTAAATAAAGTATATATTCAAAATACAGCTAGATGAAAAACTCAAGCTTAAATTGTAATTCGAATAAAAATGTTTTTTTAAATTATCCATCTTATCTCAAATTTATCATTATATTTTTTTAAATCTCATACAAAATAAAATAAACAATTCATTTATTTCAAATTCCAAAAAAAAAAATTTAAATCTCAAAACAAAATTAATATTAAAAAAATATTTTATAATAATATATATTTTTTTAAACTCTAATCTCATCTCATATGTAAAAAAAACCAAATTCAGTTTTGTTTCATCTCACCTCTCATTTAATTTCATCATTACAGTTTTTTTATATAATTTTTATATAAAATATAATAAACAATTTCATATTTTCAAATTGTAAAACAATAATAATATTAAAAAATAATATTTTTTAATAACATTATATTCAACTTTCAACTTTTATTTAAAATCATTTCATTATCAAAATGGATGCTTAATAACTCCCTACTCACACGACTCATTTAGACCCATAATTAGACACAATAATTGGTCTTAGAAGACACTCTCTCGATAGCCTTTTAGGTTTTTTAATCCGTAGAGTTGTAGTTTTCTTCTCTTTTGAAAAAGAAATTTTAGTAAATATCTCATTTGGAGGTATTGCTTAGTCTCTCAACTTTTGTTTAAAGAATCAGAAATTTGTGCATTCAATAGTTGCTAGTTGACTTATAAATTAAATTTTCTTAAGTTATATATCTCATATTGTAAACTTCGAATTTTTCGTTGAACGAAAGTAGATTTACTTCTCAAAAAAAAAAAAAAACATTCTCTGAGATAATTCATGATAATCTTGGCTTGAAAAAAGTCTATTCCCGTTAAAGATATCTATAGAGCTCTCATATAATTTAAATTATGGGAAGCTATAAAGTTGTAAAAAAATTAAATGTCAATTTCATTACACGCAGTGTCGCCAAGTAGACATTAATTAATAATATATTATTGAATGCATTTCCATAAGAACCATTCTCCATGTCTTCCTTCATCCAAAATTTATCTTTCAAACCTCAAATGATTATTTTGTTTCTTTTTGTTTTTTAGCTTGTTATCGTGCCAACAAATATAAACACACAAATCAATTATCAAACCATGTTTAGAAGCAACAGATAAAGAGCTTAAGAAAAATAAATAAATAAATAAAAAAGATAATCTGAGCATATTTTTGGTATCTAAAAGTAGAAAAACAATGCCTGGATATTTCATGATACGTAATTGAGTTTTATAGAGTTATAATTATTTGCATAAACTTATTGAAATATACTTATATTTTTTAAAATTTGGATAAAACACTACAAAAATGATATACGTACAAGTATTTTATAATTTGTTTACAGCTATAAATTAGAATAATATATTTTTTAAATTTAAATTTGACTTTTACTTTGATATGATATTTTTGCATATTTAAAAAAATATTATTTTGAATAGAATAATATATTTTTTAAATTCAAAGTTGAATTTTACTTTGATTTGATGTTTTTATAAATTTAAAAAAATATTATTTTATTTAAAATTATAAAATAATTATAAAATAATCGTAAGTATCTCTACTCAAAACACTATCCAATGGCGAGAGGTAAATTCAGGATCTCATTTCGAAAGACAGATATGTATTTCAGTACCCACATTTCCAGTAACGAGTGAGTCCAAGACATTGAATAAAATAATATATAAATATAAATATATATATATATATATATAAATATATGAATAAAAGAAAAGAAAAGGAAAATCAGAGAAGCTATGATGCAGTAGTCATTGAATAGGGGGGGAAGATTCAAGAAACAAGAGGAAGGGGAGGAAGTTAAGCAAAAGCAAGAGCAGCTTTATACGAAGCCAAAATCTGTCCGGTTGCCAAAAGTGCCGATAGCTTTGCTGCAGCTGCCGCTTCCACGCAGACACTCTCCCCGCACTTCCAACCAATCTTTCTGGACTTAATTTATTTAAATATATTATATAATTATTTAATTATTAAATTTATCTCAATTTAATTTTTTTCAATATATAATTCATGACTTTTTTAATTCAACATTTTTTTTTTTATAAACGAAATCTAAAATCTTTTTTAATTTTTTATAAATATATTTAAATTCATCTTCACATCTAATATGGTTAAAGTCATTTTAGATATATCTTACAAAATTCACTATACTATTTCAACTTATTATTATTTATAAAAAAATTTTAATTCAACTAAATATCCAAACGCAACATTGATTTTCATAAAAAGTACTTAGAACATTCTTAATGGAATAAACAAGGAAAACCGGTTGCAGTCAAGTTAAAAATAAATTGATATTTGATATATGTTCTAGATGGACCAAATTGATTGTTTCTTAGAAAACTGCCGTTGTTTCTTATCCAAGTGAATACTGAGGAACCACATGGTCTAAAACTGCCAGATTCAAGTCAAGTTTTATCCAGATAATCTACTATTGATAGCAAGAGATTTGATTAAAAAAAAAAATATTAATATTTTATTATTATAAAGAAAATATTTGACTAATTCAATATAGAAAATGATTTTAAATGAAACAGACAATAGGCAAAAATATGTGATATTAGTTAAATAATGACTTTTGCTTTGCCTATTACTATGAGAGTACTTTTAGGATTAGTTCACTTTGGACTAGTTCACGTTTATAATTTTTTTTTATTTCATCTCGTCTCATCTAATTATATAACAATTTTAACACAAAATAAAATAATTAATTTCAAATTTCAAATTTTAAAATAAAAATTAATATTAAAAATATATTCTATTAATATTTTACTCAATTTTAACTTTTATATCAAATTATCTTATCTCATACTATTTAAATATAAAAGGAGTTTAATTTGTGCCACCTTCAGCAACGGTATGCGAAGATTTTGAAGTAACAATTTTGACAAAAAAAAAAGTTAGAGAATAATTGTACTAGATTTAATATCGCTTTCGCTGTATACATTAGTCTAATTTTTCTAATAAAATGTTTGTTTAATTTATATAAAAATAAATATAATTGTAAAAAAAAAAACACTTAAAATCTATCAATCCATGAACTTATTTTAAGATATATGGTTTTAAACGAATTAAGCTCATAAACTTTTATTTTAAGAAATACTAAATAAATCAAAATGGTGATGGATGTAATGTACCGAATGATTTATTTTTATTTTTGTTTAGTTTTACTATTTAACATTCCGCATATTATATATTACGTTTTTTTTAAATTTTTTTTATATATTTGTATTAAATTAATGATTTATTTATTTATCACATAATTGTAAAGATAAAAAATGGTACGTTGTACATAGTGTCAGAATTATGAGTAAATATATTTTGTTTTTTCCTATCCGACACACCAATTTTAGGGAGCAATAGGTAGGTAGGTAGGAGAATAGAGTGGAATCTGGATATGGGTAAAAAGGCTTGGTTATGATAGAGGTTAGCTGACAAACAAATGGTCCAGCTTCTGCATAATTATGCATCGTTGTTTCTATTATAGGTTCCTCATTATGGATGCCATATGCACCTCCCTTTATTTTCTTCTCCTCCTAGGGGTCCTACTTTCACTCCCCACCTAAAATGCCGCTTGCATTTACCCTCTTTCGACACTTTTTAGCGTTTGATTTGATTAGATTGATCATATAAAAAACAAATATTAAAAAAATATTTTTTTTATTTAAAATTAAAAAAATTATTATATTTAATATAAAAATTAAAAAAATATATAAAAAATATATAAGATTAGATTTCATAATTTAAAAAAATATAACCAAACCAAATCTTAAAATAATAGAAAATCTAGACTTTGAAAAAACCTAAAAAAAAAAAAAAACCCCAATAACGTTTTGGAGATTCACTTAATTTTCCTTTTATTTATTTTAATAAATTGGATCTTTAATTTTTTTACATGATATTTTATATATTTTATTTCAATCTCACATTTTTCAAAAAGAAGAAAAGATGATGCTCTCATTGCCATTTAAGTGAAAGAACCATTTATTATTAATTTTACTTTTCTTAAAAAAGTCATGGCTATATTAAAATATTTGTTGAAATTCATTTATTTTATATGAGCACCATATTAATTTTGATTTCTATTAATTATTTTATTTTTAAGTTGGTATGGAGCACATACAGTAAAATATTTATATTATATAATTTGATTTATAAGATTAAAATTTTAAAACTTATTTTATTAAATATAAATTCACAAACTTGTGAATATAAATTTTCTCATATTAATATTACAATTGCATAAGTTGACTTAAAAAAGGGCATGGAAGGGATTGCCTAACGAACAAAAAGATTGCCCCAATGTGATCATTTTTTTTGGTTATTGATGAAGATTTTAGGGTAAATTCGCAATTTCCTTTTTCCCCCTATTCAACAACCAAATCGGTGGGTGCTTCAGAAAATTGAAGGGGGGTGGAACACTGGAAACAGCATTTTCTTCTTCACTGTCTCCACAAACAAAGAACCCATCCAGCTCCTCTTCCACTGTCCCTGTTTTAAACAGTACTACACCACGCGCTTATGTTCTCTCTGCATGCTACAAGTACAAGTACTACAACTTTACGCGCTAACCAAACCGCGCGTAATACACTTCTTAAATCGGGGGCGGAAAAAGAAAAAAACAGAACGCATCCGATGGGACACGTATCACTGTCCGCGACGCTGCGCGTTGGATTAACACTGAACAAAATTAGCTGTCGAAGAACTTCGGGAAACGGAGAGTACGAATGACGGCCGCTCCCGAGTGTTTTCCCTCTCCTACTTTCTTTATCAGTCAATCACTAACGTCTCTTCACCGCCGTTTATAGCTCGCGCTCTCTCTCTCTCTCTCTAAAACCATAAGTTCGCTTTTTCTCTCTCTAGCTCCCGTCCTATCCCCATCTCTCTCTAACATTAACATTCTCTCTCTCTATTCCTTTCAGTTCACGCCAAAAGCCTGCTCTCTCTCTCTCTCTCACAAAAGAAAACCAGAGCTCACATATTGTGTCTGACCTTATCACTCTCCCCATCCCACATTTCATTTTTTCCGACGCTCGCCGTCTCTCCTTGCGTTCATTGTGTGCGGGTTCTTGTATTCCACCATGGAGGTGGAGGTATTCCTGCAATGGAGGAGCAAGGAGCTCACTCTATGTTTAATAATCGCCGTTCTGTCTCTTCTCTGTCCCATTGCTTCTCCATTCAACGACGAAGGTGCTCTCCCCGTTTCTGAGCTTTGCTTATTGTCTAATCTTTCTTTCTTTTTGTATATTTTTCAATCGCCAAGGCTCATTTTGTTGTCCAAAGGAGCTACAATAAGCCCCGAACTCCGTGGACACTATGTGCAAGCTGTTATTGCCGGAAGAAATTCATGGCCACGAAACCAATTGATGTTCCGTTTAGTTGCTTCGTAAACGGACGAAGAAATGGAAGGAAGAAAACACGAATCTAAATTCTCCGACAAATAATAAAAAGAACAATGTATTTTGATCTTTAGCTGCAGTTTTCCTAGACTAGTGTCAACTCATTTTGACTCAAGTCTATAGCTACCTTTTCTTGTTCTTCGTCTTGCTTATACACATTCCATCAGCAGCAAGACATGGCCCATGAAGGGAAATTTGAAATTTTTAAAGGTCCCCTTTTGTCAACGCAAGAAAGTCTCTTTTCTTCTAGTTCTAAAAAAAGTTTCTGGATATCAATTTTCTTTCTAGCAGCTCGCGGACTTTGGAATAAAATAATATTATTATGGAGTACTTGTGAATCTGTATACGCTAATGATTATAACCCGTAGATGTTCTTGCATCTAATATTTTTCGAACTATTATATTCTGGAACTTGCATAGAGGTATTTTTTAAAGCTAAAAGCTATCTTCCTCTGTTTTTGGGCGAATAGCTTCCTCTAATATAAAAATGGTGGGCGATATTTGTAGGGAAAGCGTTAATGTCGATCAAGGCCTCGTTTAGCGACGTGGTGAATGTTTTGCTGGACTGGGACGATGTGCACAACCACGATTTCTGTTCCTGGCGTGGTGTCTTCTGCTACAATGACAGCCTCTCTGTGCTTACTCTGTATTGCTTCTCTCTCAAACACCTATATTGTGTTATTTTTCTTCTTTTTTAGGTCTGGATTTACCAGGGTTTTGGCTACTTTCTAAATGTTTCTGTTATATTGTTCCAGGAATCTGTCGAACTTGAACCTGGGTGGAGAGATTTCACCAGCAATGGGAGATTTAAGGAACTTGCAATACATGTACGCAATTGTTTGTTCTGTTTTTACTTGCTTAGCTTTATCAGAACAAAATATTATTTAGCTGTTCATTTATTTACCCTTGTTTTTTTGTTGAAACGGCAGAGACTTACAGGGGAATAAGCTAACTGGTCAAATCCCGGATGAAATTGGGAACTGTGCTTCACTTGTGCATCTGTACAAATACCATTTTCTTTGATTTCTTGTTTTGTCCCTTTCTCGGTGAAGACGTCTGGAGCGTTGTATTCTTTTTTGTATAACGACTTTCTTCTAAATGTAGGGATTTGTCTGATAATTTGCTGTTTGGGGACATTCCCTTTTCGATATCTAAGCTCAAGCAGCTTGAGCTTTTGTAAGTCCTGAATTTGTGTTTTCTTTTAGGATGTCATGTTTTATGTCAACCTGTTTTTGGTCCTTTTAACTTGTAATTCTTCAATTTGCCGGCTACAGGAATTTGAAGAACAATCAATTGACTGGCCCCATACCTTCAACACTAACCCAGATTCCGAACCTCAAGACTCTGTACGCTTTCTTTTCTCCTGGATTCTCCTATACGCGTGGTTTTAACATGTGCAAATATGGTGCTGGTGTCTCAATTATATTTCGTGGTTTTTATCATCAGTGATGTGAGCTTACTTGGTGATTTTATATTTTAGTGATCTTGCCCGAAACCAGATTACAGGGGAGATACCGAGGCTGCTTTATTGGAATGAGGTGCTTCAATACCTGTAAGTACCGGTGTAATTTCCACAGGATTCATCTAAAGATGCTGCTACCTTTATTAACTTAAAAAAATGTGCTTCCTGTTTATTACTCAGTTAAATGGACACTGTTTCTGGGTTTGATGCTATTAGGTCCTGTTTGTATCAGAAACGGTTTAATATCATTTCATCATTATAATTTTTGAAATTTTAATATAATATATAAGAAATAATTCATTTTTTCAAAAATTAAAACAATAATGATATGAAAATAATATTTTAATAAAATTTTATTCAAATATGAACTATTATCTAAAATTATTTCATCTCATTTCACTATCCAAATGAGGGGGATAACTGATCGTTCGTGAGGTTGAATGTTCCTCTCATGGTTAATCAGTTGTACACCAGTCTTGTGGATTCAAACAAGTTTTCATTCATTTGGTTGAAATTGTTTCTACAGAGGGTTACGAGGAAATTCATTGACTGGAAGACTTTCACCCGATATGTGTCAATTAACAGGCCTTTGGTATTTGTGAGTACAGATCATGCATGCATTTATAAATTCCCCATTGAATTGTTCTGTAAGATAACATTTGTTTTTTATATGATTAAAATCCTCATATATTATTTCCAGTGACGTTAGAGGGAATTATCTGACGGGTACCATCCCTGAGAGCATTGGGAACTGTACAAGTTTTGAAATCTTGTATGTTTACGCCCCCCTTTGGTGACTTTTGATATGCTTCTCTGATCATCTAGAGATGTATTTATATGTATTCATAGTTGAAACTTCCATGATTATATCAATGATTTCAGGGATATATCCTACAACCAAATCACTGGGGAGATTCCATACAATATTGGATTCCTACAAGTGGCAACTCTGTTAGTTTCCTCCCAAAATCAACATTTTACTCAGTTTAAACACATTAGGAACCCTTTAAGTTGTTAGGAAGATTAGGAGTTCACTATTTATGAAAATCTTGTTATATTTGTCGTTGCCTTTGAGACCTAAATTACAAGCCTCTTCTTTTAGGTCTCTGCAAGGAAATAGGCTAACTGGGCAGATCCCAGAGGTCATTGGTTTGATGCAGGCACTTGCTGTCCTGTACGTATGCACATTACTGCTGTGTCATTTCCATATTCTTGTGCTTCTGGTATGACTGATGAACTTGTTCTGTGCTACACTGGCAGGGATTTGAGTGAGAACGAACTTGTTGGGCCAATCCCACCAATACTTGGCAACTTATCATACACGGGCAAACTGTGAGTTAATGTTGTCTGAAAAGGTAGTTATACATTATGTAGGATCATTTGTGTTTGACTCTGGCTGTTCCAGGTATCTCCATGGCAACAAGCTCACTGGGCCAGTACCTCCAGAGCTTGGCAACATGTCAAAGCTTAGCTACCTGTGAGATTATCTTGCATGGAATAAGCAGTTTGGGTGTTATGTTTTACATTATATTTTTTTCTGTAAAAAATGTCTTCGTTTATATATTTTACCAAGCTAGAAGTCTGCAGGCAGTTGAACAACAACAAACTGGTCGGGCAGATTCCTTCTGAACTCGGGAAGCTGGAGCAGCTGTTTGAATTGTGAGATTTTGTATCTATACGTTGTCTTCTTTTTCAAAATGGTTTATGTTAATTGCTGTAACACACTTTCATTCTATGCATCAGGAATCTTGCCAATAATGAGCTTGAAGGACCAATTCCACCTAACATCAGCTTCTGTGTGGCATTGAATCAATTGTAAGATAGTTTTTTTTTTCTTCTGGTTCTTTATATGTTTTTGACTTGTAACATTAGTTTCACTTTTAAATGTCTGCAATTGACTTGTTTGTGATTTTGGCTCCGATCCTGAAGCAATGTGCATGGTAATCGCTTAAATGGATCAATCCCTTTGGGTTTGCGCAATCTGGACAGTTTGACTTATCTGTAAGCGTTGACTCACTGAGTTAGAAAGTATTTTCAGTTATGATTTTATTACTTTATTTTCCTGTCCATTATTGATAAAAGAAAACTTTCTGGACCTTACAGAAATCTTTCAGCTAACCGTTTCAAAGGCAGAATTCCTCTAGAGCTTGGACACATCATTAATCTTGATACACTGTAAGTTTCATTTCAAAATTTATTTCTCGGGTTAATATGTCTCATGTGAGGAGGCTGACTGTTTTACTCTTTTTCAGTGACCTCTCTAGCAATAATTTCTCTGGACCCGTTCCAGCTTCAATTGGTGACTTGGAACACCTTCTTACTCTGTGAGTCTGCAATCAAAGTTTCCCTCTCAATTTTACCTTAGTTTTTCTGCATCCAATATTTTGAAATTCTTTGATATTTGGTGGTAATGTTCATGATCGTTATTTGCATTTAGAAATTTAAGTGGCAATCATCTTGATGGGTCTCTACCAGCCAAATTCGGCAACCTCAGAAGTATACTGATCATGTGAGTTTGGGGCTTAGGAAGTAATTTTTGTTGGTGTAATCATAGGAGACATCACCTTTCTATATTCATCTTTAAATGTGTGATACTTATCTTTATTTGTAGTGACATGTCAATGAATAATCTCTCTGGTAGCATCCCTCCAGAGTTTGGTCAGTTGCAGAACATCTTCTCTCTGTAAGTAACATCCGCCACCCCTTTTGAAATTTGATGATGGTTGTGTAGCTGGTACATTTTTGGCTAAAGCCATTTCTTTTGTAAATGTTTGATAGGATGCTTAACAACAACAAATTGGATGGAAAAATTCCTGATCAACTAACAAATTGTTTCAGTCTTGGCACTCTGTAAGTTGAATGCCATGTTCCTCTTCCACTTCCATTCATGTAGTGTTTAAAGCATCCTTTAATATCTGATTCCTCAATATTTCAGCAATGTCTCTTACAATAACTTATCGGGAGCTGTACCCACTATGAGAAACTTCTCACGCTTTTCACCAGACAGGTATGGCAAAAAGATTATTTTATTTTTTATGATGACTCATATAATTATTCTGTGTACATTGAAAGCAGCTTCATAGGGAATCCGTTGTTGTGTGGCAACTGGTTGGGATCAATATGTGGACATTATATGGCAAAATCCAGAGGTAATAATCCAATTATGTACTGGGGGGTGCATTTCAGTTCTGATTAATAGCATATTTGTCATGCCAATTATGTACCTAAGGGCTTAAAACTTCCTCTATATAAAGAGTAGTGCTATTGGAACGTTTTTACACTATGCACTATACACCTTCCATAAGTTGATTTGTAAGATTCAAATTTTAGAATTATCTTTACAATTCAAATTATGTGAAGTGGATTGTATGCAGTGTATAGGCTTTTGGATAAAATTATTCTATAATTTTATCCTAATATATCTCATTCTCTTTTCCAGCGCTTTTCTCTAAAGCTGCAGTTATTTGCATGACGCTTGGCTTCATCACCCTGTTGTCTATGGTAGTAGTTGCTGTCTACAAATCAAACCAACCAAAGCAATTGACAAAGCGATCTAAAGGGAATGGACAAGGTATCCGAACTTGGCCAATGTACTTGCAAAATTTTTCTATATTTCAAACCTCAGGTACTGAGGTGCATTTCTTTTATTTTTAGGTTCTGCCACACTTGTAATTCTTCATATGGATATGGCGATTCACACCTTTGATGATATAATGAGAGTCACTGAGAACCTAGACGAGAAGTATATTATAGGGTATGGTGCTTCTAGCACGGTATACAAATGTGTCTTGAAGAATTCCCGGCCGATTGCAATTAAGCGACTTTACAACCAATATCCAAACAACTTGCAAGAATTTGAGACCGAACTGGAAACAATTGGTCGCATTCGACATAGGAACCTAGTCAGCTTGCATGGATACGCACTCTCTCTGTACGGAAACCTTCTCTTCTATGACTACATGGACAATGGTTCTCTGTGGGATCTTCTTCATGGTTAGCTTGCCTATACTGTTTCTATTACTTGTTGACTTTCGAGAATTTGATATGAGTTTCTGGTATGAGAAGTTATGAATAAAAAGCTATGCAGTTATCTTTAATTCTGGAATGCATGAAAACTTTTCAACTCTGGAAGAGAGACGTACTGCTTTTTAGGACTATGAATCAAGTGTAATGGTGTAGATTTGTCTTGGATGTTGCTTACTGTTTTAACGTGGCATGTATTACAGGACCCTCAAAGAAGGTAAAACTAGATTGGGAGACACGACTAAGAATAGCAGTTGGGGCTGCTCAGGGACTTTCTTATCTTCACCATGATTGCAACCCTCGAATCATACACAGGGATGTTAAGTCATCAAATATCCTGCTGGATGATAATTTTGAGGCTCATCTCTCTGATTTTGGGATTGCCAAATGCATCTCTACTTCAAAAACTCATGCATCCACTTATGTTCTTGGAACAATTGGCTACATTGATCCAGAGTATGCTCGAACATCCCGGCTCAATGAAAAATCAGATGTCTATAGCTTTGGCATTGTTCTTCTGGAGCTACTGACTGGAAAGAAGGCAGTGGACAATGAGTCAAACTTGCATCAACTGGTATGCTTCTCAATCACGAAGTTGTTTCTGTATGAATTGTTAGAAGTACTCATCATCCTAAATTGGCAATTAATGAAGTTCATGATTAGGTCCAACTTGGTCTGACTTTGCACACCGCACTGTGCTGTGATTAGTTTTGATTGGCAAATTTGGCATGTATGGCCATTTTGCTTTGGCTAATTGATAGGATGATTTCTTCTTTGAATATTGGACTGTCTGACCAATTGAATATAGTCCGTGGTCTGGATCCCATTTCATACAAAATCAACAGGAGCCAGATATAAAACGCAAAGTTTGCTGAAGTCAGCAGATTATAGTTTATTTTTTTCTCCATTTTCTCATTATTGCTATTTTCCAGATATTGTCCAAGGCAGATGATAATACAGTCATGGAGGCTGTTGATCCTGAGGTTTCTGTGACTTGCGTGGATTTAGCCCATGTCAGGAAGACCTTCCAACTTGCTCTGCTATGCACAAAGCGGAACCCTTCCGAGAGGCCAACCATGCATGAGGTCGCTAGGGTTTTGGTCTCCCTGATTCCAGCACCTCCTGGAAAACCTGGTTTTGAACCACCAAAGACAGTGGACTATGCTCAATTTGTGATCGATAAAGGACAACAGCAACCAAAAGTACAGCAGCGGCAGTTTCAGCAGGAGAATAATTCTTCTGATGCTCAGTGGTTTGTTCGGTTTGGTGAGGTCATATCTAATAACACCCTTTGAAGTTTCAAATTTCAATCCTTGGCATCTGACAAGACGAAAAAACAAGAGGATGGAAGATCGGGAAAGTCCCAGTTTTTGTTCCTGCCCGTAAAGTGACCTGGTTCTGGGCATATATTACTGACTATATTTTGCTCCTGAACATCTGATGATACATTTTTGGACGGTTGAATCTGCCAACATCACGGTACAAGATCTCTGTTTGTAATGTGTATTTTGTTCGAATACATGCCTGACAACATGTCAATGCTCCAGTATAGTTTAATCTTTTATTTCCTCCAAGCGAATAGTTGTGAATGCCTTGACATTCAGACTTCCACAAGATTTAGCTGCTACTGTAAAGATATTCCTCTTTTCTGAGACAGGTTTGCAGGAATATAACATACTGCTCAATTGTCATTGAATCTGTTATTTCCTTGAGATTTGCAATGAAGTTGGTCCATGACTATACCATCAATTATTCCGTAACCTCTGATAACTGAACGACAAACTAGATAAAAGTTCCTTATGGATGATTTTAGCCAATATATGTAAAGTAGGTAGATCATCGTAATCTCGGTAAAATGACCACCGGGACCATGTCTTTGTGCTCTACGAGCTGTTGCCAGAGTAGGTTCTCAGCGAGTAAGGACTTGGAGGTCTTGTATTCACAGGCTTCTTGTTAAATGAGTCGAACCTGCAATAACGTTCGAGGACACTTTCCTATTGAGTAAATAATCCAGAAACCTTCAAATTCTGATCTTAAAAATAAATAACTACGCCTTTTCTTTTCGATTATAATTTTTGAAGGAAGACAGTGAAAGGGAAACAGTAATCCAATCATGAAAATGCAATCCCTCCCAACAAAACAGATTAGCATACCATATCAGATAGTGTGCCATGTGTTGGGTTTTGCTCTTTAGTCTCACATGGAAAGAAAGTGGGAGAGGGGGCAAGACCCATGGCTTATAAAAAGAGACCTAGCCTCCTTAGTTAAATATACTAGTCAGAAACTTATTTAGTAATTTTTGATTTTAATAAAATTCCTCTATCGTCCTTTTTTGTATGTAAAAGGAAGAGAGGTGAAAGTTAGAGTTTTACTAGTGGGAGAAGTTTTGTGGGTGTCGTTGGGGTGAGGAAAAAAATTGTGTGATTGTAACAATTTTTCACATAGTGTATTTTCTTCTTTGGGTCTTATGATTTTTCTCCTGGTTTGAGAGTTTTTCACGTAAATTCTTGTGTTGTGTTTATTTCTCTACTTTTCTTGTTATTATGTCAAAAGTAGATCTTGGTGCGGGGAATTTGGAAGCCCAGATTTCCAACAGTGGTATCAGAGCCACTAAGTTTTTTTTGCAGAGTGGAGTTTTGGTATGGTAGTGTGAATAAGTATGGTCTAAAGAGGTTCTGTCTAGGAGATTGGAAATTTTAAGTGTGTCTGTTGTGACCCTCTAATCTTTCTTGGGAACCTTGAAGTTCTGTCTAGAAAAGATCAGTCTTTCCTAGGAACTTACTTAGTGGGTACTATTCATTTTTACGGTAAAATTCATCGAAGTTATGTCAGAAGGTAGAGCTTCAAATCCTATCGGATTTGATGTAGAGAAATTTGATGGGAGAATTAATTTTGGCTTGTGGCAAGTGTAAGTCAAGAATATCTTGATTCAATCAGGATTACACAAGGCGTTAAAAGGTAGACCAGTCCCTGAAGTCAGTAACGGTCCAAGCATTACTGATGAAACAAATAGCAGATTTGGAATGAGCAATGAAGATTGAGAGGATTTGGATTTGAGAGAGGCAAGTGCAATTCGTTTGTGCCTAGCCAAGAATGTTCTTGCAAATGTGCATGGAATATTCATGGCAAATGGACTCTGGGAAAAGCTCGAATAATTGTATCAGACGAAGGGTGTCTCGAATCGAGTGTACCTGAAGGAACAGTTTCATACACTGCGGATAAGTGGAGGTACGACTATTTCAGATCATTTAAGTGTTCTCAATGGCATTGTCTCTGAGCTGGAATTTATTGGAGTTAAAATTGATGAGAGGATCAAGCCTTGAGGCTGATCTGGTTTCTTCCATCTTCCTATGAGCATATGAAGCCTATTTTGATAATCTTGAAGTTCTGTCTAGAAAAGATCAGTCTTTCCTAGGAACTTACTTAGTGGGTACTATTCATTTTTACGGTAAAATTCATCGAAGTTATGTCAGAAGGTAGAGCTTCAAATCCTATCGGATTTGATGTAGAGAAATTTGATGGGAGAATTAATTTTGGCTTGTGGCAAGTGTAAGTCAAGAATATCTTGATTCAATCAGGATTACACAAGGCGTTAAAAGGTAGACCAGTCCCTGAAGTCAGTAACGGTCCAAGCATTACTGATGAAACAAATAGCAGATTTGGAATGAGCAATGAAGATTGAGAGGATTTGGATTTGAGAGAGGCAAGTGCAATTCGTTTGTGCCTAGCCAAGAATGTTCTTGCAAATGTGCATGGAATATTCATGGCAAATGGACTCTGGGAAAAGCTCGAATAATTGTATCAGACGAAGGGTGTCTCGAATCGAGTGTACCTGAAGGAACAGTTTCATACACTGCGGATAAGTGGAGGTACGACTATTTCAGATCATTTAAGTGTTCTCAATGGCATTGTCTCTGAGCTGGAATTTATTGGAGTTAAAATTGATGAGAGGATCAAGCCTTGAGGCTGATCTGGTCTCTTCCATCTTCCTATGAGCATATGAAGCCTATTTTGATACATGGGAAGGAGAAAATAATTTTTTCAGAGGTCACCAGTAAACTTTTTTCTGAATAAAGAAGGCTAAGTAGTGGAAGTAATGGTTCACTTGAGAATTTAGCAATGATGACAGCTGGTGATGGGAAGAGAAATAACTTCATGAAAAAGAAAGTAGTCTGCTGGGTGTGTGGACAACCTGGGCACGTAAGAAGAAATTGTCCAAGAGGTGGAGTAGGTTCGGCAAGAGGCTTCAAGTCAGTAAATGGAGATACTGACAATAAAACTAATATCGTATCTCTCTTTACAGAAGATGATGTTTGTTAAAATGAGACATGCACATCCTCATGGCATGTCGCTAATCCCAAAGTTGCCATGATAGATGATGTATTAATGTTAGTTGTTCTACAAGTTTACACACGGGCATTGGTTTGGCATTGATGCAAGGTGTGTGGTGGAAATTCATGTCGATGACTGATGAACTTCCAGGAAAGCCAAACGTGGGAGTTGTACCATAACTTTTCAGCAAGGTTATTTTCGATATGGGCCGAAGTGAAATGCTTAGAATTGGTTTATTCTGAGTGGTTATGCTTTTATGGTGGAGCATGATAGCGAAAGTTATGAAGATTCTCATTGCGATGGAGCGTGGCTATGGGACCAGTTAAAGTCGCAAGGTGGAAATTGTTGGATTTTGCTCCTTAGTCCCACATGGAAAGAAAGTGGGAGAGGGGGCAAGACCCATGGCCTATAAAAAGAGGCATAACCTCCTTAGTCAAATACACCAGTCAGAAACTTATCTAGTAATTTTTGACTTTAGTAAAATTCTTCTATTGTCCTTTTTTTGTATGTAAAAGGAAGAGAGGTGAAAGTTAGAGTTTTACTAGTGGGAGAAGTTTTGTAAGTGTCGTTGGGGTGAAGAGAAAAATTGTGTGATTGTAACAATTTTTCACATAGTGTATTTTCTTCTCTGAGTCTGGTGGTTTTTCTCCTGGTTTGAGAGTTTTCTACATAAATTCTTGTGTTGTGTTTATTTTTCTATTTTTCTTGTTATTCTGTCAAAAGTAGATCCTGGTGGGGGAATTTGGAAGCCCAGATTCCCAACACCATGTGCCATAAGGCTTAGGTCTTAAAAAATCCTCTCAGAAGCCCGTGAATATTAGTTAAAAAAGGGGACTTTCATGGGTCCGATGACTCTTTGACTGGTGTGCCTGAAAATGTGATTGATAAATGGGCTTTTGAAACTCGATTTGTCGCAACAAGAGGTATTGTCTCCGCCTTTTCAAGTAGGGATCATCTCTCAAGTCTTATAATCCTCAATCTCTTATACAAGAAATTGGATTACAAACTTGCCTTAGAGGTAGTTTTGAGTGATTAGGAGTTATGAGTGAGTACCACTAGGGTCGAGGTAATCTTGAATGAGTAGCTACTCTTGCTACTTAAGGCTGCAAGGAAATATGTCTCGTTTAGATTCAAAGATAAGTCTCGTTTAAATTCAGAGATGATATGAGTTTAATTTATTTTTTAATATTATTATTATTTTAGAATTTAAAAAAGATATATTGAGATTTAAAAAAGGTATATTAGAATTTGAAAAATGTGTATTGGGATTTGAAAAAGGTATATAAAAATTTTTGTTTTGTATAAAAAATTAGAAAAATGTAATGATGAAATGGAAATGAGTTGAGATGAGTTTGACTCACTTCTGAATTCAAACAGGGCCGTAGATAGTGTGTATCGTGCCATAAGAGTTTAAAGCTTCAAACATGGGCGATTTAAAACTTTCACCAAAATGAGAGATTATTTAAAATATTTATTTTTAAATTTATATTAAATATAACTTAAATAAGGCCTCAGTGTAAATTTGTTGCCTCAATTTAGCAAGATTTCAGAAAAATTATTTAAAAATATAAATAATTAATTGAATTAAATTTAGTATTACGAGATCTTACACATATTGAATTTTCTTAATTTATATTATTTATAATTTTATTTAATGAAATGACTTTTGCTTTTTTAAATACCACACTTGTATTTTTGAAAAATTCTAGTTGTAGTCCTAGGACTGTATAGTAGTCCTATTGATAAAAAAGAGTAAAAAAGGATAGATGATTCACTTATTATTGATTTACTACTTCTTTACCACTATTAATGTATTTATTTATTTAATATTTATTTAATATTTCTTTAACATCCTTAGTTGTTAAGAAAAAATCTAAAAAATATACAATTTTACTAATATTTACTTTTTTAATCATTAAGTAAAAAGAAAAATTTAAAAAAATTAATAAAATAAAAAATGGTGCAAGGGTGATAAAAGAGTAGGAAAACTATCATTATTCAAAAGAGAAAACATTATTTAAAAAAAATATTATTGTAATTTTTTTTTTTTTTTAGAATTAGACTTGTTATTACAGTTTCCAAAATGAGAAATATATATATCGTTACTATTTATCTTTGGCTACAGTGTATAGAGTGAGGGCTACAGTATATAGACTGAGTCCAGACCCAATAGTTCAGGGGAGCAAACCTAGGCCTCTTCGTTTCCTTCTTTCGGATTCTACAGTTCAAGTGTGCAAACCTACACTTCAAATTAAAGTTTACTTAAGGCAGGTAAACACCAACTACCGAAAAGAAAGTAGAGATTAGACTGGCCAGTGTGACCAATAAAAAGGGTACCTGAGAAATAACTAACGTTCTTTCTAACACATCAAAAATCGGGTAGAATGAACTCGAGGTTTCTTCTGCTTGGCCAAGTGACTTGCTGTTGGTTTCATTAAGGTAGAATTCTTCGATAATGTTGACTTGACTGGGGACTTTGTTTTGGCTTTTTGCCCTGCTTCAGCCATCTGCTCATAAAAAAGAAATCCTAACGATACATGAATTAGTGTACTTGGATACACAAGAAGAAGAAACCTAAAGAACGATAGTAAAAAAACATTATTGAACTAGAACATGGAATATTTATCTGGTCAACTCTTATTTATATTACTGTTCAAAAATGAAAATTTCAAAAAACGGCTGCTTCAATCTCGTATAAAAAAGAGGCTCAATATCACACAATCTAATGGGTTATTATTATCACTTGATATCACAACACTTCCATTGGTATTTTTTGCAACGTAAGTTATTATAAGACATATTTTCAGATTGTAGGCAATTCAAAAGGGAGTTGGAAATAGAAATAACCACCGATTTGGATACAATCCCAAACAGTCCAATTTTTATATTGTGCAACAATTTGTGAGACTCTGTTTTGAATTTAACCTAGTACAAGCATTTGCCAAAAAAATAAAAAAGCCTAAACATCATCTTTCTGCAGGTATGTTCATCTCGTCTGCTGCCCAGAATTTCAAAACCATGTTCGACATGAGAATGCTCGAAGTTTCTCACACACGGAAAATGATCCAATAATACTTAAACCACCATTGCTTTATTTAAACAAAAAAAAAAAAAAAACAAACATACCGAGTTACTTCTAATGGTATAAGTACATGAGAAAACAAAGTCGAAGAATTCTATCAAGTATACCTCTGTTAGAGCCATTGCCACTGGAGTTCTGGGTTTCGGTGTTTCTACCTTCTACAGGAAGATCTTTCCCCAACTTTTTCAACTTGACGATGAGAGCTGGAAATTAAACGATAAAACATTTAAAAAATAATCGAGGTATACCATATAAGATATTCAGATATATACCACAACAGGACGTGTCGTAAAATGTTAACTAGTTCTACAAATGTGCATTCAAAGTTTCAAACAGGAAATCGTTATCAATTTATACGATATGTAATAATTCCACCGATTGACGTTTACGATAATCATCCATAAACCAAAATTTTCTTAAACAGCGAATATGTTGTGGTGCTTACGCGAAGGCGGATAACTCTGTGCGGATTCGAACCAGCGCTCGGCTTTTATAGCCTCGAGATCAGTCTCCGCCCGGGTGAAATCATAGAACCGAGCCGCATCGAACTCGAAATCGAGATCAATTTCTTCAGACACTAACGGTTCCATAACAAACTCCTCCATATCTTCCTCAATTTCTATATCGCATTTGCTTCAATTTCACTCATACAACCACGTATCAGGCAAAGAAGTCAAGGCAAGGAACGCCATTAATAGTATAGTTTCTCTCAATTCTCAAAATTTTCTTTATAATTTTTTCTTTAAACCAACAACAGTGATTAAAAGATTTTCCCTCGCTTTCTCTCTCTTTCTCGGAGAACGAGAGAGAAAGCACCGCTCGCTCCCTTCAAACTTCCATCAAAACTTCAGCATCCCAATAACTTATGCGGTAAATCTCTTTGCCTGAGCCTTTAATCCCGGAAAAAATTATACATACAGAGAGAGAAAGAGAGTTAAATGAGGAACGTTCTGATTGGGTAAAACTAAATTATTCGTTGAGAAATTGGCGTCGGAATCGTCAGCGAGAATTTGGGACGGTTTAACTGTCAAGGAGCCATGAGCTGATGGAAGTGAGTGGAGGAGGGGGAGAGGACGACGGAAGCGGGCGTTTTATAGCGCTCAAATTTCAGAAAAAAAATCCGGTGACGCTTGGGTGCGTCTTTGCAGCCCATCCTACATCCTCCTATAATTTATATAAAAATATAATAAAAAATATTTAAAAATATAATAAAAAAATAAAAAATAAAATAAAAAACATAATAAAAAATACAATAAAAAAATAAAATGAAAATAAATTTTTAAAAGAATTCGACTTCAGCTCAAGCCTCACTACTATCGGTGGCGGTGGGTGACACCGCCCAGCCAATTGGGACCGGAGGAAGCCGGCAATCCCATTCCTGCGACAGCGAGTTCCAGGGACTTCCGATGTGTCTCCGACAGTCTTAAATTCAAAAATGGGTCCTATGTGTTACAGAGGTGGGGTCACCAGCTCCATCCGATCTAGCTGAGCTAGACGGTGTCGTCCACCACCGCTAAAAACAGTGAGAGCTGCAAATAATACAAGAAAACACTTTTTTTCAACGGGTGGGATCTCAACTAGAACTTAAATATCATACAACAATATATCAATTTATATATTTAATTTTATGATAATCTTTCTGCTGTAGTATTAATCAAAATAATACAATTGTGAATTTATATTTTATGGTGTGTGCATAATTTTTTGAATAAAATAAATTATGCTAATTATTTGGCCCGATCTCTAATAATTTGTTTTAGAAATTTCTATAGTATTTTTAAATAAATGTTATTTAGATACCTATACGTTGTTCAATTAATTGAATTGGTCAATTTTTTGTTTTCAGATATTTACTATTTTTTTGTGCACAATTTATAATTATACAGAAACGAAATGATCAAAACTTGGTTGTCTAATTGTTTAATTATTTGTAATATTAACCTATGTAAAACAATCGAAATTCTCACCATCCAAATGCACACGTACAAACTAATTTAAGAAAAAATATCAACACAAATAACTGAAATCGGCAACTGCAGCTCAAATAAACTGTATCTTTTTTTACCCAACAATTGTCAATAATCCCTACAGATATGCAGAATCATTCGTTGTGTGATATTAATTTATTTATACACTACTTCGAGTAAAAGGGAACACAAACTGAAACCACAGACACAAATATAGCTTGGTTTCTTTTCGGTCTACAAACCTTTTTCAAGCTAATTGGACCATATCACATTTTGAGCATTTGTGTGTTTATGTTTTTCCATTTTGTCCAACATTTGACCTATTTGTACGTTCTCTTTAATATCAAAGGAGAACTATACTCTATGTTGGTGACGTATTTCACACACCGGTTACTGGGCTCAGCTACCTTTAAGTATAAAAATACAAAGCCAAACTTATATGATTAGCAATCTAAACCAAAACAGTTATTAAAACCTCATTACAACATTGTGCAACAAAGCTACTGTTGTCCTTAAAGAAGTTCAAACATCTAATTCAACATGAAAGGGATCAGAAATATCTATAACACCTCAACAGTATAAAAGTAGACAACATTTGACCAGGGGTGATAGAGCTGTCAGGAAAATAAAAAAAGAGATAGGAACAAAATTAGGAAGTGACACACATATACAGCTAAAGTAAAATATCTGACTGCCCAGATATTTTACTTGGCTATAAAAAGACTCTGGCCGGCTGAAACAGGGGGCTCTTTCTACTTCTTCAACCTCAGCTTCTCCAGATTTCTTTAAAAGCAGCACAGCGAACTTATCTAAATATTCATCTATATTTTTCTCTGTACAGTGAGTTATGAGAGACTGTAAAAATATTTATTATAGTGGATTCTCATCTCCAAATACCCGTGGACGTAGGCTTTCGCCGAACCACGTAAAATTGTGTGTCCATCTCTTTTTATTTCATCTATTATTACGTACGTGCAGTCCCACCGGGACCTCACCGAGAGTCCCAAATGACCTCAAACGGAGCCTAACTCGCACCTGTGAGTTAGAAATAATTATTTCTCTCACCCCGACCCGTTGGTTGATTTTTATGACCTTAACAGTGGCGTCGTCTGTGAGATTCGAGAATCGGTGGTGAGAAAATGATAATTTCCTAAACCACTGGATAAATGTATCCGACCGACCGATTCAACAAATTTTTTTTCCAGATAAGTATAGTCAATTACTTTATTCTTATTTTTATATTTTATTATTTTTATCACTAATACGATCGGAAAGACGCCGACACCAGTTCGATCGATCTCGAGCTCAACTATTTATTTATTTATTTTTCTGACTCGAGATGTTTTCAAGAAACACGGATGCATGCGTATGTTATGTTGGTCTAAGTGTGATCCGAAAAACACTGTGCACTTAAACGTGCACAGTGGCACGTTGGTAACATGCACAGTGTCACAGTAGTACGTGCACAGTAATACAGTGTGCTGTTCTTAGACTGCATGCATACACAGCCATGCACGTACAGTGCATGCATGCACAGTGCCGCATGCATGCACAGTGCTCGGGGGCACAGCTTTGCACCCCGGAGCTCACGGCGGCAACCGTGAGCTCCGCTGGACCACCGTTGGGACCACCAGTGGATTTTGTTCGGCAACCGGTCAGAAGGGTCCCGGTCGCTGGAGCTCTTGGTATCTCGGGGACAAGCCGGGCGTGCCCTCCCCGAGAAGCTCACGGCATTAAGCCGTGAGCTCCAACGGCTTGTTGGCGGTCGCTTCCTTGACCATCGGCAGTTTCTGTTTCCGGCGACCTTGGTGCCAACTGGCCGTCTCGCCGGAAATAGGGGAGTGGCTCATCACCTCCCACACGGCCGGACTTCCCCGAAAAACTCACTGCATCAAGCTGTGAGCTCCAACGGCTTGCCGGCGGTCGCTTCCTTGACCGCCGACAGTTTTTGTTTCCGGCGACCTTGGTGCCAACCGGCCATCTCGCTGAAAATGGTATGGTGGCTCAACACCTCCTGCACAGCTGCATTTGGGAAGCCCATTCCCGTTCGGACATGTTTGGCCCACCGGCGACTTCCAGGGTGGTCGGGCCACCTCTTGGACCCCTTAGCTCTAGGGCTGAGTATCGACTAAGTCGGAGTCGGAAATGGAATCCTCTGACTCCAACTCCGAGTTTGTGGGTAATGAAATCCGATCTCCGACTCCGACTCCGACTCCGACTTCTATACACTCCAATCCGACTCCGACTCCGACTTTGTCGGAGCGGAGTCGGAATTGGACTTTTTTGTTGGACTTTTGTATTGAAATTTTTCTTAACTCATTTGACATTTCAATTTTACAATTTCAAACTATAATAAATCGAAGTTGGGCTTCAATATCATTACATAACGAAATACAAAGCCAAAAGTCCAAAATTACAAATTCCAACCAATTAAAATTACAAAACCAAAGTCAAATGTCAATAATAAAATAAAATCATTCTTACAAATTAACAATACAATATAAATAATCAAAACCAAATATTGGGAATTACAAAATAAAAATATTATTACAAATTAACTAAATACATAACTTGATGGTAGTAACCATACTATTTTTTCATTTCAAGAAAAAATAAAAGCAAACAATACTCATTCTATCATCTATCATGGTTAATCATTGAACCCATATTTCATCATCCTGGATATACAAACAAAACCCATCACGTACCATCATTAAATCTATATTCTGTCATATATCACATCATGTAGATGATTCATCCACATTCCACAATCATCCACATTCCACAATTTATTTTCCCAAATTTCAAATTATCATCCAACAACAAAAGATAAATAATAAAAAACAAATAAACTTTCCATATTTCAACAAAATAACTAATACAAATTATAAATTACATATCATTTCAAATTTCCCACTTGTGCGGCTGTGCCTGAAGAAAAAAACAAAAACAAAATTAGTAAGGAAATAAGATACCACATAAATTTCTACAAATAAGAAAATAAAATTAAACAAATAAAAAAGTACACAAATTCAACAATAACAAAGCACCTCAAATCTCAATCATCTTCATTCTTCATGTAGTAAGTTCGCCATTTTAGTAACCAATTCTACATTAATATATTAAAATATAAGCTATTAGTATTAAAAAAAAAAGACAAATCAAGTGATTTAACATATTTAATTAAATTTGAAATATGTTACCTGAGTCTAATTTATAACTCTTTGCATCATCAATTAAAGCGAAATGATCTTGACTCAAGCATATGTGAGTAGACTTCAACCAGTTTTGCGTACACACAAGGGCCTCCATAGTTCTTGGAGCCAAAGAACTTCGGAATGGATCCAAAATACGACCTCCCGTGATAAATGCAGACTCCAAAGCAACAATGGTAATTGGAATGGTCAAGATTTCTCTCGCCATCATTGAAAGAATTGGATATTTGGTAAAGTTGACCCTCCACCAAATTAAAATATCAAAACTCTATGAGGGGATCTCAACAGCTTCCAACAAATACCGTTCTAACTCCGACTTAGTATCCAACATATTTGAACTCGTCTTTATGGAGATCCGTGTATATGTCGTCATCAATAACGCTATTGCTATCCCTTTTTAAGATACAAGTATCACTCTGAGCACGAGAAGCATCATCTCTAGGACCACTTATGCTAGTGTACTCACCATTGAACTCTGCATATTGTTCATATAGTCGGGTAAAATCATCCTTAAGGATTTCAACAAATTCCTCACATTTATCCACACACAGCACTCGATCGAAAAAAAGGTTGAGAACAAATCATACATATCCGGGCAAAAGCTCCATTTATGAAATATCCCAGAAAATTTCAGAGCATCATGATTGGGGTTGAAACCGAATGTAGCTAGAAGCAACAATTTTTCAATACTCAAGCCGAAATTGAAATCGAGACATCGAGACTGAGGACGGAGTATGAACATGAAAACCCCGCAGAAATCAATTAGACCAATCTCAACGCAGATTAAACGAAATCCAAAACCCACAATAAATTAGACCAAAGTCACGAATAACGAAATAAGCATGTGGGTTATACGAACTAATCTCTTTCGGTAAGTGGTATTGATCTGGAGGAGAGAAACAGTAGCTCCCGGCAGCAACTCTTGAACAGTTGAAGCAGGCGCCGGGGAATGGGCTATCGTTGAGGACCTGAGGTGCGCAGGGGAGCTCCGTTGAAATGAAGAGAGCATGAGAAGGAGGGGAGGGGCGCGGGGGCAATGGGCATTGGGGATGGTGGTAGCGACGGTAATAGGATCCGATAAATATGTATTTAATGTATACCGTTAGATTTAGGTTAAACCTAGATTTAACGGTATATATTAAATTTATAAATAAGTTTATAAATAAATTAAATAAAAATAGATAATTAAAAGTAAAAATATAATATAATTAATTCAAAATAAATACTAGAACTAATATTATTTTATTATAAAATTAAATAAGAAAGTTTGTTAAATATTTTAAAGAAACAAATTATATTAGTAAATGGAATTTAAAAATAATTTTAAATAATTATAAGTTTTTTAAATAAAACAAATTCCTTAAACTTTATGCAATAGTATTATGATACATTATGATATTTTATTATTCATTAACTTATAATACATCACTACTTATATGTTAGTCTTTAAAAACACATTAGTGTTTATACATTAATATTGCTATTATATTATTAAGAAATTATTTTGAATAAACTTGTGCTTATAAAATTATACAATAGTAATTATCAACATTATGATATTTTATTATTTATTAACTTATAATACATCACTACTTATATGTTAGTCTTTAAAAACACATTGGTATTAATACATTAATATTACTATTAATGTACATTGGCTCATACATTGATATTTATACATTATCCAACATACTATTATTTCATTTAATTATCAATCTATGGTTGTAATAGTCTAGGATTTAAGATTAAGGGTTTAGAATTTAAGGTTTGAACTTTGGTTTTAATAAATGTCTATTATATTATTAAGAAATTATTTTGAATAAGTTTGTACTTATAAAATTATACAATAATAATTATCAACATTATGATATTTTATTATTTATTAACTTATAATACATCACTACTTATATGTTAGTCTTTAAAAACACATTAGTATTAATACATTAATATTACTATTAATGTATATTGGCTCATACATTGATATTTATACATTATCCAACATACTATTATTTCATTTAATTATCAATCTATGGTTGTAATAGTCTAGGATTTAAAATTATATAATAGCAATTATCAACATTATGATATTTTACTATTTATTAGTTTATAATACATCACTACTTATATGTTAGTCTTTAATTTTGTATATATTAATATTACAAATTATTACATTAGTAATTCTTAATATATTAGTATTTATAATTATATATGTCTATTATATTATGAGTAAATTATTCGGAAATAATAATTAATTTAATTATCTATTTATAATAGATATATATGAAAAATAGATATATATATATTTTTTACAAATTTTATGCAAAATGTCAATGTCGGAGTCGGATATATAATCGGAATCGGAGTCGGAATCGTAGTCAGAGTCGGAGTCGGGTTACAAATCGGAGTTGGTATGTCGGAGTCGGATCGGGTCAGAGTCAGAGTCGGCAGGACTTCTTTACCGAATCCGTCTCCGACTCCGATTAAAGTCGGAGTTTTTTCTCCGACTCCGACTTCGATTAGTCGGAGTCGGGGCGGAGTCGGAGTCAGATTTTTGGATTTTTGCTCAGCCCTACTTAGTTCGGACTTTCCCGAGTTCACCTAGCGCATGGTGTTTCACACAGGGAGTCCAGCTCAGGTTGGTTCCCCACGGGAACTACTTCAGACATCATTCCCTCCAACTCCGGTCGACACCCTCGGCTAGCCTGGGTTCATTAACACCACCTGTTCGGATACCTTCTTCACACCTCGGATACCTTCATTCCGCTCTAACCCGTTAGCTCGAACTTTCCCGAGCTCGCTTAGTGCTTGATTTCCACATGAGAGGCCCAGCTCGGGACACACGGACACCTCACACCAACCCGCCCAACCACTCGGATACAACTCTCGGATTTCTCTCCGCTAGGATTTTTCTCAGCCAGCTCAAATTTTTCTCAGTTCGGATTTTTTCCTCAGCTCGGATTTCTCTCCGCTAGGATTTTTCTCAGCCAGCTTAAATTTTTCTCAGCTCGGATTTTTCCTCAGCTCAAATTTTTCTCTGCTCGGATTTTTCTCAGCCAGCTCAAATTTTTCTCCGCTCGGATTTTTCTCAGCTCGGATTTTTCTCAGCTAGCTCAAATTTTTCTCAGCTCGGACCAGATTCCCTCATCTGGGAATTTCCTTCCTCACATTGCACTCCATCCGCTTGATAAAATTCTTCGACTTGGCTACCCTAGGGATGAGCAGACAGGACATGAGACCTAATGGCTGAGCCCCGACTCGCATCTAGTCACCCTTTGAAAGCATCGGATTTTGAGAATCATAACTTCTTCTTCTTCATCATCAACAACACTACTCAGCCATGCTTCAACAGCCTGGGTTTTCCCTCAACATAGGCTCTGCCGAACTCGTGGGATACTGCCCACACCTTGAGCTCGCAACTTTATTCGAGTTTTGAGCACAATTCAATGAAATCGAACTTTCCCGTGGGAGCTCGAGAACCTGTTTATCATAGACACCATCTCGGATTTCGACTCAAATTACCATCACATGGGCTCACACGCCCCTCTCCTCATCCAGTCACATAACTTACTCACAACGTGCCCATTGTGCCACTTAGGACACGCCTCACGAACACACTCGATACCCTCCACGACACTCATGCCATAGTGGATCGTATGCATGACTCAATTTCACGGGCTCCATCAGCTCAAGGGTCCACTGAACTCCCTCCATCTCTTTGGGACCTGTTGCGTGGCCCCACACTCAGGACTCACATCACTCATGCATATTCGGGTCAAACACCTCACACACATCTGGGAACTCACCTCACACATGAACCCCGGCATCACACTCAACAGTTACTCATCTAGGAAAACCTAGGAAGAACCACTTGTCTCTGTGCTCTTGGGACTCTCCTGGACCCATTTACATGGATCCATTCCTCACATTCCTCAGGACATGGAAATTGTGTCACCCTCTCGGGACCAATTATGCCCTCCTTGCAGGCACACCAGTCTTAGAAGGTAATTAGAAACTATACTAAGCAGTTTGGGCACTCATTTGTTTGTAAACTCGGGGCTCACCTCGCTTATGGAAAACTCACGAGCTCAAAATATTCGTGCTCTATAAGAGCTATCTTCTTCTCATTTTTTGCAGGAATCAGGCAACAACCACCCATGCCTCGACACTCAGAACACAACACTCGGGAGTCAATGTTTAGGATCTCATGGCTCCTCACTCTGATTCGGCTTTCAGAAATTCATCACTCGACATTCGACACTCGAAAACTTTTTCCACAGACAAAAATACATCAGTTTGTCTCTCTTACATTATGTGAATTTATCTTTGTACTGATAAAGTTATTACCTGCAGCATGGGACGTCGACGCGTTATCACCTCCCGCGGGGTCGATCTGCCCGCCTACGTGAAGTAACAAAATCTCGCGGAGTCGGTCTATCCATCCACGCGAAGTAACAGAATCCCGCGGGGTCGGTCTATCGACCCACGTGAAGTGACAATCCCGTGGAGTCCTAGGCGATGCACTCCCGCCGGGTCTCACGTAATGACATTTCTCGCGTAGTCCTAGACGATGCACTCCTGCCAGGTCTCGTGCGATGACATTTCCCGCGGAGTCCTAGGCAATGCACTCCCGCCAGGTCTCGCGTGATGACATTTCCCGCAGAATCTTTGGAGATGTACTCCCGCCGGGTCTCAAGCGATGATATTTCCCGCGGAGTCCTAGGCGATGCACTCCCGCCGGATCTCACGCGATGACATTTCTCGCTAGATCTCACGCAATGACATTTCCCGCAGAGTCCTAGGCGATGCACTCCCGCCAAGTCTCACGCGATGACATTTCCCGCGGAGTTTTAGGCCATGCACTCCCACCAGGTCTCACGCGATGACATTTCCCACAAAATCTTAGGCGATGTACTCCCGCCAAGTCTCATGCGATGACATTCCCTACGGAGTCCTAGGCGATGCACTCTCGTCAGGTCTCACACGATGACATTTCCCGCCAGGTCTCACGCGATGACATCGCCCGCCAAGTCCCATGTAATGATTCCTACTGCGACGGAATAGGCTTTTTGCCTCACCATAGCGAAATCTCATTGACGACTTGCAGAATTGTTAGACCATCCACAACCTACCTAAAAATCCCCACCCCCCCCCCCCCCCCCCCCCCACGCAAAGATTACTAAGGCCTCCCCTTAATCTAGCTCCACAGCAACATTTTACACAATCAGTATCTTCTCAGGATTCAGGATACAAAATTACAAAGACAGAATTCCCATCAAAGTATCTTTGATAAGAATTCGCAGGGTACTGAAAGGGATCAGAAATATCTACAATACCTCAATAGTATAAAAGTAGACAAGATTTGATCAGGGATGATGGGGCTGTCAGGAAAATAAAGAAAGGGATAGGAACAAAATAAGGAAGTGACACGCATATACGGCTAAAGTAAAATATCTGACTGCCCAGATATTTTACTTGGCTATAAAAGGACTCTGGCCGGCTGGAACAGGGGGTTCTCTCTGCTTCTTCAACCTCAGCTTCTCCAGATTTCTTCAAAAGCAGCATGGCGAACTTATCTAAATATTCATCTATATTTTTTTCTGTGCAGTGAACTATGAGAGATTGTAAAAATCTCCATTATAGTGGATTCTCATCCCCAAATATCTATGGACGTAGGCTTTCGCTGAACCACGTAAAATTATGTGTCCATAGCTTTTTATTTCATCTATTATTACGTACGTGTAGTCCTGCCGGGACCTCACCGGGAGTCCCAAACGACCTCAAACGGAGCCCAACTCGCACCTGTGGGTTAGAAATAATTCTTTCTCTCACCCCAACCCGTTGGCCCATTTTTATGACCTTAACACAACATGTAATAACTAATGAGTAATGAGTTTAAGTAATAGTTGTGCTGGGCAGTAGTTACTGTTCACAGCATTGGGAATAGTCTCCCTCACATAAAAAGTATTTTTACTGTTCATATACCCAAATTTATTCTTTAAGTAACGTGTGGGATCCTATGTTACTTGGAAGTGAGAGGTTTTGCTCTTTTGTGAGTATGACTCATATTCTAGTCTTCACTTAGAATTTTAGCCACAAAAAGATCTTTTATAAAATAATACTCACAAATTGATATAGTTTGATATTACTACATCAAGTTACCTCAATTTTTAGATTTATTTTTGTGAGATCTTTTTATGACTATAGCATATATCCAATATATACAACATATACAAGACTAAAAAACTAATTTGTATACAAACAACCCAAAACATAATATGCTAAAAATTAATAATGCTACATACAGTCGTGAAATACATAAATATCGTGCAATCGTTTTGAAAAAAAGTGAGATTTACTATTAAAAATTTAGTTTTTTTTCCTTGTGGACTCCACATTTACCCACTTTTCAAAGTGATTGTGTAATATTTGTGTATTTTACGATTACAAATAATATTTATTTCTAAAAAAAGTTCCTCTACATCTTAGTACCAGTACTCTTGTTATGTACCTACCTCTTGTTATGTTTCAATCAGGCCCTTTGGTCTCATATATTGTCTCAACTCATCTCAATATCCTAATACCTTAAATACAAACAATTCTCAATTTTAAATTCTTAACTTTTGCATTTAATTCTTACAACTTTTTCAAACTTTCAGATAAACGTTAAAAAATAATTCAACTTTTTTAAATCTAAAAATAACAATAATATAAAAAAATTATAACAATATTTTAACTTTATAATATATTTTTATAATTTTCTCTATTCTTTCTCAAAACTCCATAAAACATCTTAACTAAAATAATTTAATTATTATTCATAAGTTATTTTACTACTATTTATAAATTTCTCATATGATATTATCTATATATAACCAAACGAAAGCTTAACATCTTGAAATTGAAATACCTACTCCCTTCTTTAAATAATCATAATAATTGTAATGATAATAATAAATAGCAATCCCATTAACCTCTCTGCATATAATAGAGACTTCAATCTAAATAATTTTAAGAGGAGTCGATTTTAGGAAGTCGGTTTTAATTTAATTTTTTTTCTCATTTTCAACATTGTTTTCGTGGATCTAATGAATTATATTGATTTGTTTTTGGTATAGGAATCGAAAACAAAATTGAAAATGAGAAAAAAAATATTTATTTTGATCCTTGTTTTTAACATTTTTTTTCATCTTCATTTTCAACCTTGTTTTTAGTTAATTTTTTTTTCTAATTTTTTATTTTATTTTCATGGATCTAATGAATTTTATTGATTTGTTTTTGGTATAGGAATTGAAAATAAGGTTGAAAATAAAGAATTTTTTAAAAAACTAGAATCAACTCTCCCTAGAATTTCTCCTTGAATTTAGATGTAGAATAGGTAACATGATGTCTCCTCCCACACATCTCAGGGAGACAAGCCTTACTAAAATTATTATGAGTAATAATATATGATATAACTTTTTTTAATAACTGTTTATACAATCATGTTTTAAAATGAGAGTATAAAATGATGTTATTTTTATAAATTATTTTATAAAAATATCCATAATTTAAAATATAATTATATAAAAAGTTAAAAAAAATAGTGTACGTATATCATTTACCAATTATTATTGTTGTTTTCAAAATGACAAAATTAATACTATTGTACAATTTTATATAATTGTTGACGTGGTAAAAATTGCTCAACAAGTTAGAGGAAGTGAAATAGTCATTCCCGACTCACTGAGACGATTTAGACCTTGATCGGTATCGTTTGGTGCTCATAGTAGTGTTTTAACATGGCTGTGCAATGATGATGTGTACCTCCATAACCGATAAAATAAATAAAAATTAAAAAATAATTTTATGTGGTTCAACATAATGCCTCATCCACGAACATTGGAGGAAGAGAATCCATTGTAATATGAATAATGTTAAACCTCTCGAATAAAATCTCTCGAATTTCACCCGAATGACGTAGTAAGTATAAAATCAATTTTTTTTTTAGCGTAAATAACATTTGCATCTTTATGGCTCTTGTAGCAGTGAAATTTGAAAAGAAAAAAACTATTGATTTCTCTCTCCTCCCTCCCTCCCTCCCTCCCCCACTCTTAACCAAATCAGAAACGTCCCAAGAGTTGGCTAGCTCGTCCGATCCTCTGAGGCCTCTAAAATGGCATATGAGGTATTTTTTTTCATCATTTATTCGGATAATTAATTATTTACTTGTTCTTTTTCTTTTTTCATTTCTCACTTTTAGGTATATGAGACCTGCAAGCTATTTTGTTTTCATCAAAAGAATGGGTATTGGGTCTAGGTGACCTAACGGCCGCCGCCCGACTAAACATACAAATAGTCACCAGATTCATATGGGCTATTGAGGAGTAAGCAATGATCTTCTTAAGATCAAACTGTCTTGAAGTGGTCAAGGAAGTATATATTATAGCTAGGATTTGCTACTATATTAGATTGTTTTGATCTATTTGGAGCAAATATCAATTTTTTTTTGTATTGAAAGTCTGAGAGAAAGAAGTGGGATGGTGACCACTAAGAATATTAGCACAAGTACTAAGAAATGGGACCACTATGAAAGAGAGACCGCAAAAGTGAAAAAGTAAAAATTTGTATTAATGCACATAATTTTTTTTTTCCAGCCAATACAAAGTAACAATGTCAACTTTTCTTTCTATGGTTTTAGCAATAATTTCCTTTGTACTTTTACAAGATTGCATGCTTTAATAATGCTCCTCTATACGTTATGTATATTGACTACCGTGATATTTATTAATTTGGTTTCAGTTTTATTGTTCATTTTTTAAACCTTATGAGATTGCCTTGAGTTTTTTCTAATTATTTGATTTTAGTTTTATTTATAATATACTATTTTTTATTGTTGCCATTCTAAACCGAGTTGTATTGTTGACGTTATTTGGTTCTAATTTTATTTATTGTTGCAATATCAAACCTAGAATTTCTTTTTTAGTCTTTATTTTAATTTGGTTGCATCTTTTTAAATGATTTAAAGGTTGGACTTGCAATGGATTTTGACATGGGACATACAGAAAATGAGGGTGATGAGGTTGAAGCAACAAATCATGAGAGTGATGAGGTAAGACATACAGATAATGAGTGTGATGAGATAGTACATGTAGATAATGAGTGTGATGAAACCATTGAAAAACCTAAGGTTGGAATGAAATTTTCATTGATAGAAGACGTTTGGTCTTATTATATGAAGTATGGTAAGCATGAGGGATTTGGGGTGTGTAGAAGGAACTCCAAACAGGATGATGATGAGAATGTCAGATGGCTTACCTTTGTATGTGCACGACAAGGCACATATCAAGGTAAAACTGCCAATGTACTCAAGCTAAGACAAACAAAAAACATAGGGTGTATGGCTAGGATTAATGCTGCAATGAATGCCAACGATAGATATACACTGTCTAAAGTAATCTTAGACCACACACACATTTGTAGTCCGAGTAAGGAAAGACATATGAGATGCTTTAAGAAGACTGATACTCATGTGGCTAGGAGGCTTGAAATAAATGACAATGCAAAAATACAACTAAGCAAAAATTTCAAGTCTGTGGTTGTTGAGGCAGGAGGTTAGGAGAATGTGTCATTTGGGGAGAAGGAGTGTCGAAATTACATTGACAAAGCACATAAACTTCACCTTGGGGTTGGAGGTTCGGAGGCTCTATGTAACTATTTTGAAAATATGCAAGAAAAAAATCCATATTTCTACTCTCAGATAGATGTGGACCATGAGTTGCGGTTAAGGAATGCGTTTTGGGTAGACACTCGAACTAGAGCTGCATATGAATCATTCAGGGATGTAATTACATTTGACATAAAATATTTAACTAATGCATATAAGATGTTTTTGCACCGTTTTGTAGGTGTCAACCACCATAGTCAATCAATCTTACTCAGGTGTGGATTGATATCCAATGAGAATGCATATAACTTTTAGTGGTTATTTAAAGCATGGCTAAAATGTATGAATGGCCAGCCGCCAAATGCAATCATCACAGATCAAGATAAGGTAATGAAAATTGCGATTTTAAGGGTGTTTCCAACTTTTAAGCATTGCTTTTGCTTGTGACATATAATAAAAAAACTTCCTAAAAAATTTAGATCACATTCTCAATATGGAGAGATCAAGAGAACTCTACAGAAGTGCGTGTATGACTTTTTAAGTCAACAAGAATTTAAAGAACATTGGTACGATTTGCTCGATACCTATGATTTGCATGAGAATGCATGGTTGGGGTCTTTATATAATGATCGGTATTTTTGGGTCAAGATTTACGTTAAAGATACATTTTGGGCAGGAATGTCAACTATACAGCGAAGTGAAAGGATGAATGCATTTTTTGATGACTATGTTAATTCTAGGACAACTCTCAAACAATTTATTGATCAGTATGATTCAACTCTTAGGAGGAAGGTAGAGAACGAAACAATTGCTGACTTTAGTTCATTTAATATTGAGATTCCTTGCATCACTCATTATGCTCTTGAGAAACAGTTTCAAAAAAATACACAATTGCTAAATTTAAATAAGTACAAGAGGAATTATGAGGATTTTTATATTTGACTACCTCATTATTGGGATGTGAAGGTGGTAGATATATGTTTGTAGTTGCCGATGAGGTTCAAGTGCATGATAACCTATTAAAACGTGCAAATTTCATTATCAAAGTTGATGAAGATCCTCTTGATGTTAAATGCAATTGCAAGTTGTTTGAGTTTAAGGGTATATTATGTAGGCATGCTCTTCGTGTCTTGACTCAGCTAGGCAAGCATACAGTACCATCAAAATAAATTTTGGATCGGTGGAGGAAGATGTAAAGTGAAAGTACACATTTGTAAAAAAGTAGTTGTGACACCAGTAACAAACACGATGCCCGAAGGTACGATAAGATCCAAAATTGCTTCGTTGAATTGTGTTCCAATGCTTCAAAGGCCAAAACCAGTTGTATGAGATTGATTAGCCAGTTGGAGCAGTTGAAGGTGGAGTATCCTGGGATTGCTGATTATGATACTAGCAACACAGTTGATCCAACGACTTCTGTTATCCAAATGACTAACACAAGAGGGGGGTGAATTGTTGTATTTAAAAAAATAACAATTATAAATCAAATATACAATATAAAATATAAACAAAATATAAAACAACAATAAATATAAAGAGTAAGGCTAAGAGAGAAGTAAACTCAGTATGTTAACGAGGTTCGGCCCCACTGCCTACGTCCTCGCCTCAAGCTACCTCTTGAGAATCCCCGAATTCACTATTCAATCTCTTTCAGGTGGAGATAGAAACCTATTACACATTTGGATAACACCGCTACAAAAGATCTGTGTAGAACACCCTCTACACTTGGAATCACCTTACACGTGGTGATTCAACTATTTCATGTGCAGAACACTTTCTACACGCACAAGGGTTATATACACCCTTTTACTGATACAAGAATTGATAGTGGGTAGACTATCAGAAAACACTCCTCAATGAGTGAAATAAGAACAATACAGCGCAAACTATATCTCTCAAAATGAATAAAGATTAAGGCTCAATACTTAGAGAAGAGAGAATGAAAATTTTGAATGAATGTTGTATGCTCTTGATGTTGTGAATGTGAAGCTCTCAAATGATCTATTTATAGGCATATGAGACTTCATATTCAAATTTAAAAAAATTCACATGTCAAAAACATCATCATTCACTTTTCAAAAATTTCAACCTAATTTTTTTACTTTTTGCATGTGACAAAAGGAGCATAATGTACTTTTCAAAAATTTTAAACTTAATTTTTTACTTTTTGTATGTTACAAAAGGAGCACACTTTACTTTTCAAAATTTTCAAATAAAGACATCTACTTTTTGTATAAATCAAGAAAAGCATCCACCACTTTTGAAAATATTCAAATAAAACATGCATATGTGAAAGATGACAATCAATTATCTTAATATTTTCAAAGTTTCAGCCTTTAATCATGTCATGTACATGTGAAAGATGACAATCAATCATCTTTTAAAATTTTCAAATTTAAATTTCAAAATATTCATGCATATGTAGAAAATGTATTTTAATGTTTTATGATAAAATATTAATTTTGAGCCTTAATCCTAATTTCAAATTTTTAAGAGATTTACAACATTATTCTATGACTTTAATGTGAATTTGTTCCCTTCTTGCTCATGCTTGGTTCCTTGATGTGTTTGATTCTATTGTGTGGATAATTTGAGCTTGAGACTCCTTTATTCTTTGAATTCATTTGTTATAATCAAAATTCATGTGTAGATTTATACGAAACTTGAAATCTTGAATTCAACAATTTCTATGGAAGGCACGACATGTAGAATACGTAGTCCACTGGTAGTTTGGAGTAAGGGACGACCACCGTGTAGCAGAAAAGTGCATTCCGTTGAAAAAAAATCTTAAGAGATCGAGTACGAGAAGGAGATTGCACCTACCTAATCAATTTGAGGTTCATTCTCAATAACGATGTATAGTACATTTGATAGATACAATCTTATAATTTTTATAATGTTAAATTATCATATTTCTTCCAATGCATAGCAAGGTAGTCACTTATCAAATGAATGCAATGTGAGCGGCACACAAAATGAGACTTTTCAAACTCAAGTACTTTTTTGTTCTTTATGGTTGTTACATTTTGTATGTTTATAAACACATTTTCAAAATAATATTGTTCACTGTCAGGGTCAAATGGTTATAGGATCAGCAAATTCAAGTTTGGATACATGCGCCCACTTTTTTCACGACTCCTTCAATTGCTTCTTCCTCACAAGACGTACTAGATCAAATTTATATTACGATTTTTTTTGGTATTGGATAGACTGCTCCTTGCGTAGAGGTACTTGATACACATTGGTAGTTTAACATTTTTTTGGTGTGTTGGTTCTTTTTACATATTTTTTTTTATTCCCCTCACAGTACACAAATAAAGCATTATATAATACGAATTATTTTGATAGTAGATAGACAACTCCATCAACCACAGGTACTTTAAGCTACATTACGGTATAACATATTTTTAATGTGTTGGTTCTTTAAACATTTTGTTTTGGTGCGTTGATTCTTTTAACATATTTTTTTGTATTGGTTCTTTTAACATGTTTTTTAGTGTGTTGATTCTTTTTATATGGTAGTTTCTACTTGTTATGGGCAATATGCCATTTTTTTAGAAGATAATAATTTTTTTTTTTGTTTATTTAGGTGCAAAGGGAAGGAATGCATCCCTATCCAAAATATTATTTGTAACTAATGCAATTTTGGTGGACATTATTAATTTTTGGTGGAGTATTATTGGTAGAAATGGCTGGTTATGGGTGAAATATAATTGGTGGAAATGATTTTTTGTATATTAGTCATTTGCGGATATAACATATTTTTTGGGCAGGAATATCAATTTATTGACCATTTGTTGCTTTTTTTTACTATTTAGATTAGTAAGAATTTGGAATATGTTGTTTATTGATAGTTTTTTCTTTCATAATCGTGTAAAGAGATGAAAGCATTATTAAGCTTAAATTCTTATTTTTTGTTTGCCTAGATTTGAGTTTACAAATTGCATTGTTACAACTTAAGAAGAGCAAAATATAATTGTTGTGTTTCGGCATGCTAGACGTGCGAGTTAAAACAACACAATAATACTAAAGAAATATATTTTTTAATTAAATTTATTTTAACACAGCACATAATCAATAATTAAAAATAACAAAATCCAAATAAAAGAACGAAATATATTTTTTCTAATAGAAAAAATAAAAATAAAAATACGATTGACAATGTTTAATCTTCCTCATCTTCGCTATATCCTCCACTCTTTCCCTAAAATCGTTTGTTTTTTTCTTTTCAATTTTTGCTATTGCAGGAGCCATAAAAATGCAGATTGCTGTTTACGCTAAAAAAATAATAATCTGTTTTTATACTTACCACCTCATTCGGGTGAAATTCGAGAGACTTTATTCAAGGAGTCTAACATTACTCTTGTAATATTCGTGTTTACAATCACTTCTAGTCTCTCATTATACAATAATTATATTTATGTTTATAATCACTTCTAATCTTTGATTGTACAATAATTATTATGATTACATTCATCGGAGAAAAAGGCCTTCATAAAAATTGAAGAATAAATGAGAGAGCCAAAGAAGAAGAAGAACCATTTCCTTTCAAACCGTCTAGACCTTCCTTTCTAAAGGGGTCGTTTTGTCCGTATCCTGCAATGATGGTAGGCCTATCTTGCATGCATCAGTCCCTTTTTTTTTTTTTTAACCTTTTCTCTTCTTTTCCGTTATTTTCTCTTTTCTTCCGCTGACATTCTCCACCTGCAACCATGTTTGCCCAGGTGGGTTGGGCTTGAGCCCAAGTCGTTTCTCCCCTCGCAATAATTATCTAATAAAACATTAATGTTATAAAACTAAAAAGAAAACTACTACTATTACAAGAGAAATGTAAAATAAACTCTCTGAAACTTTCTTCCTTCTCTATATTTTCTTATGAATTTCATTACAACTGAAGCCCATATTTATAGGCGTTGAAGTTACTATGCAAGTTACTATGCAAGTCACTATGCAAGTTACTATGCAGATTTTAAAATAATAGTGGTGGGGTCATTCACATAATTTAGTGGTGGGACAGGGGGGCGGCGGCCGACGTTCGTTTGTAATACTCCCCCTTGAATAACCACCCATAAAGAATCTGCCTCGTTAAAACCTTGCCAAGGAAAAACCCAGTGGGAAGAAAAACCAATGGCGAAGGAAAAAGAGTACAGTCTCTTTATGTATCCACAAGTGCTTTAAGATTGCCTCATTAAAACCTTGCAAAGGAAAACCCAATGGGATAAAACCTTAGCGAAGGAAAAAGAGTACAATCAGCACAAGTTTTCAGGACTTTTACTCCCCCTGGAAAGTGCATGACAATAGTTTTTGAGTTTTCACATTTTAATATTTTGCACAATTTTCTTGAATGTCGCAGTTGGTGATGTCTTCGTGAATAAATCTGCCAGATTATCACTTGATCGTATATTTGATATATCCTCCTTTGATTTGAGTGATACAAGCAGCATTATCTTCGTATAAAATTGTTGAGCTATCAAAATACCACACTTTTCTTGGATATGTTGAGTCATTGATCTCAGTCAAATATACTCTCGACTTGTTTCATGAATTTGTAATAATCTCTGAGTGATTTGAAGATGAAAAATAATATCTGGTTGACAAACTTAATAGAAATCTGATACCTGCAGTAATACTTAAATTCCCCCTGATAATATGCATTAGTGTTTCAAGTAATAAGTAAATATGATTTCAGTATATATAACAAGTTAAAAATTCAAACATGATCTCCAACTAAATAATGCATTAGAGAGAGTATGATAATATTTTCATCTAAAATTTTCTCCCCCTCATTCGGCGTTATTAGGAAGAACTTGTTTATGTACAGCAGAAATAACATTGGAAACCATCTATGTATGATAAAAGCTGTAAAAGTTTTGAGATTTAATATTATCGATTCGGTGGAAAATCAAATCCGCTTGACATTGTGGACAAACGAGATTTTGAAGAGATTTGAAGGTTTCGGGTTGTTGTTTAAATATAACCAATTTTACCATTGGTTTACTCCAGCAAAAATATTTCGCATTCCTCATAGATTCAGTTGTTGTTCATCCAGAACAATATTATGTCTGATAGAAATTCTAATGTCCCAGATTTAAACCATGAACCTTTTATACCTCAACCACTTATATTTTCTCCTGAGACTGTAAACACCATGATAGGAGCAGAGATATATCTTTCTAGAAAATCTGATCCTGAAATTGTTGCAGCATCAAGAATCCTTAGTGCTCAATATGCTGTCTCTCTTACAACCATGTCTCAGAGGCTATTGGCGAGAACGAGTGAGGTTGATCATCTTAAAAATCAAATATCTGAGTTGCATCAAACGCTTGCAACTAAAGATAGTAAAAATAAAGATTTAAGACAAGAAAACAAGGAGCTGAAGAAACTTGTAGACTGGTATTCTTGTGACCTGAAAACACGAGTAGAAGAGTTGGAACGAGAAAGAGCTCAGATACAAAGTCAACAGTAGCTAACGGCAGAGGTTCAGCGTTTACAAGAAAATAGGGATAGCTGTAATTAATCTCGCTAGCTTTTGAAATTATGCATCCAGCATATCTTGTAAAGTGAGATTTGAAGAGATGATGGTTTGTCTTGTTCTTATTTCCATTTCTATAAGAACCGTCTTTAGCTTCATTTAGTACGCATCAAATCTTCTTATCATATCTATAATTCATCTGTATTTGTATTCTTATTCTACAAATTTCCAATGGCTCATCAATTTCCTTTTACTATTTCTCACAATCAACATATGAGGTATCCTTCACCTCAATTACAAGTTGATCCTGCATCTTCTGCAGGTGCAATGTTGCAGCAAGCAAATGATCTGGCTAATAAGTCAGATCGTGAAGCTGTTTATGAGCTGGTGACTCTCGGCACCCGATACTCCTCTTCTATTGTTGGATTTTCCAACCGATTACAATCCAAAAATCGTGAGATTGAGGAGCTTAACGAGAATGTTTCTGTACTTCAACGACTCGTTCAAGAGTCTGACAAAAAAATTGCAGACTTAAAGCAAGAGAATAAAGATTTAAAATCCTTACTTGCCTCTTCATTTCGACTGCCTAATCCTTTAGATAAGGATGGTATGTTGCTTTATGAAGAGCAAATGCATTTGAGAGATGAGGCTAGAAGTCTCAAATTCTTGTAACTCATCTATGAATTGAATAATAAGATCTTTCCTTTTCAAATGTATTTCTTGAATTTATAGCAACCCTTGTAATCTTTTCAAGAGTTCTAACAAGGTAAATCATCAACGTAAACTGCAATAATGATGAATCCAGATTCTGATAAAACACATGAACATATAGGATTATTCTTAAATCCTTTTGTCAATAGATACTCGTTGATTCAATTATACCACATGTGTCCGGATTACTTTAACCCATATAAAGATTTTTGAAGTTTTATAAAGTACATACTCTTAAATGTACTTGGATTAGATGCTTCAAGTATTGTAATAATCTAATGATGCTTATAAATATGCAGTAACCACATTCATTAACTGCATATATAATCCTTTTGTAATAACCAAATCAATTAAAAATATGAATGTGATTGCATTCATACCAAGGAAATATGTTTCCTCATAATTGCTCGGGTTTCTACTGGAAACCTTGTGCGACAAATTATATCGCATAATTTCATTTCGCATTACGCTTTCGTATAAATACTCACTTATATCTGACAAATATTACACCCTTTGGTGTTTGGACAACAGGTCCAAATGCATCTCGCTTCACTAGCGAGTTTAATTCAGTTTTAATAACTGCTTTCCATTTTGGCCAATCATTTCTACGTCGACATTCTTCGACGATTTTTGGCTCACTTTCTTTATTACTTCTGGTAATATCAAGTGTTATCATATATGTTGTCGACAACAGTTTTATTTCTATCCATAAATTTTCCAGTACTCATGAAATGTATTGAGATCTCATTGTTCCTCTTCAAGGGAAAAACATTTCATGAAACACCTCTACAGGAGGTTCCTCTTCAGGAGATTTATACTCTTCAGGAGTTTTCTCTTCAGGAGTTATACTCTTCAGGAGTTACACTCTTCAGGATTTACCTCTTCAGGAGTTACCTTTTCAGGAGGTTTCCTCTTCAGGAGGATTATATTTTATACAGAAAATACGGTCTCTTCATGAGCACCGATTTTTATTTTTCTTGTGCACCAATAGATATTCAACGCTTCAGGTGTATCTTAGACTCATTTATTGCTGTTTTAACAACTCGTCCTTCAGGGACTTCAATTCTTGCTTAAGCATTAACAGCAGTAATATATGATTTTACAACACCTTTAGTGTCAGTAAATGCATCATGTAATTGATTTGCAACACTTTGCAGATAAATAATCCTCTGAACTTCTGGTTCACATTTATTTGTAAGAGGATCAAATTTAAACAGGACTTTATTATCCCAAATAATTTCTTGTCGTGCTTCAGGCACCAATATTTCATTATTTCAAAACATGATGAAATATTAATAAACTTATATATAAAAACTTAGTATAAATAAATCAAGTGCTTGGCCGTACAACAGGTACGTGACTACTGTTTAGTTATATTACATCTATGACAAACATCTTCATCTTTTTATGAAGAATTATTCTGAGGGCCTTTACCCTTCTCTGAGTTTGATCACTTCTGGTGATATGATATATTTTTATCATCTTTAGTGTTGTCGCTTTTGGGACCAACACTTCTATAATTTTTCTACCACATTTACGCCCTTAATTCCCGTTCACTTTTGGGAATTGTGTAAATTCGATATCATTAATAGGACGTAACTGGTGTAACAAAAACTCACTATTTAGCTCAATCACTGGAAGACAAAATAAAAGTTCAGAATATTTGTTGAACTTTCACTCTCGATATTGCTACTGCAGGAGCACATTCGAGGTATGAAAAATAATGTCTTCTTTTATATATCATCATCAGTGACATTTTCACTGTATAATTTTAATATTGAGCTGATTTTAAAGAGTGCAGAATATTCAATACCACTTTTAAAATCTTGCAACTTCAAGTGCAATAAATCATAATGATCTTTTGAGAGGATTACATCTTCTGGTGTTTATATCACTCTCTTAATTTATTTCACACAGTAAGATGATTTTTCATCATGAGATACACAGCACGGTCCTTCAAGGACACATGGTTTTCTTCTATGATTGTATCTTTCAAGTTCATCATCATATCCAAATAGATCTCATCAAGGATCCTGGATAAATAACACTTTTCAGAAATGTCAATAGTAATAAATCTCAATATTTGACATTATATTATAAAAATAAATCTGTGAATTTAAGAAATATATTCACATTATCATGAGAATAAAAATAAAATTTTATCAAGTAATATTCAGCAATATTACCTTTAATATTTATCTCAAGGACTGCAAATAATATATTGAAAAACTTACTTGAAGTAGAAGACCACTAGCTTCAGTATCGGTAGAACCTCGTGCTGATAACGTGTTATAAAACTAAAAAGAAAACTACTACTATTACAAGAGAAATGTAAAATAAACTCTCTGAAACTTTCTTCCTTCTCTATATTTTCTTATGAATTTCATTACAACTGAAGCCCATATTTATAGGCGTTGAAGTTACTATGCAAGTTACTATGCAAGTCACTATGCAAATTACTATGCAGATTTTAAAATAATAGTGGTGGGGTCATTTACATAATTTAGTGGTGGGATAGGAATGCGGCGGCCGACATTCGTTTATAACAATTAACTTCTAAAACTATTTTGACTTTTGTTTTTAGCCTTGATTGATGTATAAATTAAAAGATATTATAAAATCTGAAAAATATTTGTAAATTAATTTCAACTTTATCAGTTTTAAGAAAATGAATTGTAACACAAAAAGGTTCAAATTAAATCAACAAAATGGCATCTGCCGCCCTCAAAATGCCAAAACCGGCTCCAATAAAAACACAGTCATAAACTTATGACGTTGTCCATCATCTCCCCACAACCTAACTTTCCACTCCAACGGACCATCCGAGCCCTGAGACTCTTTCGGCGGGCCCACCCGCCAAACTCATGACCGGACCCCGTAGCCCAGAAGAAACTGAACCCGAATCCCAGACTCGAAAGCCCGCCGGAGCCACCGCGATGCGCCTCGTTGTGCCTCTGCAGGGGGTAGTCCAAGGTCGCGGAGGTCTTATATTGGGATCTCTCATCCCCTGCGCCCTCTTCTACTTCTTCCAGCTCTACGTTAAACGGCACCGTTCTCCCAAGTCCGACTCGAACCCAACATCGCCGTCTCAGTCCTCGTCCAACCTCGTTGAGCTCCCACGCTCATCCTCGCGGTCCAATTTATCGTCCCGCGGGTCCATAGGACGCGTCCGAGTCTCGTCTAGGGCGACCTGGATTGCGAGACCGAACGACTCGCCATATTATATCGGGCTGGATAAGGTTTCGGAGGATCCTTATGACAGGTTCGATAACCCCAATGGGATTATCCAACTTGGGTTGTCGGAAAACAGAGTGAGTTTATGGTTTGGTCGTTTTAATTGTTTATTTTTGAATTCTTTCCCCTTTTATCTTTTGGTGGTTTGGTTTGGACTAACTTTGTTTTGTTTTGTTTTTTATTTTTATTTTGGGTGATTGGAATTTGTAGCTGTGTTTTGATTTGATTGAGAAATGGCTTTCGGAGAACTTGAAGGATTCTGTAATTGGAAGTGACGGCGGTTGTTTGAACATTAGTGGAATCGTAGCGTACCAACCGTCCGATGGATTAATGGAGTTGAAAGGGGTAAAGTTTATTCCGTTATTCATTTCAAACAAGAAAATGGAAAATTTTTCTTGTTTGAATTCGTAGCAACTGATACTATATTGGCTGCTGTTGTAAATGAGTGCGAGCTATTCAAGTGTTCTCTGTTAAGTGATGATTGGCATGAGAATTTAATTATAGCTGGGTTTTTTCTACACTAAATGGGCTATATCTTCTATGGAAATCTTTGATTAGTTGATAGTAAATTAGTTTCATAGAAGATCTAATTCTGGTGCCAAATCAGTTAAGGTTAGTCAACTTAGTCTAAAGATGGTAGCATTTAGCTGTTATGAACCGATGAGGGTCTATGTGTCCACAATCGATAATCTTTGGAAGTTTTTTTTCCCCTGTTGCAATGAGGCAACAAGCTGTTATATACTTGTTCCCTGTATCTATTTCTAGCACCTGACTAGGTGTTATTCCCTTGTATACTCTCTGTGTACTTGAGGCTACACACATTTGCTCATTAATGTTTATAATATTTTTTACTGATAGAAAAAGGATGTTAGGTTTGCATGTCTGATATGATTGTACTACCTTTACAATTAACAGTCAACATTTAGTTAAACAATGTTTGCACCTTTATTAGTTTTTTTTTTCCCTTTCCTTTCTTCAGAGTGATTTCACTGATTTGCTTGAATCTGTTCATCGTGAATTTTTGCTGCTGAAGATGTTCTTTTTTACTTGCAGCTTTTATTACACTGGTTATCATTGCTAGCCTCTTGCTTAAATCTAAGATTAGTGGCTGTTTAAAACAATTGACAAGTAACCAAATTCTTTTGTAGGATAGCTCGTGGTACGGTAAATATACTTTTAATTCATCATTATGGATTCTCTTTTAGATAATTATGTTGTATCCCGAATGCATCATTCACATGCAGAGAAAAAAAATTGTTGTTATTGGATTAACAGAATTTGCCAAAAAAGTAAAATGAACGATGGAGGTCACTATATTTTATTTTTTATGATCATTATTTTCTATAACCTAAGAACGAAAAAATGTAAGGCTAGCCTAATGACTCTGGTAAATACTGTACAAAAGTGATCAGCCATTTTTGTAGTCAGAAATCACATTGAGTTCGTGGTATTTCTATATTTAGTACTTCTAATATGAATTATCCTTTTGGTACTTTGCAGGCGATGGCAGGTTTCATGTCTCAGGTAATGGGAGGAGCAGTCTCATTTGACCCATCACAGATGGTGTTGACCTGTGGTGCAACTCCTGCTCTTGAGATGCTATGCTTCTGCTTAGCGGACCCAGGAAATGCATTTCTTGTACCCACGCCTTATTATCCTGGGTAATGCTATGATATCCACTAAAGTTGATATCTATGGGTAAAACCATTTTTTTTTTATTAATTAAGAAACCAACCTACCCCCTGAATCTTCTATACTCAAATCTAATGTGGAAACTAATTAAGAAATGATCTACAGTTTTGACAGGGATATGAGATGGCGCACTGGAGTGGAACTAATTCCAGTTCACTGTCGCAGAACTGACAACTTCATTATAAGTATCAGTGCTCTTGATCAAGCATTTAATCAGGCAAGAAAACGTGGAGTAAAAGTTCGTGGGATTCTCATCTCTAATCCTGCAAATCCTGTTGGCAATTTGCTACCTCGGGAAACAATTGACAGTCTTTTAGACTTTTCACAAGAGAAGAACATCCATATTATAGCTGATGAAATATTCGCAGGGTCTGTGCATGGAACTGAGGAATTTGTAAGCATGGCTGAAGTTCTTGATTCGAAAGAGATTGACAAAACTAGAATTCACATAGTATATGGTCTATCGAAAGATCTCTCTCTTCCCGGATTTAGAGTTGGGGCGATCTATTCCTTTAATGACAGTGTTTTGATTGCTGCTAAAAGGTTAACAAGGTTTTCGTCAATTTCTGCTCCAACCCAGCGGCTGCTAACTTCAATGCTTTCAGATACCAGATTCACTTGGGCATACATTGAGACCAACAAAAAGAGGATACGGGAAATGCATGATTTGTTTGTGGCAGGTTTGAAACAATTAGGAATCGAGTGTGCACCGAGTAGTGCTGGTTTATATTGTTGGGTTGATATGAGTGGATTAATTCCCTCTTATAGTGAGAAAGGGGAACTTGATTTATGGGAAAAGCTGTTGAATATTGCTAAGATCAATGTAACTCCAGGGTCTGCTTGTCACTGCATAGAACCGGGATGGTTCCGATGTTGTTTTACTTCTTTATCTGAAGAGGATATTCCTATAGTTATAGAACGGATCCGGAAAGTTGCTGAAACTTGCAAATCTTCAAGTTGAAATACCATGGTAGAAACAGCTAATTCAGTAGTTTTCACATTGACATCTTACAATAGTTTATCAGAAATATGAGTTCAGCTGTTTGAGTTATCATAGAGTTGAACGTTCAATACATCGCAGAGTTAGTAAATTTTTTTACACTGTCAAGTCCCAGAAATGATAATTATGACGATTTGGAAGAGAAACTGAAGGAAAGGAACTGAACACAGAAATGTTGGGCCACAAGGTTGGTAGAAGTTTTCTATATCAGTTTCAATATCGGCAGGCGCTTCCCCTTCCTATGCAGTGCTTCGATCATCTTGTTGCCAGATTTGAAAATGAAGCATCCGAAAGCACCTTTCTTTGTCAATTCCTGTCATAGTTGCATTCAGGCAAGAGTAAAAGTTGTTTTGCATTCCTTGTTCAAATAGGGGATAGATAACATTTGCTTTTCTCCCTTTTTTGGGTTGGAAGGAATTGACTACTTTTTTTGTAAAATTTTGCTGTATTTTTTTCTTGGTTAAACATACCAATCGTTGTTCTATAGTAGGCTACTGCCTAGGTTGATGATAAGCAAAACTGAAGCAAGAGATCGAGTTTTACCTTTGATAGATTCTGCTTTCTCATTTGAATGGCCTTTCTCTGGTAACTCCTCCTTCGGCTCATCATTATAAGCTCTCCAAGCGTAGGGGTGCGCCTTACCGCGACACTGGTATTGCTTTCAAGATCGCAGTGTTTACTTTTTGGCTCCAGTGAAGTCTTGCAATCCTTTACTCCTACCTTCTTGAGAAAGCCAGAAGTGGGTGGAAAGAGTGGAAACAGGTGTTCCAAGAAGGGTGCTCCTGCAAGGCTTGAAGTGCCAGTTACATAGCTGCTTGTACTGCTGTCTGTTTCAGAAGGTGGTGAGGAAGAGGTTTCCAGCTGGCCACTCTTATCTTCCTCTGCTGATATTTTCTCCACTGGAATAGCAGTAGAAATTGCTGTTAATGGTACAAAGCAATTTGCTAAAAGAGAGGGAGCCGAGCTGCATGAACCATCTGTTTCGAAACTGAATGTTTCAATGTCTGATTCAAAAAGACCTTCGTCTCCCTCGCCTCCATAATTCCCATCTTTATCGTTGTAATAATTGCTATCATTGTCATTGTAGTGGCGAGCATAAGCTAACAGCAATGGAGGACTGCCGAGCCTTGCTGGTGGTGCCGATTCTTGTGGTGGTGACTGTGAAAAGGAGGGCAGTGGCGTTCCTGGCTTTTCCTCCCACACGAAGGGAACCGAGACAACAAGTTTGATGGGAGGTTTTGGAGCAGACTGAGTAACCGAAGAAGTGCCTGGCTTCCAGTCCTTTTTAGGTATTCCTGGCCTTTCTTCCCAAAGAAATGGGACTGAAGGTGGTTGCCTAGCCTGCTTCCTGTTTGAGTTTCCAGTGAATTCTTTCTCTGCCATTTTGGAATTGACTCTGTAGCTGAAACCTAAGATATTCTCCACTGTTTTCTCTCTTTCTCTCTATATATAATGAGAGTGTTTTCTACTAACTAAACTACAAATGCTAACTGCACCATTTTAGTGCTTGAAGAAAATTAGTTCATGCTAACTGCTCTATATTTGAGGGTGAAGAGGTTAGGTCACCTACATTTTTCTCTCTATGTCAGTAGTTACAACGCAGAGACCTGGTCCAATACAATAAAACCCCCTGGATATCATCAACTTCATCTTTGGGATTGGAGTTTTGCTGTTTTCTGCCCAGTGACAAATATAGTTACGTTTTTTTTTTTTTTTTTTCTAGATATTTAAACGCGTTTGTATCCTCCACTGATTCCAATATCTTGGTTATATCCTCTCGTGGGTTAGTTCGGTTAACACCCTCCAAAAACAACCAGGCATTATTATAATAGCTTTATGTTTCTAAATGCATGCGCTTTGCATATTAATTTGGATGAGATTTGGACAGTTTGAAAATGCAGTTTTGCACCATATCATTGGCATTGCAAGGAGGCAGAAGACATAAAAAAATAATAAAAATATTTTAGTCACAAAGTCATTAGACAAAAATAATTCCACAAACTGATTTGTCTTGATGTGATCTATTCGATTGTAGGATTACTTTTATTATAATACACATTTGATAACCCATATAAAGCAGGTTAGTTTGTAAAATTATTTTTGTGTAATCCTCTAATAGATATAGCACTCATCAAATTATTCGAATTCAGCAACAATAAATGGACACCATATAAAATTTATACAAGGTAAGAAACAAATAAACCAACTTCCAAAGAAAATACTAACAAACACCTAATAAATGAAACCCAATTGATGTATGTCGAAGCGGAAACCTCAATTGATGTATGTCGTAGCGATATCAATCATATCCAATTTTTTTTTTTTTTTTTTTATAATCAAGCTTGCATTCAATAAAATTAAAAGAACAAAACCTTTAGGGAGAATCTTTTCCGCTATCACTATACCGAATACTAGTAGGAAATAGAGATAATGGTATGCTACCAAACAAAGAGTTAAGGGAAGCCCATTGCGCCACAGAGTGCGCAAGTTAATTTTGAAATCGATCTATTTTTTTGAAGCTCCAATCTCCATGAGCTTTCAAAGAGTTTGCAATATCTCTTGAGATGGAGAAAAATTGCCAACTTGATTCTTCGCCATTGATGGTAGCAATTACAGTGGAAGAATCTCCTTCTAGGATGGTTGATGAGGCGTTTAAGTGCTTTGCCATCTTATTAGCCAAATTTGCTGCCAAGTCTTTTGCAATCACTGGGATTATGGTAGAGATTTCCTTTGTCCAGAATTCAATAATTTTTCCATCAGAATTTTTGTTTACAACAGAAGCCATAAAAATGAAATTTTGACAGCAGCATCAAAAGATATGCAAAGTCAATTAAGTGTAGGTTTTTGCCATTCAAACTGCTTTTGATTGCTTCTACTTCATTTTCCAAGCTTGAAGATTCTATAGATATGAATGATTCAACTATTGTGACGCCTTGTTGATAGAAAGCTTAGAGTGGTTGTGAATTAGATCATTTCGAAGACGCCATATGAAATCTAAAATCAGAACTATAAAGATTTGAAAGAGGCGTTCTTCTTGATTATTAAGGCCCAACTTCGATTTTGGAGTTAAAATAACAGAGATCCAGTCTTTAGAATTTATAGTCAGCAAAGAGTGATTTAAAGGCCACCTATTAAGACTCCACATGATTCGAGTGATTGGGCATTACATAAAAAGATGAATGAGAGTTTCCATCACAAAGTGGGCAATTTAAAGAAGAAATATTAGGAATGAATCCTAATGAATCTCTTTAGTCACTCCTTTGCTGGAAGGATACCCCAAATAATTTTCTAGATGAGAAGTTTGTAGCAGTCATGGATTTTGAGTTTCCATATTTCTCCATATTAAAGTTTGGAATATTTGCCCGAATGGAGTTTGCAAGGTTGGAGGTAAGATGATAAGAAGTCTTGATAGAGAATTCCTATTCTGAGACTTGGTCCATATTGGGCAATCCAATCTTTGTTGTGAAATGATCAATTTTTTTTTAATTTCTTTGACACTGTCTTGGTGGAAAATAGATGAAAGTTTTAAATTCCAAAAACAAGTGGCTTTATTAATAAAATAAAAAACTTTTAAAGAATGCGAAAGATCAACTAGATAATTAAGAGGTAAAGACTTAAAATTTTCCATAGATGGAATTCAAGGATCAAGCCAAACTTTCACTGATAAACCATTTGTGATATGGAAACACAAACCTTTTTCCAGCAAGTGATGAGTCTTTAAAATTCCTTTCCAAAGGTTTGAGTTCGTAGCCTAGGCCACATCTTGAGCGAAGGGGTTGTCTTTAAATATTTCTTTGAAAGAAGCTTGTGCCATATGCTGGGATTTTGTTGGCTTATTTCCCACCCTGTGTTAACTACCAGAGCTTTATTCATATTTTCCATTAGTCATAGGCCCAGTCCACCATCTTTTTTTGGTTGACAAATTGTTTTTCATGATTTTAGGCATAACTTATGTTTTTGAATTTTTGTCATTCCCCATTAGAAGTTCTTGAAACTAGTATTCGAAGACTTACATATTGACTTTTGAAGCATATGCTTGACATTTGATAAGTGGGAATGGAACTTGCTACTGTTCAGATGAGCATTGTTCTCCCTGCTTGAGAAAGCAGTTTGGATTTCCAACCATCAAGTCTTTTATTAACTTTCGCCATCAACTCTTTGTAATCCTCTCTTTTGGATCGACCAAATGTCATCATGATCCTCAGATATTTAATTTTGGCTGACATTTCTTTGTATGACATTTTGTCCCTTACAACCATTCTTGTAGCACTTTTAGTATTTTGAGTAATGTAAAAGGAGGAATTGTTTTAATTTATCCATTATCTTGATGCAACTTGATATTTCTCTAAGGCAATGTTAATTGCCTGAAGAGATTTCTTTTTTGCTTTTCCAAAAATAATCAAGTCATTTACAAAGAGGAGGTGAGAGATTAGGAGACAATCACGACTAATTTTAATACTTTCCTATTGTTGTGAGGATTCTGATCTTGCCAGTAGTCTTGAGAGGATGGGCTTTGAAGAAACCTCCCGAGGATCCATTGATGAGAATAGAGAAAGAAATTGTCGTTTTATATTCCTTAACAAGATCGATTTAGGTTGAGCAGAATCCCAAAGCTTTCAAAACAGCAAATAGGAAATCCATTCGATGAAGTCGAAAGCTTCTTCTATATCTAACTTTATTGTCACTTGATCTTTCTTCCCTTTATGATCTTTATGATGATGAAACATTTCATGGGCAATGATTGAATTTTCTTTGATGTTAAGACTTGGTACAAATGCTATTTGAAAATGGGATGTAATTCTTGGAAGTGTTTTCTTGAGATGGTTAACAAGGATTTTTGTGATGACTTTGTAAATAATATTTGTCAGACTTATTAGCTAAAGATTTTGTGGAGAACTTGAGTTGGCTATTTTTTGGGAAGAGAGCAATGTTGGTGTGGTTCATTTGTTTCAAAAGCTTCCCACTTCTAAAGAAGTTTTGGACCTCTACAATCACATCTTTTTTGATAATATGCCAATAGTATTTGAAGAAAAGTGTTGTCATTCCATCAGGACCCGAGACTTTATGATTTGGGATTTGCTTGAGAGCTTCCAAGATTTCTTCCTCCATAGGTAAAGTTGTTAGGAAATCATTATCTGCCTCTAGAATGTGCTTCCCGAAAAGATTCTCGAGATTCTCTAGAAAAATCTGATTAGGAGAGGTAAAATGGATTTGAGATGATTAATAAAAGAAGACTTAATAATATTCTAATCCATTGTCCAATTACTTGGACTTAGCATAATGAAATCAATCCCATTACGTCGCCGACGAATGGTAGTGGATAAATGATAGAAGCGAGTTTTCAAATCCGACATAGTGAGCCAGTTTATTCTTTATTTTTGACTCCAAAGCATTTTTTCATGTTTTAGTTGTTCTTGGAGTTTAAATTGGAGAGATCTCTCTCTCTTTGTAAACTCCATTGATTGGGAGCAACGTTCTGGAGATGATTTACCTCCAACTCAATTTGTTGAATGTTGGTTTGGTTTTTTTCAAAGTGGCTTTGATTCCAATGCATGAGTGCCTTTTCATTTCTTTGATTTTACTACAAAAAATATAGGTGGGGTTCCCAATGAAATGTTGACTCTATGCGTCTTTGATTATGACATTGCTTAGAGGTTCTCGATTCCAGAAGTCCTTAAATTCAAAAGATGCAACCTTCTTGCCTATTTTGGTGTGTTGAGCAAGAGGGGATGGTGATCTAATGCCGAAGATGTAAGATGCTAAATGGTGGCATCTGGGAATAAAATGTGCCATTGTGTGTTTGCAATTCCTCGATTCAATCTTTCTTTAATCATTGCTTTACCATGATGATTATTGGTCCAAGTGAAGATGGGACCAAAAAACCCTATTTCGATGAGACCACGTGCGTCTATCAAAATTTTTAAGCCATCAATAGATGAAGAAGTTACTGGCTGGTGTCCGTATTTATCAGCTTGATTTATGAGATAATTAAAGTCACTAATGAAAAGCTACGGTTTTGGGAAGGTGCGATGAGTTGAGTCCATTAAAGACCAAAAGTTTGCTTTGTGTTTTCATTGAGCTGGAGTATAAACAAAAGTAATTAACCAAAGATGATTAGGTGGATCAGAGTAAACCAAAATAGATATAATATTATTATTAACATGTACTAGTTCAATATCAACACCCGGTCTCCAAATTAACAAAAGGCCTTTATTTTTTTTTTTAGGCGGGAGAATGTACAAAATGGTGGAAACCAAGCCTATTTACAATAGTAAAGGTGCGTACATTATACACCATAGTTTTTGACAAAAATATAATATATGTATTATATTTGCTAATATTGGCCCTTAAACTTCTAATTACTTTAGGGCGAACAAGTCTTCTGCAATTCCATACCCATGACTTCATGGGAAACTTGGAGGCCTGGTTGAGTCCGCCTCTTTAATTTTTTTTGGTTTAGTTGCCTGGGTGTATGGCTTGGATTTCGCAGATGTCTTTGACTTATGAACTTTTCTTTTTGGCTTTCGATTGAAAGATAGAAGCATGAGGGCATCATCTTTTTCTTCATTGCACTTCTCATGGTTTTGTGTCACTGACTGAGGGGGTCTCATAAGAGATTTTTTTTGTGCTTTTGGGGTTGCTCATATTCATCACCAATGAAAGCAGTCATTTTCGATTGTACCTCCGCATATGAAAGAGGGATTAAAACTACAAAGCTATCAGTAGGACCTGGGTCTGCAACATGGGTTTGTGAGCCATCTGGATTGGTAGATTTGTATTTAGCCACATATCTGATAGTGGGCCTAGGTAGCTTGAATATAATAGAAGTGGGGTAGGGAGGTGGCTTAGATAGAGTAAGCTGGCTTGGTTGGAAAGTGATTGAGGAAATGAAATTTTTGTCATTGAGTCTTTTGAAGGTGGGTTGCCTGCATTATAGGGAGGGTCGTATTTCTAGTTGGCTCGTGGGATTTGGTTCTCTCCTTGAGATTGAGCTCATAGGATTGAGTAGACCACTTGAGTCTTGGCTCAAGAAGCTTGAGTGATCACTAGCAGTTGATCCGCAGGTTGAGCAGATGTATCGCGAGCCTCATTAGACGAGTCATGGGTTGCGATTGAGAAATGAGTCGAAGGAATAGAGCTTGAGAGCCCAATCTACCTTTGTTGGTTCTACAATGCCTTAAATCCTATAATAATCTTCTGTATCTTTAACCATTGGGAAGACCATGCCTCAGAGTTCAAAGCGGATGGGAACGTAAACTATTGCAGAGCTAACTCAACCACATTGCTATAGAGAAGTTGAGTAGCCATAAATTGAGAGACTTGATTATCTTGAGTGATTGATTCAAATAGGTTTAATGGGAAGAAATTAATATTCGGATTAATTGGAGCTCTTTCGATAAGTGATACACTTGCCTTTGTTGCAAAATAGGTTAAAGGTATAAAACTGGAGTGCCCAGCCTGCCTTTGTTGGTTTTACAGTGCCTTAAATCCCATAACGGTATCTTGTAACTTCAACTATTGGGAAGACCACGGCTCAAAATTTAAAGCGAATGTGAACATAAATTGTTTCAAAATTAATTCAACTAGATTGTTGTATAGAAGTTGAGTAGTCGTCAACTGTGAGATGTGATTATATTGAGTGATTGATTAAATCGGGTTTGATGGGAATGAATTAATACTCAGATTAAATAGGGCTCATTCGATGGGTGATATGCCTGCCTTTATGGCGAAATGAGCTGAAGGTATAGAGCTGGAGAGTCCATCTTGCCTTTGTTAATTCTATAGTGTCTTAAATCCCATAAAAATTTCTTATATCTTCAACTATTGCGAAAACCATGCCTTAGAGATCAAAGCAAATGTCAACATAAAGAATTGTAGAGCTGATTCAACCAAAGTGTTGTTGAGAAGCTGAGTAGTCGTCAATTGGAAGATGTGATTATCTTGAGTGGTTGATTAAACTAGGTTTGGTGGTAAGGAATTAATACTTAGATTAATTGGGGCTCATTTGGAGGGTGGTACGCCTACTTTTGTTGCAAAATGGGCCAAAGGTATAGAATTAGAGGGCCCAACCTCCCTTTATTGGTTCTACAATACCTTAAATCCCATAATAATCTCTTCTATCTTCAACTGTTGCGAAGACCACGCTTTAGAGTTCAAAGCAGATGACAACATAAACAATTGTAGAGTTAATTCAACCAGAATGTTATTGAGAAGCTGAGTAGTCATCAATTGGAAGATGTGATTATCTTGAATGGTCGATTGAACTAGATTTGGTGGGAAGGAATTAATACTAAGATTAATTGGGGCTCCTTCGGGGGGTGATACGCCTATTTTTGTTGCGAAATAAGATGAATGTATAGAGTTGGAGGGCCCAGTCTCCCTTTGATGGTTTTGTAATATCTTAAATCGCATAACAATCTTTTGTATCTTCAACTATTGGGAACATCATGCCTCAAAGTTCAAAGCAGTTGGGAGAGTAAATTGTTGCATATTTGAATTAATCAGATTTTTGTGGATAAGTTGAGTAGCTGTCAACAAGGAAATGTGATTATCTTGAGCGATTGATTGAACCATGTTTGGTAAAAAGGAATTAATACTTGGATTAATTGGGGCTTATTCAGTGGGTGATACTCCTACCTATGTTGCAAAATGGGTTGAAGGGATAGAGCTAAATGGCCCAACTTGTCTTTGTTGGTTTTGTAGTGATTGAAATCCCATAAAAATATTCTGTATCTTTAATCATTGGGAAGACCATGCCTCAGAGTTCAAAGTGGATGTGAACATAAACTGTTGTAGAATTGATTCAACTAGATTGTTGTAGAGAAGTTGACTAGTCGTCAACTGGAAGATGTGATTATATTATGTGATTGATGGAACCAAGTTCAGTGGGAATGAATTAATACTCAGATTAAATGAAACTCTTTTGGTGAGTGATATACCTGCCTTTGTGGCGAAATGAGCTAAATATATAAAGTTAGAGGGCCTATTCTGCCTTTATTTGTTTTGCAATGCCTTAAATCTCTCAACAATATTCTGTATCTTCAACCATTGCGATGACCACGCCTCAGAGTTCAAAGTAGATGGAAACATAAATATTTGCAGAGCTGATTCAACTAGAGTGTTGTATAGAAGGTGAGTAGTCATCAACTAGGAGATATTAATTATCATAAATGATTGATTGAACCAAGTTTGGTGGCAAATAATTACTACTAGGATTAATTGAGGCTCATTTGGTGGGTGATATGTCTGCTTTTGTCACAAAATCGATCGAATGTATAAAGCTGCAAGGCCCAACATCTCTTTGTTAATTTTGTAATGTCTTAAATCTCATAACAATCTCCTGTATCTTCAACTATTGGGAAAATCATGCCTCAGAGTCAAAGCATATGGAAATGTAAATTTTTGTAGAGTTGATTCAACCAAATTACTGTAAATAAGCTGAATAACCGGCAACTGGAAGATGTGATTATTTTGAGTGGTTGATTAAACTAGGTTTGGTAGAAATTAGTTAATAATCGATTAATGAGTCGAAGGTATAGAGCTTGAAGGCTCAGCCTGCCTTTGTTGGTTCTATACCTTAAATACCATAATAATTTCCTATATTTTTAACCATTGAGAAGATCACGTCTTAGAATTTAAAGTGAATGTGAATGTAGACTTTGGCATAACTGATTCAACCAGATTGCTATGGAGAAGGTGAGTAGCTGTCAACTGAAAAATGTGAATATCTTGAATGATTAATTAAACTAGGTTTGAGGAGAAGGAATTAATATTATGATTAATTGGGACTCCCTCAGTGGGTGATAGATCTGCCTCTGTTGTAGAATTGGCCGAAGGTATAAAGCTGTAGGTACCAACATCTCTTTGTTGGTTTTGCAATGCCTGAAATCTCATAACAATCTCTTGTATCTTCAAGCATTGAGACGATCGTGCCTTAGAGTTTAAAGCATATGAGAATGTAAACTGTTACAGAGCTGATTCAACTAGATTGCTTTAGAGAAACTAAGTTGCCATCAACTAGAAGATGTGATTATTTTCAGTTATTGATTGAAATATGTTTGGTGAGAAGGAATTAATACTCGAATTAGTTGGGGCTCTTTCAGTGGGTGAGACGCCTGTCTTTATTGTGAAATGGGCCGGAAGTATAGAGTTGTAAGACCCATCTTGTCTTTCTTGGTTCTGCAGTGCCTTAAATCCCATAACAATCTCATATATCTTTAACCATTGGGAAGACCACGCCTCAGAGTTCAAAGTGGATTTGAACATAAACTGTTACAAAGTTGATTCAACTAGATTGTTGTAAAGGAGTTTAATAGCCGTCAACTGGAAGATGTGATTATATCAAGTGATTGATTGCGGTTTGGTCGAAACGAATTGATTCTCGGATTAAATGGGGCTCTTTCGATGGTGATACACTTATCTTTGTGGCGTAAGGAACCTAAGATATAAAGATGGATGGCTCAGCTTGCCTTTGTTGGTTTAGCAATGCCTTAAATCTCATAATAATCTCCTATACCTTCAACCATTGTGAAGACTATACTTTAGAGTTCAAAGCAGATGAAAACATAAATAATTACAGATCTGATTCAACTAGAATGCTGAGAGAGGCTGAGTAACTGTCAATTGAGAGATGTGATTATCTTAAATGATTTATTGTACCAAATTTGGTGGGAGAGAATTACTACTCAGATCAATTGAGGCTCTTTTGGTGGGTAATATGCTTGCCTTTATTGTGAAATTGGCTAAAGGTATAGAGTTGAAGGGCCCAGCCCCTCCTTGTAGTTTTGGAATGCCTTAAGTTCTATAACAATCTCATGTATCTTCAATTATTAGGAAGAGCATGCCTCAGAGTTTAAAATAAATGGGAACGTAATCTCTTGCTGAGCTGATTCAACTAGATTGCTATAGAGAAGTTGAGTAGCCGTTAACTGAGAGATGTGATTATCTTCATTTATTGATTGAACTATGTTTGGTGAAAGGAATTAATACTAGGATTAGTTGAGACTCTTTCGATGGGTAAAACGCTTGCTTTTGTTGCGTAATGGGCGAATGTATAGGGGTTGAGGGCTCAATTTATCTTTCTTGGTTCTACAGTGTCTTAAATCTCCTGACAATCTCATATATCTTCAACCATTGGGAATACCATGCCTCACGGTTCAAAGTGGATGTGAACATAAACTGTTGCAAAGTTGATTCAACTAGATTGTTGTAGAGAAGTCGAGTAGCTGTCAACTGAGAAATGTGATTATATTGAGTAATTGATTGCACCAACTTTGGTGAAAATGAATTAGTATTCGGGTTAAATGGGGCTCTTTTGGTGTGTAATATGCCTACCTTTATGGCGGAATGAGTTAAAGGTATAGAGTTGGAGGGCTCAGCTTACCTTTATTAGTACCACAGTGCCTTAAATTCCATAACAATCTCTTGTATTTTCAACTATTGCGAAGACCATGCCTCAGAGTTTAAAGCAGATGGAAACGTAAACAATTGTAGAGAAGTTGAGTAGTAGAAGTTGAGTAGTCGTCAACTGGGAGATGTGGTTATTTTGAGTGAAAAATTGTACAAAATTTGGTGGGAAGAAATCAATACTCGAATTAATTGGGGCTCCTTCAATGGGTGATTGATTGAGCCATAATTTTGTATTTTAATTCGAGTCAATTACATTTTTTCTTTTAGTAATTGAATGAATTGGGCCCTGATAAATCAACTTTAATTCAATTGATAAAAGCCTAATTTTATACCCTCTAATTTTTACTGTTGTTGGTTGCTTAATAGAGTTAATATCTTGCTTCTCGACTTCGATTGATTTTGGTTAGGCGATAGAATGATGCTTGTTTTTAGGACTTTCACAAGTGTTTGACATAAATTTTTGTGTGCATAATTTCTTTTTTCCTCTTAGGTTTGTAATATCTTGCATCGAATGACACTAAATCACATTCACGAATTGGCTTCAAGACCAGCACCATTTCATGCTCAAAACGTGGCAAGATGAAATACAGAATGCACTCTTCACTTCTGTAAAATTCTCGCAAGCGAAAAGCACATCAACTTTGCAAGCTATTTGATTTTCTCTAAGCCAAAGTCAACCCAATGCACTGACTCCCTCCAAATCTTGTTGGTCCATGTAGATCCCTACACTTCAAGATAAACACAATAAGTCCAATTAAGTAAGTCTCCATCTGCACCAACAAATACATCTCACAGGAATTAGTTCCTCAAGTCCAACCCCTACATTTCAATTTACATTTGCACTAGATCATGCAAAACATGTGCCCACCTCATGGCCACACTTTCAATTCTCATTAAAGCCTTCCAACCCACATCTCTGTACCTCAATGAAATTATGGAAGGGCTTACACATACATCCTTTGCACCAGTCCCATGGTTGCTTCTTTTGGACACACAATAGTTGCAATCACAAAAAGGAGAAAATGAAGGTTACATAAGAATAGAAACCTGAGCAAGAATGTGGCAGCAGAGAGGAGAAAAATGGGAGGAAAGGAAACAAAGAACTCGGTTTTACTAGAGTTTTCGTAGACTAGTTCTGTTTTGGCTGAATTCTCAAAGGAGCATTATTTTCATTTGGAGGGTTGTTTTGAATTCATAGACCCTTTGGGCTAGTTTCGAATCTCTCATTGTTGGTTTACTTATGTTTAATTCTAATAGTTTTTTTGTTTTACTAGTTGCATCCTGTTGTGATTGTTTTGGATCTAGTTTATTAACTTGTCTCTATTTTACATTTTAGTTTGTAGTAGTTTATAATTTGGTAGTTTCTATGTTATCTCAGCTCATTATCTCATCTCTCAATTTTGGTATTCTACATGCCAATAGTTTAATGTCGGTGGCTCACCATTAATTGGGTCATTATTTTCTGTATTATTTTCTTTTCTTTTTTGGTGTGTTTAGCCTTGAGTTAATGTTTGGTAGCTGAGTGGGTTGTTTGCATTCCGTTGCATGGTAGTTTTGGACTTCTTGTTCCTGCATTTGATCACGTTTTGTTAAGTTGTGTTGCTTAGATTTAGGCTGGGTTCTTTGGAGTTGTATGTTGGTTTATATTATTTTTGTTGAAAGATTTCAAGTAGTGTAATCTTTGGGGTTTAGTTTGAATTTGGTGGAATGAAAATAATTTTGTTTTTCATTTGCACATAGGGTGTTTGATAAAATATTTTTTAGAACGTAAAATTCATCATCTTCAATTTATTGCTTGAAAATATTGGATTAGATGATGTTGATAAATGTGGTTTATCTTCTCAAGCGAGGATAACTATAATTTATTTAACACACATTCACGAATCCATTTAATTTATGAAAGTGATTGAAGTGGCGTCAATGTACATACATTAGAGACAAAATTTCTTAGATGTTAACCAATTATTTTTGTTTTCCAATTCGTGTTAGATATAATATTTTCCTCACTTTTCTTGCATAATCTTTAATGACCATCTACTATCTCACTCAAAAGAAGCACAACATTTTATAATATCCAAAAATCTATTCTCATTGTAAACATCACTGTAGATATTTTTGATTTATAATTTTCTCTTGTCGTAGGTAGTGGGTGAATTTCTAATTAAATTAACTATTTTTTGAGGAAATGACTTGGAAGTGACTTAAGGACTTCTTTAATATGACTTGACAACTCCTATATTTAAGAGTAATTTCTAAAACACTTTTTAGAGCGAGTTAAATATTTGGCATTGTTGTCGGGAAACGACTAGTTTAATTCAAATTCTTCTATTATCTTTTTTGTTTCTTTTCTTTAACTTTTTGTTATTACATTTTGAGTTTAATTTTTTTTTTGTTTAATACTTTAGTTGTTTGGATTTTTTTTTCCTCTTGCTATTGCAATTTTTGTTTCTAGTTGTTTAGGTTCTAAAACTTATTTTGAAAATCTTTTGAAAATATGGCTGAACAACTCCCTAAGACACTTAAGGATTATTTGCAGCCTACACAAACCACACAATCATCTGCATCATCTTACCTGAGCATGCACATAATTTTAATATCAAGAATAGCACGATATCTGTGATACCCCGATTTCATTAGATGGAATCTAAAAATCCATATCAGCACTTAATTGATTTTGAACTTATTTGCTCTACATTCATGCATAGGGTCGTTACCAATGAGATGGTTATGCTATGTCTTTTTTCTTTCTCATTAAAAGATAAAGCGAAAGCCTAATTTAACACTCTTAGGCCCAACTACATTTTTAATTGGTTTGACATGGAAAAAGAGTTCTTACATAATTTTTTTTTTTTTTTACAAAGAACTCAATCATTGTAGGAACAAATTAGCCAATTCATGTAGAGAGTAGATGCGACTTTTCATTCAAGTTAGGAAAAATTTAAAGAGCTGGTCAACATGTGTCCTTACCATGAGTTTGAGTCGTGACGACTGATAAATTATTTCTACATAGTCTTGACTTCGAAGTCGAAATAGTTTGTTCACATCATGTGCACTGGTGAACTTTTCAATAAGGAGCCTAAGGATACTCTCAATTTCCTTGACTATTTGGCTAAGAACGCTTAACAGTGGACTACCAAGGTCGATAGAAAGCCAATTGCGGCTCAACCAATGAGAACAATATAAGGTGGAGGGCGACATGAGATAAAAGATGATGTTGACATTCAGACTCGGTTGGTTGCTATTAGTAGAAGGTTGGGGGTTATAGAATTGTTAATGGAAAAAACAATGAATAAAGTTCAAGAGGTGTTTGCTTTCTGTGCTGACATGAGTCATAAAGTTTTGGAGTGTCCCACTTTGTCAATGTATCAGGATGATGGTGTAAAACAACCTCAGAGTGTAAATTAAGTGAGTCGACCTCAGAATCTACCAATGTCAAACACTTAGACTCCAGTATAGCGGAATCACCCCAATGAGAAATGATCATGGGCAATCAAGTCAAGCAGTCGTATCATCTAAGAGTAACTTTTAGCAGTTTCCCATGACTCATTATCATTAGGCGTTCCAACCTCCCAGGAAGTCATTAGATGATACAGCTGGGCTGCCACTTTTCAGCAATTTATGGTAAGCCAAAATGCAACCAACACTTAAAATTCTCAGGCTATTAGTGAAATTCGAGGCAACCTAAGCAAGATGATGACCATTTTGAACACTCTAGAGAAAGGTAAATTTTTCGCTCAAACTCAACTCAACCTGCAAGTTTACAAGCAATCATATGTGCATTTAGTCGAGAATAAAGACATCAAACCAGTGAAGGTGGTGATCACACTTAGGAGTGATAAGCAAATTAAGAGACCGAAGATCCTTGAACAAGTTGACTCAAGGTCATTAGTGGTAGATGAGTGTGAATTTGAGCAATTCCTTAAAGTCTTGGAAGATGCACCAAAATTACCTAAGGCACATATTGATTTAAGTGGGAACTAAGAAAAAGAGATTGAGCCAATGAGTCAAAAAATTAAAGAGTTAAAGAAAGAGTATGTGCCTGCAGTGCCATACCCTCGGAGATTATTGTCTGCTACTAAGAATAGACAACAAAAGAAAATTTTGGAGGTGTTTAAGCAAGTGAAAATCAACATCCCACTTTTGGAGGCCATTCAACAAATTCTTTCTTACACCCAGTTCTTGAAATAATTATGTACAGTGAAGAGACAGTTGAGTTAGGTTTGGTGGGAATGAAATAATGTTCAATTAATTGGGGCTCTATTGGTGGGTGATAGGCCTACCTTCGTTGCAAAATGGACCGAATGCATAGAGCTGAACGGCCCAACCTGCCTTTGTTGGATCTACAGTACCTTAAATCACATAACAATCTCATGTATTTTCAACTAGATTGCTGTAGAGAAGTTGAGTAGCCGTCAAATGGAAGATGTGATCATCTTGAGTGATTGATTGTGCCAGGTTTGGTGGGATATAATTAATACTCGAATTAGTTGGGGCTCCTTCGGTGGGTGATACGCTTGCCTTTGATGCAAAATAGACTGAAGGTATAGAGTTGGAGGGCCCAGCCTCCTTTTGTTGGTTTCGCAGTGCGTTAAATTTTATAACAATATTATGTATCTTTAAACATTAGAAAGATCACGCCTCAGAGTTCAAAGTGGATGGGAACGTAAATTGTTGGAGAGTTGATTTAACTAAATAACTGAGGTGATTTAACTAGATTGCTGCAGAGAAGTTAAATAGCCGTCAAATGGAAGATGTGATCATCTTGAGTGATTGATTAAGTTAGGTTTGGTGGGATAGAATTAATACTCAAATTAGTTGGGGCTCCTTCGGTGGGTGATATGCTTGCTTTTAGTGTGAAATAGACTGAAAGTATAGAATTGGAGGGCCCAGTCTCCTTTTGTTGGTTTCGCAGTGCGTTAAATTTTATAATAATATCATTTATCTTTAACCATTAGGAAGATCACGCCTTAGAGTTCAAAGCGGATGAGAACATGAACTGTTGCAGAGTTGATTCAACTAAATTACTGAAGTGATTTAACTAGATAGCTGCAGAGAAGCTGAATAGTCGTCAACTAAGAGATGAGATTACCTGGAGTGGTTGATTGAATACGATTTGGTGGGAAGGAATTAATACTCGAACTAAATGGGGCTCTTTCAGAATTTAAAGCGGATGTGAATGTAAAATGTTGCAGAGCTAATTTGACTAGATTGCTATAAAGAAGCTGAGTAGCTGTCAATTGTAGATTTGATTATGTTGAGTGATTGATTGAGCTAAATTTGGTGGAAATGAATTAATACTCAGATTAATTAGGGCTTATTCGGTGGGTGATAGGCTTGTCTTTGTTGCAAAGGTATAAAGTTGGAGGGCCCAACCTGTCTTTGTTGGATCTACAATGCCTTAAATCCCATAACAATCTCTTATATTTTTAACTAAATTGCTATAGAAAAGTTGAGTAGTTGTCAACTGAAAGATGTGATCATCTTAAATAATTGATTGCTCCAGGTTTGGTATAATATAATTGATACTCGAATTAGTTGAGGGTGATACGCCTGCCTATGATGAAAAATAGGCCAAAGGTATAGAGTTGGAAGGCCCAGCCTCCCTTTGTTGGTTCTGTAGTGCCTTAAATTCTATAACAATATTATCTATCTTTAACCATTGGTAAAACCACGCCTTAGGACTCAAAGTAGATGGGAATGTGAACTATTGCAAAGCTGATTCAACCAGATTGCTGTAGAGAAGCTGAGTAGCCGTCAACTAAAAAATAGGATTATCTTGAATGGTTGACTGAATCATGTTTAGTGGTAATGAATTAATACTTTGTGTTGCCCAGATGACTAACACAAGAGGGGGGGTGAATTGAGTTGTATTTAAAAAAATAACAATTATAAATCAAATATATAATATAAAATATAAACAAAATATGAAACAATAATAAATATAAAGAGTAAGGGTAAGAGAGAAGCAAACTCAGTATGTTAACGAGATTCGGCCCCACTGCCTACGTCCTCGCCTCAAGCTACCTCTTGAGGATCCCCAAATCTACTATTCAATCTCCTTTAGGTGGAGATAGAAACCTATTACACCTTTGAGCAGCACCGCTCCAAAGAATCCGTGTAGAACACCCTCTACACTTACAATCACCTTACACTTGGTGATTTAACTATTTCCCGTGTAGAACACCTTCTACACTTCCAATCACCTCACACTTGGTGATTTAACTATTTCCCGTGTAGAACACCTTCTACACACACAAGGGTTATACACACCCTTTTACAAATACAAAAGTTGATAGTAGGTAGACTATCAAAGTACACTCCTCAATGAGTGAGATAGAAACAATACAGCGCAACCTATATCTCTCTCAACAAGAACAATAATTAAGACTCAAAACTTTAGAAAAGAGAGAATTAGAGCTTTGAAGAAATGATGCAAAACTTAGCAATAGATGTGTAAGCTCTTGTTGTAAATTTTGCAAAACTCAAGTGAGCTATTTATAGGCAAATGATTTTTCAATTTCAAATTTGAAAAGATTCCCATGTCAAAAACATCATCATTTACTTTTCAAAAATTTCAAATCTAATATTTTTACTTTTTGCATGTGACAAAAGGAGCACACTTTACTTTTCAAAAATTTCAAACATAATCTTTTACTTTTTGCATATGACAAAAGGAGCACACTTTACTTTTCAAAATTTTCAAATAAAGACATCTACCTTTTACATAAGTCAAGAAAAGCATCCACCACTTTTGAAAATATTCAAATAAAACATGCATATGTGAAAGATGACAATCAATCATCTTAATATTTTCAAAGTTCAAACATTTAATCATGTCATGCACATGTGAAAGATGACAATCAATCATCTTTCAAAATTTTCAAATTTAATTTTCAAAATATTCATGCATATGTGGAAAATGTATTTTAATGCTTTATGATAAAATATTAATTTTGAGCCTTAATCCTAATTTTGAATTTTTAAGAGATTTACAACATTACTCTATAATTTTAATGTGAACTTGTTCCCTTCTTGCTTATGCTTGCTTCCTTGATGTGCTTGATTATATTGTGTGGACAACTTGAACTTGAGACTCCTTTATTCTTTGGATTCATTTATTATCATCAAAATCCATTTGTAGATTTACATGAAACTTGAAATCTTGGGTTCAACAATCTCCCCCTTTTTGATGATGACAAATGCTTGATAGAACCTGAATCCTGTATTAATACTTAAACTCCCCCTGAGAATGTGCGTTAGTTTTTCAAGCAAAAATATAAACATAATTCCAAACATATATAACAAGTTTAGCGATTTAAACAATGTTAATGTTCTAGTCTAAAACTTCTCCCCCTTTTGGCATCATTAAAAAGGAATCATAATTAGTTCAATAAGATATATTCCTACAATAACCAATAGATAAATAAAACGCTGCGTTAGTAGAAACTGTAGAGAATTCGGTATGTAGCCACACGTGTTCGACAAAACCTGCAAAGGCTGGAGGCCCAGTTTCGGTAATTCGGTGCGGAAGGAGATTTTGTAAAGAGCTGAATAATTGAAACCATCCGTGCCCGACAAAACCTGCAAAGGTTGAAGCCGAATTTTATCATCTCGGTGCGGAAGAAGATTTAAATCCGCTTGATGTTATTGACGAATTAGATGTTCCAGAGATTTGAAGTTGAATAATTAAAATTATTCGTGTCCGACAAAAACAACAAAAGCTGCAGGCCTAGCTCTGGCAATGCGGTGCGGAGCTATGCATGTCTGACAAAACCTGCAAATGTTGGAAGTCTAACTCTGGCAATTCGGTGCAGAGCCACGCGTATCTGACAAAACCTGTAAAGGTTGGAGGCCTAGCTCTAGCAGTCGATGCGAAAGCAGATTCAAATCAATCGCCTGATGTTGTTGACAAACGGATTTGAAGGCTCTGAGTTTCTATAAAAAAATCATTTTCACCTATCGGATTCCAAAAAAAAAATCGCTTCTTGACCTAAGTTCTGTTTTTTCATAACGATAGAATGACGAAAAAACATTTTATCGTTATGAAAAAACAGAACCGTCTCAACCAATCATTTTATCTCATGAGGTTGTCAACACTATGATAGAAGCAGAAATGCATTTTTCAAATAGAACTGATTCTGAGGTTGTTGCAGCATCAAGAACTCTCAGTGCTCAATATGCTGCCTCTGTTACGACCATGTCTCGGAGATTGCTAGCGAGGGCAAATGAAGTTGATCGACTTAACAATCAAATATCTGTTCTGCATCAAAAGCTTGCAAATAAAGGCAGAAAGAATAAGAGGTTAAAGCAAGAAAATAAAGATTTGACGGAATTAGCTCGTGTTTTGAAACTTCAAATAGAGGAATCAGAACGAGTAAGAGTTCAGGCACAGAGTCAACATCAGCAGATAATGGCAGCGTTTCACGAGAGAAACAGGGACAATTACAATTAATCTTGCTAGCTTAGTTCGGTAACTTTTGACAATATGCATCCGGCATATCTTGTAATCTTAACTAAGTAAGATTTGAAGAGATGACAGTTTGTCTTCTACTTATTTCCATCTTTATAAAAGCAATCCTTAACTTTATCTAATCCGCATCAAATCTTCTTTTCATTGTTGTAGTTCATCTTCATTCTCACTTTACAAAATCTTAATGGCTCATCAATTCTCCTTCAGTGCTTCTCGTGATCAATCTATTTCTGCATCTGTCGTAAGTGCCATGAAGCAGCAAAACACTGATTTGGCTAATAAATCAGATCATGATGCCATTTACGAGCTTGTGGGTCTCGGGACTCGATACTCATCTTCCATTGTTGCTTTTTTCGCTCGGTTGCAGTCCAAAACTCGCGAGATAGAGAAGCTTAATGAGAAGATCGATATTCTTCAACGACTTGTTCAAGAGTCTAACAAAAAAATAGTAGACTTAAAACAACAGAATAAGGATTTAAAGTCCTTACTCGCCTCTACATTTCGATTGCCTAATCCTTTAGATAAGGATGGCATGATGATTTATGAGGAGCAAATGCATTTGAATGATGAGGCTAAACGTCTCAAGTTTCTGTAGGTCATTTGAGATAATGGAATAAAAGTATCTAGCAGATATTCATGGCATGCATAATTCCTATTTATCTTCTAATCATGCATAATTTATCTTCTGGTAGGGGTTTTGTGAAAATTTCTGCCAATTGATCATGTGTACTAGTGAATTCTAATATAATATCGCTCTTCTGCACATGATCTCTAAGAAAATGATATCTAATTTCAATATGTTTGGTCTGAGAATGTCGTATTGGATTTTTCGAAAAATTTATAGCACTTATATTTATCACATTTGATTGGAATGTGATTGTACATAAGTTTAAAATCCTCAAGTTGTTGCTTCATGTAAAGAACTTGAGGACAACAACTGTCTACAACAACATACTCTGCCTCAATAATAGATAATGCAACAGAATTTTCTTTTTACTAAATCATGAAACAAGTGCATGACCTAAGAAATGACATGTTCTACTAAAATTTTTTCGATCATCTTTGCAACCAGTATAATCGGTACATGAATAACTAATAAGATCGAAAGAAGTGTGTTTAGGATACCATAACTCTAAGTCAATGGTATTGGCAAAATATCTAAAAAATCCGTTTGACTGCAATCAAATGAGATTGTTTTGGAAATGATTGAAAATGTGCACATAAACATATACTGAACATAATATCAGGTCTACTAGTTATCAAATATAATAAACTACTAATCATACCTCGATATACATTTGAGTCAACTGGCTTACCGCTTTCATCTTTATCAAGTGTAGTGGTTGGATTCATTGATGTTCCAATTACCTTCGCATGTTCCATCTCAAATTTTGAATAACTCTTTGATATATTTTGACTGATTAATAAATGTTCCACTTTTTGCTTGCTTGATTTGCAATCCGAGAAAGAAATTAAATTCTCTCACCATGCTCATTTCAAATTCTTCCTGCATATTCTTAACAAAATCTTGACACATATTCATTAGTAGCACCAAATATTATATCATCTACATAAATTTGAATTAGAAGAATATCATTCTATTCATACTTGATGAAAAGAGTTATATCAATCTTTCATCTTGAAAAATATTTTTCAATAAAAAAAAACTATTTAAGAAAACACTTTTAACATCCATTTGAAAAAGTTTGAAATCTTTATAACAAGCATATGTAAGTAGCATTCGAATAGCTTCTAATCTTGCGACTGGTGCATATGTCTCATCATAATTGATTCATTCTTCTTGATTGAAACCTTGGACCACTAGTCGAGCCTTATTTCTAATAATGACTCCCGACTCATGTTTCTTGTTTCTAAAAACCCATTTTGTTCCAATAATATTATGATTTTTGGGTTTAGGAACAAGTGTTCAAACATCATTTCTTTCAAATTGATTAAGCTCTTCTTACATAGCTAGAATCTAAGATTCATCAAGAAGTGCTTCATCAATATTTTTAGGTTCAATCTGAGATAGAAAAGCAGTATGATTGCAAATATTTCTAAGAGATGATTGAGTACTTACACCTCGTGAAACTTCTCCTAGAATTTATTCCGCTGGATGATCTTTCACATGTTTCCACTATTTGGTTGCATCTTGTACTAAGTCTTGATGATCTTTCCTTCTATTTCCATGATCTTTCCTTTTGAATTGTCTCCAAATATCACACATCCTTTTTCTTTAGAAGTGAAGTCAATGAATTTAGTTTTGTCTTCTGTCACGTATCTTGAGTATCCGTTATCTAAAAATCATTTATTTTTACCTGTAGAATACTCCATGCATACCTACAAAAACAATTAAAAATAATTCCTGGTACCCAAGTTCTTTGGGTCCTTTATTTATTAGTATTAGAAGAAATAAGATTTTTAGGTACCCATATGGCCCTAATAGTCATTGTATGTTTTCTTCTAATAGGACAAGCAAAATAATTATGACCATTTCTATTACAAAAATTGCAAATAGCATGTGACATATATGAAGAACTTGAGTGATTATAATAGTATCATTTTTTAACAAAATTATTTTTATGAAAAGAATTTTGAATATTGAATTTTGATGTAGAAGGATTATAAAAGAAGTTTTTATAAGATTTGTATTTTTGTTTTGGCTTATATCCCAAGCCTGCCTTATCAAAAACACATCTTTGACTACCAAGAAGTTTTTTAAAATTTCTTTTTCCATTCGTAAAGTTTTCAATAATATTTTCTAAATCAGTTTTCTTTTTTTTCAACTCAAGATTTTCATCTTTCAAAACAATACTTTCTTTTCTTAAAATATCAATTTTGTTTGTTAAAGAAGAATTTTTTTTTTCAAAACAGTATACTTGATACCCAATTTTTCAAATTCCTCATATACCTCTTCTAAAACATTTTGCAATTCTTCATATGAAGGATCTTCAATATTATCAAGATTTGTTACCTCAATGTCATATTTAACCATAAGACAAAGATTTGCTGATTCTCCATTGCTTTCTTCACTATCTGAGCTACTTGAATCATCATCCCACGTAATTTTCATTGCTTTTTTGCCTTTATTTCGATCTTTCTTTAGCAGAGGACAATCTGGCTTGATATGACCAGCTTTATTGCATTTATAACAAATTAAAATGTCATTTTTACCTGAATCTTTCTTGGAAAACTTATTGAAGGATTTCCTTGGAGGAGTTTTATTTTTTTTTAAGAACCTCTGAATTCTTCTTACTATCATCGCAATTTTTCATCTTTGTCGTCATTTTCCTCATTTTCATCACTTTCACTTTTATGTGGAACAGCTTTAAGTGCCAAGCTTTTCTTTGACTTTCCTCCTTCTTCTCCTCTTTTCAATGTGTACTCATGGGTGATAAGTGACCCGATGAGTTCATTCACTTCGAACTTCTTGAGGTCTCTAGCTTCAAGAATCGCTGTCACTTTTGATTCCCAACGTTTTGGTAGAGAGTTGAGAATTTTTCTTACTATCTCCACTTTGGAATAAATTTTGCCAAGAGCTGTCAAACTGTTTATGATGTTAGTAAAACGAGTGTACATACTAGAAATAGATTCATCATCATTCATCTTAAATATTTCATATTCATGAGTAAGAATATAAATTTTTGATTCCTTGACTTGAGAAGTTCCTTTATAAGTAACTTCCAAGTTATCCCAAATTTCCTTTGCTGTAGCACAAGTCATTACTCTATTAAATTCATTACCATTGAGAGCATTATATAATAAATTCATAGCAGTTAAATTCAAATTATAAAGTCTATCGTCTTCACGATTAAACTCTTCTTCTTCCTTTTTGACCTTTACTCCATCAACTACTTTTGTTGGAATATAAGGTCCATTTACAATGCATTTCCAAATTTCTCGACCTTGAGCCTGAAGGAATATTCTCATTCTAACTTTCCAGAATGAGTAATTGTCTCCGCAAAAGAGTGGAGGCCGACTGCTAGATTGACCTTCACCAAATGAAGCTGCAATGTTAGCCATAAGATCTTAACTCAAAAGATAGTTAATCTTATAATAGAGCTCTAGCTCTGATACCAATTGTTACTGATCATAGGCCGCACCTATATCACCTAACAACTGTACCTACCAGACTAGCCGGCCACTGTCTCTACCGGTGCACCGTCACCCATGGTCGGAGAGTCTTGCTTCGGTGACACAGTCACAAGCGAGAGTTCCCATGAGTGATCTGCCTGTATGAACAGTACAGGTCAACTAGCTCTGATACCAATTGTTACTGATCATAGGCCGCACCTATATCACCTAACAACTGTACCTACCAGACTAGCCGGCCACCGTCTCTACCGGTGCACCGTCACCCATGGTCGGAGAGTCTTGCTTCGGTGACACAGTCACAAGCGAGAGTTCCCATGAGTGATCTGCCTGTATGAATAGTACAGGTCAACTAGCTCTGATATCAATTGTTGCCCAGATGACTAATACAAGAGGGGGGGTGAATTGAGTTGTATTTAAAAAAATAACAATTATAAATCAAATATATAATATAAAATATAAATAAAATATGAAACAATAATAAATATAAAGAGTAAGGGTAAGAGAGAAGCAAACTCAGTATGTTAACGAGGTTCGGCCCCACTGCCTACGTCCTCGCCTCAAGCTATCTCTTGAGGATCTCCAAATCTACTATTCAATCTCCTTTAGGTGGAGATAGAAACCTATTACACCTTTGAGCAGCACCGCTCCAAAGAATCTGTGTAGAACACCCTCTACACTTACAATCACCTTACACTTGGTGATTTAACTATTTCCCGTGTAGAACACCTTCTACACTTCCAATCACCTCACACTTGGTGATTTAACTATTTCCCGTGTAGAACACCTTCTACACACACAAGGGTTATACACACCCTTTTACAAATACAAAAGTTGATAGTAGGTAGACTATCAAAGTACACTCCTCAATGAGTGAGATAGAAACAATACAGCGCAACCTATATCTCTCTCAACAAGAACAAGAATTAAGACTCAAAACTTTAGAAAAGAGAGAATTAGAGTTTTGAAGAAATGATGCAAAACTTAGCAATAGATGTGTAAGTTCTTATTGTGAATTTTGCAAAACTCAAGTGAGCTATTTATAGGCAAATGATTTTTCAATTTCAAATTTGAAAAGATTCCCATGTCAAAAACATCATCATTTACTTTTCAAAAATTTTAAATCTAATATTTTTACTTTTTGCATGTGACAAAAGGAGCACACTTTACTTTTTAAAAATTTCAAACATAATCTTTTACTTTTTGCATATGACAAAAGGAGCACACTTTACTTTTTAAAATTTTCAAATAAAGACATCTACCTTTTACATAAGTCAAGAAAAGCATCCACCACTTTTGAAAATATTCAAATAAAACATGCACATGTGAAAGATGACAATCAATCATCTTAATATTTTCAAAGTTCAAACATTTAATCATGTCATGCACATGTGAAAGATGACAATCAATCATCTTTCAAAATTTTCAAATTTAATTTTCAAAATATTCATGCATATGTGGAAAATGTATTTTAATGCTTTATGATAAAATATTAATTTTGAGCCTTAATCCTAATTTTGAATTTTTAAGAGATTTACAACATTACTCTATAATTTTAATGTGAATTTGTTCCCTTCTTGCTCATGCTTGCTTCCTTGATGTGCTTGATTATATTGTGTGGACAACTTGAACTTGAGACTCCTTTATTCTTTGGATTCATTTATTATCATCAAAATCCATTTGTAGATTTACATGAAACTTGAAACCTTGGGTTCAACACTTTGATTAATTGGGATTCTTTCGATGGGTGATATATGCCCGCCTTTGTTGTGAAATGGGCTGAAGGTACAGAGCTGGAGGGCCTAGCCTACTTTTGTTAGTTCTGAAGTGCCTTAAACCCCATAACAGTCTCCTGTATCTTCAACCATTGGAAATATCACGCCTTATAGTTTAAAGTGGATGGGAACGTAACCGATTCAAGAGCTAATTCAACCATATTGCTGTAGAAAAGCTGAGTAGCTGTCAACTCAGAGATTTGATTATCTTGAGTAATTGATTGAACCATGTTTGGTGAGAATGAATTAATAATCGGATTAATTGGGGTTTCTTTGGTAGGTGATACACCTGCCTTTATTGTGAAATGGGTTGAAGGTATAGAGCTGGAGGGCCCAATTTGTCTTTGTTGATTCTGCAGTGCTTTAAATCTCATAAAAATCTTTTATATCTTCAATCATTGGGAAGACCATGCCTTAGAGTTCAAAATAGACGTGAACGTAGACTGTTGCAGAGCTTATTCAACCAGATTGTTGTAGAGAAGCTGAATAGCCGTCAACTGGAGATGTGATTATCTTGAGTGATTGATAGAGCCAGGTTTGGTGGGGTGGAAATAATACTTGGATTAGTTGAGGATCTTTTAGTAGGTGATACGCTTGCCTTTGTTGCGAAATGAGAAGGTATAGAGCTGGAGGGTACAGCCTCCTTTGTTGGTTCTACAATGCCTTAAGTCCCCTAAAAATCTCTTGTATATTGAACCATTTGAAACACAACACCTTAGAGTTCAAAGTAGATGTGAACGTAAATTTTTGCAGAGTTGATTCAACTAAATTACTATAGAGAAGCTGATTAGCCGTCAACTAAGAGATATGATTATCTTGAGTAATTGATTAAACCATGTTTGATGGAAATGAATTAATATTCAGATTAATTGGGACTCCTTTAATGGGTGATACACGTCTTTATTGCAAAATGGGCCGAAAGTATAGAGCTGAAGGGCCTAACCTACCTTTGTTGTTTTTGCAGTGCCTTAAATCCCATAACAGTCTCCTGTATCTTCAACTATTGGAAGACCACGCCTCAGAGTTTAAAGCGGATGTAAACGTAAACTGTTTTAAAGCTGATTCAACCCAATTGTTGTATAAAAGTTGTGTAACTATCAACTAGAAGATGTGATTATCTTGAGTGGTTGATTGAACCAGGTTCGATGGGAAGGAATTGATACTTGGATTAATTAGGGTTGCTTCCGTGGGTGATATGCCTGCCTTTGTTACAAAATGGGCTAAAGGTATTAAGTTGGAGAGCTTACCCTACCTTTGTTAGTTCTGCATTGCCTTAAATCTCATAACAGTCTCCCATATCTTCAACCATTGGGAAGACCACGCCTTAAAGTTTAAAGCGGATGGAAACATAAACTGTTGCTGAGCTAATTCATCTAGATTACTCTAAAGAAGCTGAGTAGCCATCAATTGGAATATTTGATTATTTTGAGTGATTGATTGAATTAGGTTTGATGAAAAGAAATTAATACTCAGATTAATTGGGTCTTTTTCGGTGGGTGATACGAATGCCTTTATTGTGAAATGGGCCAAAGGTATAGACCTGGAGGGCTCATCCTACCTTTGTTGTTTCTACAGTGTCTTAAATCCCATAACAATCTCCTATATCTTCAACCATTGGGAAGACCACACCTTAGAAATCAAAACGAATGTTAACGTATACTGTTGTAGAGCTGATTCAACCAGATTATTGTAGAGAGGCTTAATAGCCATAAACTGAGAGATGTGATTGATTATCTTGAGTAATTGATTGTATCATGTTTGGTGTGAAGGAATTAACACTCGAATTAATTAGGGTTCTTTCGGTGGGTGATATGCTTGTCATTGTTGCGAAATAGACCGAAGGTATAGAGCTGGAGAGCTCAACCTATCTTTATTAGTTCTGCAATGCCTTAAATCGCATACCAATCTCCTGTATCTTCAATCATTGGGAAGACCACCTCTCAAAGTTTGAAGTAGATGTAAACGTAAACTATTGTAGATCTGATTCAACCCAATTACTGTAGAGAAGTTATGTAGCTATTAACTGAGATATGTGATTATCTTGAATGGTTGATTGAACCAGGTTTGGTAGAATTAATTAATACTCGAATTAATTGGAGTCCTTCCGTATGTGATATGCCTGTCTTTGTTGCAAAATGGGTTGGGGGTATTGAGCTAGAAGGCCCAACTTGATTTGTTGGTTCTGCATTGCCTTAAATCCTATAACAGTTTCCTGTATCTTCAACCATTGGGAAGACCACGCCTTAGAGTTCAAAGTGGATAGGAACGTAAATTGTTGCAGAGCTGACTTAACCAAATTATTGTAGCAAAGCTGAGTAGTCATCAATTGGGAGACGTAATTATCTTAAGTGATTGATTGAACCAGATTTGATGGGGGAGTATTAGTATTCAGATTAATAGGGCTTCTTTGGTGGGTGATATGCCTTTGATATCAACAGTACCTAGAACACAGTGTTCAACAGTAGAATGGTTCATTGCAACCCTTTGTTTTCTCGATGCTTGGATTTGGAAAGCATTACCAGCGACGATTGCTAGAGTCTGTGAGAAATTAGGAATAGCCTCAAATTGAATATGCAAAGATCAATTTCTTATAATAGGATCCCTAAATCCTTTCCTAGGGCTTACTTCTTGCTAGAAATTAAACCGATTTGCAAGTAGGTTTAAGACTAAAATGAGTTTTAGAGGGGAATGAACCTTTTTAGAATCAGTTGTGTAGTTATTGCATTGAATCTTGCTAGCGAGGCCTCAAGAGGATGTTGCCAACTCGATCCTAACACTTTGTCTTCACATCCTTTGTCTTCATCAGGGAAGTTCTCTTCTATTAGCAAGGCTTTACCTTTGTCCACTTTACCTATATCAGAGCTGCTATTAAGGATGTTTGTTGCTGTGTGAAACTAGGATGTAAAGTGCAGCTTAGCTTGTTGGGAAAATTTTGGTGTAAAGGTAGAATAAGAGTCGAGTGTTCTATCAATTTCTTTTCCTCAGTTACAATATTAGGATGAGGGTTGTCATTATAATTTTCTTCTTCATCAATGATTCTCATGAGATGCCTGGGGACTAATGCTTGATCTTGCTGGGGTGGTAACAAAGTAAACATGGGGTATTCAGCTCTAAGCCAAGATTAGAAAGACAGATGCTCGGGAATGACTTGTAGAAAGGTACAGAAAACTTAAGAGTGACCAATTTTGTCATAGGCGTAACAGGAATTCGATAATCGTTCGTACTTAAAAGATACTTAAAAATCCATATTGAAATCTCTAGGAGACTAGAATCCTTATTTCTGTGATTGTGTAATGTCAATCTCAACCTTAATTCTTAAGAATTTCTTACAAGTCAGACCAAATAGTGGATCAACGTCAACATCAAGAAATGTACCTAGGGCCAGTCCAATATTGAAAGCACTTTTTTCCGTTGCATGGTTTCTAGTAAAACCATATATATGCACATGGAAGATGGAACTGTTTAAACTTATGTTTTGCCAAGTGGTGCCTCCATGCCATGATTTGAGAACAGGATGTGCCCTTTGAATTTTCAAGGAGCTTGGTTTATAATTCTCTCCTTGTCACTTGCAGATTGAAAGGTAAAAGGAAGAGATTGTCTCTAAATCTTCAATGTGGAACTTCCTGATGAAACTCCTTGCGGTTCTAAAGGAAGCAAGTAGTGAGATTCTATTAAGAGGTATTACACGCATTTATTCTTCCTATTAAAGCTAACTCTTGATTTTTAATTACAGAATCACTAGTTGGAGTAAGGTTAAGGTCATTCTAGGAGAGAGCTTTAGTCTCATGAATTAGTTTATCCATATCCTTTCTAGAAGGATCAGACATGATGGCTTTACACCATAAAGGGTTAGTTTTCACTGGAGGGGAGAGGGTAGGTTTTTACGAATTTGATCCAAAGGATACTGATGGAACATGTAGGCCGGGAAGTAAGATCTCTACGTCACGTTGTCGAGTGGGTTTGCTCAGCAACTTTGGGCATCAAGTCTAGATGGAGCGTTAAGGTTTTTTTTAACTTTTAATCATGTAACAAGCAAGTCACGAACCATACATATTACATACTTGTATACATATTTATGAATGAATACACTTCTCTTAAAGTTTTTTACTGGATTTAGAGTGTGAGCGAGAGAAACATACTATGAAATGGGTCCATAATATTTCATAGTACTTTTTTTTATCAAAAAAAAAAATATTACTGTCCGAAAAAATGTCCTCATATTTTTCAAAATACTGTCTAAAAAACTCATACGACATCGTCTACTACGGATTTCTATTATGAGATCTCTCTTTTATTCTAGCTCATTATTATTATTATTATTATTATTATTATTATTATTTTCCATATTTGTTAGATTTATATTTTTTATTTCCTTTTGGGGGTTGGGTTTGTCTACAGTTTAAAATTTATGTGGCGTGTGGTGCTGTCATAATGTCATTCCCCAGGTACATGATAACCATTTCCAACTCAATTTCATTTCATATTAATGTATGTATGTGGAGAGGTCTATATTCATATATTTTGCTCTGAATTGGGATGTAATATATCTGATTGTTGTTTTTTTAGGTAAGTTCTCAAATGAAACGTAAGAATCCATACATTAGTTAGTTTTGCATGTAATTACCTAAAGGGCTGCGCAGGAGAACGAGGGTAAATAATCTATTTGAATTTAATCGTTCAGATACAGAGAACTAAAACAGAAGAATAGAATGACATGGTAAGTGTTGATACATCTGAAATGCTACACCAATCATTAACACAATACTCAAAAAATATATGATGACAAGAGCGCCACAATCCGAGCCTGATCATATTAGAAGTCCTACCTAATGTCTAATTAGAAGGTAGAATTACGGGGGTTAAAACCAACATCATACTGAATCCTAGTTTGTCCTTAGTAAATAGAACATATAGTTTATATGTGTCAAACAAATTTGGGTGAGCCTAATCCTCGTAATGTCTACGGATAAGAAACAAGCATGACAACCCGCATACAAGGAGGTGAACATGATCAACAAGAAACCTCACACTTCATTTGGCTGGTGCCTTTAGATTCCTCTTCAGACACAGAGGTCTTAATGTCGGCAGCCAAGCCCCTAAAGCCCTGAAATGGCGGGTTAAGACAAGCTGAACTGTTGCCATGCATGGGTGTGAAAGATGTCAAAATGGCTCTTTCTCCCCCATAGACTCCTTTTGTTTCTACGACACGGAGAGGATTGGGAGGGACAGGGATCACAGTAAATGTAGGTTCAATTCTCTGCTTCTTGGGCTTCTGTTCTTGCTGGTGTCCTGGTAGAAAACTGCCTACGACAACCTGTTACATTCAATTGGTAAAGAATAATTATACAACTATTCAAATGGTTAATGGGGATTACAAAAGAAAACATATTTTATACACACCAACTAGCATGCATAGGCATGCACGCACATGAATGAAGAATTTATGTAGCGTCAGTGTCATATAGGCATATCTGCTGAGCATTACTATGCAAGATTGAGTATTATCTACAGTGGTAGGTCGTTATTACCCCTCTACTCGACTTATTTCAAATATGGAAAAACTTATAATACATTCTCATTTCAAACATATCAAAGTACCATTATTAGCATTTGAAGGTTAAAATTTCAACTACTGCTTAATGACCTTTAATCTTCTGTCCCTTTCTTCGTCATTTCTCTTCTAAAACAAATGATTGTACCTGCACAGGACCAGCAGCCACTAAGAGACCAGCAAGTCCTCCACCCATCACTCGACCATCTGGTCCAGCCAAAGAGACACTCATTCCACCAGATCGGCTTTTTGTTCCTCCATTCTCGGTTGGCATAAATGATCCAGACAGGGAAAGTATCTCAAAACGACCCTGTAAAAACAACCAAGAAAGCTTGATGGTTAATGCGATGATGTGTGAAAAGGATAATGATACTACGACCATCAAGCCAGCTATTGTGGACCATTTTGTTCTGTAATCTCTTAACCCATTAATCCTGTCCCCATCACATGTGAACATTTGAACCCCATCTTCAAAAGAAAAGAAAAAATAGCGTAATCACTAGGACATAAGGCTACTAATAATTTAGCCATATTGAAGAGTAAACAAGGATCAGTAAAGGGGAAAAAAGTTCAGACTACTGCTGAGAGAAAGAAAGGATGTACGATTCAATGTATCTATTTACCATGTGTTGTGTTGGTAAGACGAAAGCTGTTCAACATGAGGTACCATCCCAAAACATGGAGATGCCAATAATGGTAGGGGGGCACTGTCTACTTTTTGTTAAAGCTGTATTGGAAACAACTTACACAAAATAATGTGCCTGCAATGGTTTTAAATATACTTTTGAGACTAATCTCTCCGAGATTCATCTAATAGCTGCGTTTGGTCCTTTGGATGTTAAGCTGAGCTGAGTTGAGTTGAGTCGAGTTGAATAAAATATTGTTAAAATATTACCTTTTAATATTATGAGTGTTTTGGGATTTGAAAAAGTTGACTTGTTTATTATATTTTGTATGAGAATTTGGAAAACTGTATGGAGATTTGAAAAAATTGTAATGATGAGATGAGATGAGATGAGTTGAAATGGGTTTGGGAACCAAATGGGTAAACATAACGTTATGCAAAACAATGGGTCCACAGAAACAAGAGGGTGAAAAAGAAGATCCTGATAATTCACCAATATTCTTAAAGAGGAAATCCCAAATTAAGAAGCTGAAGAGGTTTAAGTGAACCCTTTTGACAGAAAATAAAGCATGCCATTCTCATTCTCGAAGAAGCAATAATTGCTCCATAGGGGAGTACATCAATTTTTAGATTGACAAAGAACTCGGGTTGCATAGTTGAGATAGCAGCAGCATAGGCGCAAGGGAAGTATACAAGCCTTTCAAATAAAGAATTACTCAAAGTCATGCTTGTCCTTGTTTTTGCTGTCAATTATCATATAAATAGAACATAATTTCATAAATACCTTCCATGTTTAGTCAGGTCAACATATGCTTATATAGAAAATTATGCATTAACAAAAAGTTGTATCCGAACTGATGAAAAGAAAAGCTTCAAGGCACTCAACAAGTTCATTTTCTAAAAGATATTATTCAAACCCAACATTGATCAGCAGCAGTAATATTAAAGAATGGTGAAGGTGGAGACTTGTTTTTTGAGCTGCAACTCAAGAAAAATTCTGAGACACAGATGTTTTCGGTTTTGGACAAGAAGGGAAGTGATAAGGTTGTAACAGTCAGGTCTCGAATTTCAATCAACTTGCTACGGAGCCATTGCCCAACAACATGTAATTTATATCCAACTTCTAGGAATTCCAGGGAGAAAATAAGTGCATGCTAAAAATACATCTCTGAAAAGCAGCCACCATATTCTTATTTTTCAGTACAAAGAACACGCATCTGGTGGCCACATAAATTACACATGGCACACAAATGATACATCCAGTTTGAATTCGAGTTGCGAAACAGTATGGCAGTCATACCCAGTCAGCTTATATGTTCAATAATTTGATGCTCATGCACATTAATAATAATAATAAAAAAAAGACCCTTTATGCATAGGACACACCTCATATGTTAAAGTACCCCCTGACGAGGCAGGTTGACGAAGTGTAACATTTGAAATTGTACCATTTGCAGAAAGAATGCATATGGCACGGGATCCTTGTTGAGAGAAGGACATAACCTTCATTGTAACATCCTGTAACAACCAGAAGGAATACCATAGTGAGAAAAGTACAAGATAAGCTAAATACTAAATATTTGGAAAGGAACTGATGAAGCCACCGTGTAAATGATTTGCAATCAGCTTTCTGCTTGGGTTCATGTGTTAAAAAAAACAAAAACAAAAAAGATTTCCCAAGCCCAAAAAATTGACTAGCAACACTGTCCAAAGACAAAGAAACTCTGATACTGAAATGTATAATTGAATATTAGAAATTTAATGACCAGGATTCATTTCACACATATTTGTCTGGACATACCTCGCCAGCATTAACTGTGAGCACATGGGGAGTAAAACTTGCACCAACGGAGTATGCAATTCTCTCACCTACAATACACATTAATGAAAAAATAATAAAACCAAAATGGAACTCTTCACTTTACTCGTAGAACATGGTTAGTAGCTCCTAAAATGGGGTTGTTATTCAAACATAAACAAAAACTACACAACAGCATGCCGACAAAATTGCTTTTCAATGTTCATTTCTAACTTGATTAACAAACAAATGTATTTCTCGTTCAGTTATTTATCGATGAAGCCGGCAAAATGATAGGGTCACAATATAAGAGGTCTATGAATGGAACAGTGAATGAAGATATAAGGTAAGCAAGAAGAAAATGCAACACAAAGTAACAAATGAGAAGGCCAACTAAAAATAAACTTGGAACAAAAAAAAATTAATAGAAAAAATGGGAAAATAACAGATTTAATAAAACTTACACACAAAGCAGTCTCTAATTCAATAGGTTATGACTTTCAAATCAATTTACTTTTTAAATTTAAGATAATATTTTAAATTAACTCTTTTTAGAAAATTAATTACATATGCACTGACATTCAATTTGGTAAGTACTAGACCAGAAATTTATACTAATCGTTTACAATTTGCAATCTTTGAATAATTGTGGTAAACTTCATAAAAAAGATAAAGTTGCCCTTATGTATAACAATTATCCAAGTAAAGGCTCACTTTGAATGTTAAGAGTAGCTCAAATCATCTGTAATAATTAGTAAATAATAACGAACAATTTGCAAAAAGTAGTGAAGTAGTCTAAAAATATCTTACAACAGTTGTGGTTACAAATAGATCCTAAAAAAGTCTTTTCCAATCAGCAAATTTTCCGCCAACTGTGTACGTGCCAATCTCATATTATTTCTCCCATTTCAATCTGTCGGGATTTTCACTCTTTTATCTCAAACAAGTTAGTGAGGATTTTCAACATCCTGCAATGCAGTCAGAAGGTTCTTAAGAAAATTACTCGGTTAAGACCAGTTCAATCCCAGTCACATCTACAAGTACCGGAATTCACCTATGTTATTATCTGAAAGGCAAAGAACTGTAATATTCGAGCCAGACGAGAAACAATCCCTTGTTTTACGGTATCCCAACAGAACCATTTTTTCACGAGAATGTTAGGATAAACGGTGAGACACAAATAATAGATAAATATTAATTGATATTACATCATAAATAAAATATATATATATTTTTTTTAACTACAAATATAGTACAATATATATCAAATATCACAAATAATATAGTACAATATATATCAAATATCACAAATTATCAATTAGCATTTATCTCCCGTTTATCCTGACGTTTATTCCTAATATTTTTGTTTTCTTACAACTACCATTAAATTCTAGATCTGAAGGGGGAATCCAAGACGAGGTCCCCTCCACACTCCAAACCCAAACAGATCATCTTATAAATTCTACTTCAGAACTCCCAATCCGATCCTAAGTAGTCAATCGTACACCACAAAGCCAAACCACTAGCGACTGGCTCTGAATTTTCACATGATCAACACTGTTTATAACAACTTTGTTACAGAATTTCACACCGCTATGGATCATTACGAAGCAACGTTATGAACAGATCATGATCTTTAAATGTAACAGTAAAAAAATAAAATAAAGAAGTCAAAATTTACTAAAGTTCAAAACTTTAACACCCCCCAAAAGAATTCAAAACAGAGAACATGAACCATTAATTATTACCTGAGCTTTCATACTCGTACTTGTGTGACTTCTTGATTGATTCCGTGGGCCGCCCCCTACCTCTTTTCCAAGCTGAGAACTCACCGGTAAGTGGTATCGAGGACGAAATCGGCATCGGAGACAGCGCCAGAGAGACGGTCCCATCAGCACCATACTTCCTGGGCCTGCCCCTCTTCTTCTTCATCACTGTACCAGGAGAGACGGCCGTAGCCGTAGCCGTAGCCGTAGCAGTAGCAGTAACTGCCATTGTGGGACCCCCACCTAATTGGGTCTGGATTTCAGGCTTTGGATCTATGCGGTAGCTCTCTGGGGCGTCATCAACTTTCACGGTAACCCCAGAACCAGAGCTCTCTTTCTCCTCCATAGATAACAGAAGTAAATGGCAGAAATAAAAACCCAAAACTTTCCAAAAACTTCACAGCCCTCAGAACCCTAAACAAACTGTGAAAACGATTGCAAAAACACCCAGAAATTTGAAAACGATTGCAAAAACGTTGAATTTTGTTAATCTTTTCCGAAAACCTTCCCAAATACCTAAAATCCTAATTGGAGTGCTTAATATCAAAAGCCCCAAACTACAATTCCTGCAACTGGGTTTGCTCCGAGTCACAGACAAAGCTCTGTGGCTTAATTCTCCGCCATTGCAGAGAATGCAGAGGAATTCAATGGTGGCACCCAATTTCACCAAAAATTGCAAGAATTACAGGGAAAAATCATAAATTTCAGGAACAAAAATTCTTGAAAAGTGAATTGTAGAATTAGTTTGAAGGAAAAGGAGGATAAATAAATAAAGTGGAAAATGAAAAAAATAAAATCATGTAGGTAATTTAATATTGAGAGAATTTAGTTAATAATTAATATTTTAGTTGCAAAATTCAAAGTATTAATTTTGGTTAAGAAAATGGTTCACGTCCGTCTTGGAAATTTAATAAAGCCGGTTATTTAATTAATATACAGATAGTAAAATCGAATAAAAAAAGAATAAATTAATTTGGGAAAAGAAAATGTTTGTTTTTTTAATTTTAAATTGACATTTATTTATTTAAAGCTGAAAAAAGAAATATTTTAAAGCTGTAAAGCAAACGTTAGAGCCATTTGCATTTCTCCACCTACTGACAACTCTTTGTCTTTTCGTTAAATTAAAGTTTGACCCAATTTAACTTCAACCAAATACCCTCTCCTTTAAACAAATCTACTTCTAACGCCACTATAATTGCATGTTCTTCCTTTTATTATTTTTTAAATTTATACTGTTCCTCTCCATAGTCACAGATAGATGGCCTGTATATTGTCTATGCAAGAGGAATATCAACTAGCAGCACCCACCACTCATGAGTCATAATTTTAATTATATAAATAAATAAGATATGAAGGGTACCAAAATTCGATCGAAGGGGATTTATGTACCTTAATCTCTCTTTTCTCTCTCTCCTTTTTTATGTAAACTTTCTGAAGTGAGTAGAAAAAGTGTGTAGAAAAAGAGAGAATGAGAGAATGTAAAGGTTTTCTTCTCATACTACTTGAGCAAAGATGAGTTTTCCAACTTACTCATTCTCCAGGTTTTCTTCTCTGGACAAACCTGTTGGAACAAGTCCCCAAATGATGTAATCCTTCAAAAGTGTTCTCACACAAGATCACTCTACCTGAACAGACAAGCCGGTCACTATAAAAAAAAAAAAATGGAATTTTTAGGCACATTTAACATTGAGAGATCACACCAGGAAAGGATAAGCTCAACATTCTAGTTCACATTCAGTATTCGTAGGCAATGTACACAAGTCAGTAAAGCCAATTACAAATTGACTTTGCCATCACAAACACCATAAAACAAAAATTCATGGGCCGACACTTTGATCGAATTGAAAGCAAGCTAAAACAAATCAATTCAGGTACACCTAAAGCTGCTTATCATACTTGTATCATAGGCTTTATATGTGTTTTGGGAAGAAGAATAAAACCAGCTCTCATTTCCTCGAATGAATATTCAATCTCTTCAAGAATCTCTTCAACTACGTTAATGCCGAAAGGGACTGGTTGAGGAGCTGGAGTCGTCGCTGTCTGCATTGGAACTGACACTGTTGAAGGTGTTGTAGGGACAAGAATCGGCAGCACCTTTGGTGTTTTATTCTCTTCAGTTGCTATAGAAGAAGCTGTCTTGGAGGGACTCTTAAATTGCATGTTGTTAGATGGCAGCATATTCTTCAATGCCTCGCCATGTCTTGCATTCAGCTCATCCGAAAAGTTTGTCATGTTGGCCTTTGATGATGCTGTGGAAGAGATGGGTGAGAATGGTATTCGCATCACAGGTGACTCTCTTTCATGAACGTTTCCATTACCAAATGAGTGTTTTTTTACAGGCAGACCAGCAATATCCAAGCCTCTCCTACCTACACATAGCCAAGAAAATATAAATAAGGCAAATTTTATTCAACAAACATTCTAAATGATTTTATTCTATGTACCACAAACACACTAAAGAGCAGTGCTAGGAACACTAGCAAGAATTACCAGAACAATCTACCACTAATGTGGCCCTGACTTCTTCCCTCAAGACCAAACAAAGGATAAGCCTAAATCATCCACTTAATTCATTATCGTCCTTACCCCTGATAGCCATCAAGAGTTCTTCTACAACTCAGCGATGTCCAAGCCTATTGTACAAGAAAAACATAAATAGAGAATCCACTGATATTTTTAGGTTCTTTTGGTGACATGTTGAACAATGAAATGTAGCTTCTTGTTGTTTAAGGTACTAAGAAAACTTGCCTCCTTAAATTAAGACCCTAAAAGCAAAATTCTAATCAACAACATTCAATGCCTAACTCAAAATTAAAAACTGTGGGAATTTAACACCATTAATCCAAAGGTTTAAAAAAAACAGAGAGAGAGAGAGAGAGAGAGCATAAATACCAAGTTGTTTAAGGTGTAAAAAATTGCATCTATTCCTCGTAAATTGATGTATAAAAACCTACCAGCTGATAAAACGGAAGAGCCATCATCTTGAGGATTCAGTCGGTCATTTAGGTGCACTCGATCACTTTTCCTGATGGGACGTGAGTGAGGACTTGCTTTTGCAGATTGAAGCATATCAGGTTTGGGAGTGTGAATCATCGTTCCTCCAACTGAAACTCTTCTGTTGCTTGCACCTCCAGTTGACATTCTAGGAGCTTTTTTTACACTCTGAACCTTCAAAGGGCTAGGTTTTGACCCATAAAGTGCCTCTTGTTCAGCAATCAGCTGTTCTTGGAGTTTCTTCTGGTCCTGTAACAGAAATATGATTTAAACGTTCAAACAAAAGAATTCAGCCAGGGATATGACAGGGCAATGTAACAGATCCATACCCGTTGCCTGCGGCGTTCTTGCTCTTTCTCTTCCCGTAGTAAGGTATACTCTTCAAGCATAGATAGGAGACGGATCTAGACGGCAGCAGATAACGGGGAACCATTTCAATTTAATAAATTGTTACAGAACCATTCACATGAAACACAGAACAAACTTCAAGTAGGACCAACTAGTTAAACATTCCACACCTTCAGAAATTTAGGGAAGTGTACTTACACCATCATATGTAAACTCAAAGCCTCTCTCCTTCTCCCATGCGATGGTTTTTGAAGCCAATGCATCAACCATTGCTGTATCAAACAAAGACCAACGGAAATTTTAGATACCACCAAAGCATCTTGCGGGGATGCAAGACAGAGAAGTGAAAAAAAAAACATCGCCAGCAGGTAGGCGCAAAAATGAAGCTGATCAGGACAATCAAAACAGATAACAGATTATAAGAGTAGACAGATAATTAAGTATCAGATATGCTATATATATATATATCTTTTTCTTTTTGGAAAACCAAAATTATTAAAAAAATCATCACTTTAACAAAACAATTCAAATGAACTGATCCCAGTTTTCAATTGGCACATGTGGATTCAAGATTCAGTTCAAATTTGTCATGTTTGCCAGGCTACATATGCAGTGTTTACCTGGAAGCTTATTAACCAAAGAGCGAGCTTTCTCGGCACGCTTAAGAGTAAGATGAGCACCTCTTCCAGCATTGTATCGATTCTCATCCTGAACCAACAAAAAGGCAACATTAATCAGAGTGATTTAGGATGGAAATAAATAAATAATCTGCAGAGAAGATAAAAACACTTCACCCTATTGTACTCTTCAAGCCAACTCTCCTCATCACATGCAGCCAACCATTTCTCAATCTTTTCAAGTATTTCTTTCCTGCTAAAAGCTTCCTCTTTCACCTTAGCAATCTGAAGCTCAATTTGCTCAAGGACACAAGCAGGGTCTACAACTCCTGCATCAAGAAAGATGTTATAAACATTCAATACTCTTGAAGTATTATTGTCAGTACAACAATAACAATTATCAAGACAGATACCGGACTCTATTGCTTCAATGGCATCATCCATTGTGCTATCTACTTCTGGAACCATATGTGTCTTCCTACAGAACTCCTCTAGTTCAGACCTCTTCTTCAGAACAAGCTCTTTCATTTTGCTTGATTTTAACTCTTCCAACCGAGATACTTCTGCCTCAACCTACACAATTGACTTGTTTATAAATTCTGAAACAATCCATCCACTTATTTCAAACAAACATACTGGAAGTGAAAATCATATAATCACAATGTGGCAATGTAATGTATAGAACTCACATAATTTATGAAGTCCACAGAGAGAGTGTTTGGTTCAGTTATTTCATGTTCTGAAGCAGCTATATTACAAGTTACAGTCTGAAACATCTGTTGTTCTTCGATTGGTGTATCCATCAAATTCCAGAGCTCCAACATGGTACTTGCAAGATCTTGGAGCTGCCAATGCATAGCGGATTACTACAATCAATCAAGGAAAAGAAACATTTTAAATACGAGACAATGAAAAGTAATTTGAACCATAATTTACCCTCTGCATTCTCTGTAGTTTAACCTCTCTCAACTTTCGTACTGCAGCAGCCAACTGGTCAATTGTATTACTACTTATATTCTTGGACCCCACCGAATCACCTAAACTTGGATGAACTTCAGTTACTATATTCTTGGAATCCACTCCAAGCACTGAGCATAGTGAGTTCACAGTAGCTATGTGTTCCTGAACCTGCCTCAGGCGATCACTCTACACAAAAGGAAAGATCTACGAGCAGTAAACAAAAAGCATGATCTACGAGCAGTAAATAAAGAGCATACACTATTGCAAAGATAGATGTACAATAAATGAAATGAGAATGAGGAAATAATGAAAAAAATTCAACCTTTTCCTTCTGAAGTTCATGCAACTCTCTGTGTAAATCTTCAAGTTTTCTCAAAGACAAATCACTTTCATCCACTACCTTCTTGGATGAAATATACTCCGTGGTTCCATAGATCTCATTTGAGATATCCTGTATCTGCTGTTGAACTTCCAGGAATTGACTTCTTCTGTCAGATTTCCTTTTCCGCATCTCCTCCAACTGTGGAAGAGTTCTTCTGAGCTCTTCCTTCAAGCTTCCAGCATTTTTATCAGACTGGAAAAGAAAGCCAGCAGAGGGCAGAAGGAAATTTATGAGCTATTAGTTTATAACCCCAACTTCAAAAGAAAGAGTAAGAAAATTCAGATTTCCTAGGTAATATTGGTTTGTATCAAAACTAGAAAAATATATATATCATGTACAAGTTATATTCTGTTATCATCATTTGCTAACCTGCCTAATATGTACTGGTCGCTCGCCCATAGCAGAACATATGGCTGCTAATTCTGCTTCAGAATCAGCTATTGCCTGACGTAGCTGAGCTCTAGACCGGTTTGCAAGATCTACCTTTCTCCTGTAAACTTCTAGACATTCTTGTTCAATCTCAAGCAGCAATTTATCCCTATCAGCGTCTGACTCACCAACTTCATCCCAAATAATCTGATTGTAAAACAGACAGGAAAGAAAATAAATAAGAAATTGGCAAACAATACATCCAGGACAATTTCAAAATGTTTTGGTAACATGAGGACGAAAAAATTTGGGGAATTATCATTTAAAAAGATTCACAAAAAACCTGAAGTTCATATAGAAGGGATCCACAAGCCGTCTCCGCTTGCAGAGGTGGATCAGTTTGAGGATTAGACATATTGAAGCAACTGTACCTGCCAAGAAAAGAACATACCCCAAATATTTGGAAAGCACAGTTTCCAGATTACTTACAAGATCAATCTGGAAGCAGAAAGACAAAAACTATTTGCAAATCCTGGAAAAGAAGGAACGTAAAACTAAATGACAAACTGAAAGCAAGCACTAGGCTCTTTACTACATTAACCGCTCAATAATTGTCTGAAGTGCTGTCTAAAAAATTAATTGTCTCTAAGCAATGAATGGTATTTATTTCACACTCTGCATGAACATAGGATATAACTAATCAAGCCATTCAATGAAAATTCATAGCCAATTTATTCCTTTTTTTCCCAAACCCTTAAAAGAAAGACAAAAAGTCAGAAAACATTTATTCGAAGCTTCCTCTTTTTTTTTTCTCACATTCTGGATGCACATAGGGTATAAGTAATCTAGCCATTCAATGAAAATTCATAGCCAATTTACTCCTTTTTTCTCAAACCCTAACACGGCAAAAGTCCCAAAACACATATTCGAAGCTTAGATTTATATTTTTCCGATGAGAACATGGGAATAAGTATCTTGGTTGGCTTTAATAATAATAATTACACTTGACTGTTGAAACAGATCAAATTGCCGAGGAAAAACAAGATAGAAAACGAAACAAATTTAATACAAACACAGAAATTGAAATTCAACAAGCTCGTACGCACGTAGATATAGAAAGAACAAAAAGATTTCATACACACGTAGATATAGAATGAACAAAAAGATTGCCTTAAAATTACTGGAGTATATTTCCCAGCTAAGTATGTTTTACAATTTCCCCTGAATTTCTAAATCAGGCATGCATTTCGCCCTTAACACAGTGCTAACAATATAATGATTCCAAACATCTTATTCTTTGCCGATTATTTTAGGATATTTTCAATTATCGGAATTACACGTTGAATAATAACATTTATTTCTCTAGCATTGATGATATCCAGAAACTTCAAAATAAAGCTCAGCTGGATAAAATTGAAACACCAAATATGAACCAAAATATCAAAATAGAGAAACTAACCATAGAACATTCCGTTTGTGTCAAGAGAAAACTAAGGGAAGGAAAAGAAGAAAGAAAGAAATCTTTCTAAAACCTAATAGTAAAAACTCGCCTTAATTGCGCCGCCCTCCCCTAAAAAAAATCAGGTCCAGCTTGGTGTGCGCCTCTTGGTTTTCGGGTTCTAAAAAGGAAACGTATAAATTTAGAAATTTTCGTTTAACTCTTGTCATCCATTTTTCCTACGTTTTCTCGGCAGCCAAACGGAGCATGAGAAGCGCAAAAATAGAAAGAAGAGAGGATGGGGGAACAAACCTTAGCGAGCAAATTGCGTCGGCAACGATAAGGCTGTTGTCTTCCTGAGAAGAGAATGGGTTTCCTTGAGGAGGGAGGGAGTGTGTTGAGAATTGAGATCGGAAGGTTTGAAATTAGAAAGTTGTTAATTTAGAGAGAGAAAGTAGCCGTTTGAGGAAAGGGGACCGTTGATGAGCGAGCGGTCGATAGGGATTTTTTATTTTTTATTTTATGTTTTTGTCTTTAATGATGTGGGCGTGGGTCGGAGGTTTGGAGATTGATTTGAATTTCAAATTCTTTTAAAGACTCCGAGTTGGAGAGGAGAGGATTTGGATCGCCTGTCGTGGATGCATAATTTCTGACTTTGGTTAGGCAAATAGAATCGAGACACGTCGTCGAAGAAGAGAGGTACCGTCCGTGTGAGATCTGGGTCGTTAATTTCCTAGTCAAAATTTATATATTTAAAATTTAAACCTAACATTAGTCTTTACGAAAATCAATGTGGTAACTTACTAACTGGCGAACCGGACATGACAAATTAATTCAAAATGTTGAGTTATATCACTTTTTTGCTTTTGTGGAATCAGAATTTGAATAACTTTTTAATTAACTTATTCCAAACCCATAAAGATATTTTACAAATTACTTTTTCTGCTGAGAAATTATTTTAATTGTAGTCTCTAAGTCTAAAGCAGCCCAACAAATATTTCTAATGTGCTATTATTGGAGACATTGCCAAAGTTATAACTTAATGATGAATTTATCGCCAGATATTTTAGTAATTTATAATGATTTTTATTTTCTCGAGCTTTAGTGAAGTTGTTGATCTTTTCAGCTAGATTTGGTACTGTATTAATAATTGAGTATTTAGGATTTTAGAGTTTCTCTATGAACTTCAGAATTTGAAGCTCTTTTCAAGTAACTTTATCACATTTTTTTACAACCAAATAGGAATTCTTTTCTTAGAACTATTTATTTTGATGAGATGTTTAGGTTGCTCGCCTTGTCCTTCTTAGTGTTCCTATCGGCCTTGCGTTTTCTTCAGCATCCTTCAGAAGTAGACGAAGCAGAGAGTAAAATTGAGATCGAAAACTCAAGAAGCTAAATCGAAACAAAATAATTACTAGGCAAAGAGTCGTAGAGGAAGCTAATTGAAAAGACAAAAAAGGAATTCAAAAGAGTTGGGAAGTTTCTCGCTCGTTTGATTTCGGCATGAAAGAGGGGGAGGGGAGGGAGACAGAGAGCGCGCTAGAAACCAGCTCGGGAGAGGAAGTGTGGAATGAGAGTATTTCCTACTGTTACTGTTGAGCCCACAATAGCTTTCTCATCAATCTTACGTGGCAGGCTTTCATTTGCTAAGTTGGGTTTGAATGTGTCAGCTGTTGGAAGATATTCTCAAATGGTGAGTGCACTAATTTTCTTTCTTACAGTAAGTGAAATCAGTTCTGGTAATTGAGAAATGATAGTTATAATTGCGAGGGTGTGTCAATATTATATAATTATTTTTAAAATATAAATAAATATAAGAATTATATGAAAAATAATAATAATAGTAAACTTAACTCTTTTTTAAAATAATTACATAATATTTATTAGATGTGTACATGATTCGGTCTAGTCTAAGAAAAATGTGGACCGATTTTATTCAATTTAAAAATTTTCTCACTCTGGACCGAACCGAATAGGATTCGATCCACACCGGTTCAGTCCAATTAGATCCATACCGGTCTGGTCTAATTCGTTCTAGAAGCGGTCCAGTCTGATTCAGGAGTACCCCATATGATTTAATAAGTTAATTTTGATTCAAAATCTTGTAATAATTAAATATACTTTTTTGGCTTAAGTTTATAAATTATTAAATATATATTAGTACTATTTTCTTAAAAAATAATCATTTTTGCCAATTGTCAATTTTTAATCTCATCTAAATATTAAACAAAATATATAGTTATAACTTATAGTTTATAGATTTAATACTTATATTATAAGTTATAACTAATATTCTATATTATATATAGTCCATAGGTTGATTAGTTAATTTATTCATCATAAATTATATCAATTAATCAATGATATTAATGATCATTGATTATACTTCATATATAGTTAAAAATAACATTAATAATTAATATTTATAATTACTACGTGTAATCATAAGAAGAATAATTATTAATTAGTTAATAGTGATTTAGTGATACATCATAGGTTGGTTAATTATAATTAATAATACTATTACATAATTTATATTAGTATATTATAAATTTATATGTTAGTAAATAGTGATAAATTAGTAATAATATATTAAATAACAATAGTACACTTATTACTTATAAATTATTACTAATACTCTATATAAATATATTATAATTTATATTTTTATACTACAACTATTATAAATTATAATATGTTAATATTATAAGAATATATATTATATATTAATATGTTATATTATCACTATTAATCTATATTAATATCAATATTAAAATTTATATATTATTACTTATATATACATATATAAAAAATAAAAATAAAAATAAAAATATGTGTGCATTCGGTCTGATCCGGTCCGGGAGGAGAAATGTTTTTCCCCTGGACCAGACCGGAAATTTTCGTTCTATTGGTCAAGTTCGATCTTTTTACGGCTTTAATATTTACACATTTTATGATGGTATATAACCTAACTCAGCAGGAAGTAGGCAGCAATAAATTGCCAGTCCTGAAACACCTTTCATAGAACCCCACCACACATCCGGAACTCTTTGCCACTTTCAATGAACCTTTGATAAAAGGATGATGCCGATTTGAAATTTTTGTCACGCTTGTATTTATCACTTTCAAATTGAAAATATATATGACTTTGATATTTATCCTATTAAACATTCAATAAAAGCATATAACCGAAGCATATGAACATCTCTGAATTTATATATGGAAAATATTACAAGTAAAACCGTACTCTGTTTCTCTAGGAGTATTGCAAAATTAGAACAGCACTATGTTTCTTCTAGAGCACAGGAGGAAGAACTATTAAATAAACTAGTCGATGGTCCTCCCCATCTCTAACAACAATCACTTCTCTATAATGCACTTTAAAAAATGAAAGAACAAATAGACAAAATTTCCACCTCCTGAGTATAAATTAAACCTACTGGATGCATTTATAATTACATAAACACAACAATGCCAGCTCCGCTTGGCCATAAATAATTTTTTTTTTTTTTTAATCTCATGATGGAAAGCTCTTACTGCTCTCATATTCTCTCCTTATGATTTCAAACACAAGTTCATTCCAGGTATCAACTGGGCCGGGCATGCACCAGTGCAAGCAATCCTGCGGCGGTGGCTTCCCATCCGGGCCACGTTTCGTGATCTTGTTTGGATCAGGGCTTCGATATGGTCCGGGATGTCCATCATGGCGGTACCCAAAGGCTTTGGTGATATCCATCAACCTCAACTTTGATTTGTTTGTTGCCTTCTTAACTGCACCATTGAAACCGGCAACCTGTTTTTTATGCATTATATCTGTGAATCCATTCTCTACCAACTCACCAACTGCAAGTGGCCTTGTCTTTCCAGTGCATGATCCACCTGTATTCCAGGCACCGCCCTCGTAATGATCAGGAGAAAAGGAACGAACAATTGTAATTCCCGTATAATTTGGATGTGTAGCAAGAGAAGTAAGAATTGTCTCAACAGATATCCCAAATGCTTCTACGTTATTAACCTTCATAGGCTGAGACTTGTCAGGCCACCACAACTGTCCTCCCACAATCTCGTTATTCAAGACATAAACTGACTGCTTGGCAAACCAATGGCCAGAAGATAAAACGACCACATCAAACTTTGGGATAAATTCCATGAAATTATCATCAGGGGCATCAAGAATGAGCTTGGTCACTCCCTCTGGAGCAAAATCAAATGGTGCAGATGTTTGCTTCACAAGCCATGAGGACCATATCCGAACAATCATTACATTTGTTGACTTGAAAAAATACCGTTGCATTTTGCGGTTCCCACGGTTTTTAGGAACTTCTACCTGAAAATATTCCACAATACTTTCTTTCAGGATCACGGGGGGAGGGAAAAAAGGAGAAGGGGGGAGGGAAGAATAATCCAGGACTTAAAAACTGAACCATCAGATATAATGCAAATCAAAAATATTTCAGAAAATAAAATTGCCATTTGCGAATGGCCAAAAATATATCTTCTAAAATTACCACTTTAAAAGATGGTAATTACCTGCCAGAGAATGCACAGCATTGATTCCATCTGGTTTCGAGCAACTGAGTCACCAATGAAAGCTAGGGTCTTCCCTCTCATTAACTCTAAAAACTTCTTTGCATCGAATCGGGGGAGGTCACACTGAAAAGGCTTCCATCGCCAATTCTCGTAGTCCTTGTCAGGCCTCCCATTCCCCTGGCAATTCTGCATCTGTGTCAATACAGGGCATGTATTGTTTGTGTATAATGGCCCTGATGTATCATAAAACCAACTTCCATGGTACAGATCACAGCCTGCAGAATGGAAAATGAAAGCACAAACTAAAAACTTTGAAGAAGAGATAAAAGAGAGTGAAAGAAAAAAATTAATACTGCTCTCAACAATGGGGCAATTTAGCTCATGATGGGCCTTTAGTTTGGTTTAAATATGAGGGACATGCCATGACGGGCATATCAATAGTTATGAGCAGCATAGTGATAGTTATCTAACTAGGGAGAATCACTAATTTGTCTTCTATTGATGATAAAAGAGTTTGTATCTATATCAGAAAAGTTCAGATTTTTTTTTTTTTTGATGAGTCAGGAAAGTTCAGAAAACTAGCAGCACAAAGTCAAATAAGGGGTTATTTGGATTGAGGATCCTCTCAACTCATCTCATCTAACTGTTACAACTTTTCCAAACTCCCACACAAAAAACAAAAAACAATTCAACTTTTTCAGATCTCAAAATAAAAATAATATTAAAAAACTATATTCTAACAATATTTTATTCAACTTTCATTTCATCTCATCTCATCTCAACTCAACTCACTATCCAAACCTCCCCATGTTCAGTCAGTCAATGAATAGCTGTCACATAAACAAATTAATGATAGCTAATTACATTTCAGCAAGCAGGTAAACATTATATACCGATGTGATGATAATTTGATAAGTGATGGAGTAACTAAGTCAAAATAAAATGAACATTGAGGGTACCTGAATCTACTGACGCATTCTCAGTAGCCTTGCTGGGCAGATTAGATAAACTTGGCACAGCCCCCGATTTGGTATCAGAAGAAGTTGTAGAATCATTTGATCCTGTATTTATAGAATCAAACTTATTCAGCAAACTTGGAGAAATAGGCAGTTTGAGCTCGACATTCGTTGTCTCAGAACTAGGCTTGGCGTCCTCTTTTCTTGAAACAGAAGATGCAGGAAGAGGAGGTGCCATTAAATCTTTCCCCTCCTTGTTCTCCAAAGCAACTGCAGAACCAGGTGAACTCATGGGCATCTGTGAATTAGACTTGGGGGGCAAATCCTTATCAACCACTTTTGTATTTTTTTCCACCAAGGGACCATTTGATCTCGCAGACGGTTGTGAATTGGACAATACTGGAACAGTTGATTCAACATGTTTTGTCTCTGTGGTTTTCGAATCAACCGATGCATCACTTGTACTCACAGGCACTTGTGGATTGGTCTGAGGGGACAAATCCATTCCATCTCTCAAAGGACCAGTTGAGCTCATAGACACTTGTATGTCAGACTTGGCCGGTACGTCCTTAACAGCTATATCCTCATTGTTATCAATGCGTTGGTTAATGTTAGTCTGATTGCCTGGAGAGAACAACAGATCCATCTCCTCTGAGGTATCAATGCCATAGAAATATCCCCGAACCGTGGAACCAATTGGGAATGAGACTAGTATCCAGGAAGCAAACATCAAGAAGCATGCCAATCCTGCTACTGAAACTGCAATGAATGAAACCGTCCTCGGATATGCAGTCATTATAGAAGAGCCTTTTGGAGAGGCCCAAGTCATATCATTCCAAACCAGCTAGTCCTACAATAAGTTACGAACCATTGAGGGGCTTCCAACAGTAAATCAACCACAGACAATACGAGGTTTCTAACAAGTACTTAAATGCATGTACATGAAAGGTTTGTAATCAAACTAAACCATAAATGTTCTTTCCAAACCGCTGTCCGTAGGGGCAAGAGCTTTTGACTTCGAATCCTCCAAAGCGCTTCTCAATACGCCCGCTTTTTTCGCAAAGTTTCAGGTTCCAAATCAAGAAACAATCTCCTTGTATCCTATAGAACCCATATAATACCCTTTATAAATAAACTGTTCCGGATAACGTATTACCAAAACTCCGGCTACCAATTTAAACTCATCCCATCTTCACTGATAAAGTGGCAAACAAAATCCCAAAAAAAAAAAAAAAAACCATATTTTCCCATCATCATAATTCGTGCCAAAAGACCAAAAATAAAGTCAATACCGGCATCCAACGTCAAATTCGTAGAGAGCAGATTTAAGAAAATAAATTCAATCACTAATTTTCTCTGGAATACCAGGTAATAATTACCCGAAACATCCACAAAAATTGAGACTTTCTGTTTGTTAGCATAAATCTAAGATCAAAACACTTACCTTTATTGAAGAGAAATTCTCATCAAGGAAGGAAGATTTATTGAAGAGAAATTCTCATCACGGAAGGAAGATCGAGGAGAAGCACTATACAGGGGCGAATCTGCTCAAAATTCCGAGAATTAGAATGCCATAGTTAATGGTTAGCAACTGGCAATGCGGAAAATTCAGACCTATAGAAATGTCCGCAATTGAGAGAAAGAGAGAGAGAGAGAGAGAGAGAGTGACTAATTCACATGGTTTACCTTCCCTCGCCAGTTTTACTTATTCACGAACGTAGTTACGTAGGAGCTTGTGAAAGCTCTAGTTTTTTTCTCTTTTTTTTCGTTGGGAAAGAGGAATCGTAAAAACTACATACGCCATACGCTACGGAACACCTCTGTTAAACACGGGAAGCCCGGTAATTGCAACCTAAAAAAACAGCATAACTGAGTTGCTTTGTGTTTCTTCGATACACGCAAGTTTGAGTTCCGTTAGATCTGCACTTATTTAACGGAGTCGGAGTTTCGTTGAAAATTGATATTCATCCTTGGAAACACGGACATCATCGTACTGTTTCTTTAGATCGCAATATGATATGTTTAAAAGGGAGTTTAATTAACATTTTTTTTTTTTTTAAGATCTTTTATTGTGTATTTTAGATTTTTTTTTCAGGTACTCTGGAAATTTGATTTTAAAAAAATATACTCTGGAATTTAAGATAATGAAATAATTGGCAACAATTTTAAAAGAAGTGAAGAGATTTGGACACTCCATTCAAATGCTCATCATTTGCTTTTATTTAGTTCATTAATAAGAAAATTTAAAAGTCAGTTACGTGTTATGTTTGGGATTTTGGATTCGCTTTATCAACGCAAAACCTCAATCGCCCAATCACAAGACTAACCACTTTTCTTTATTTTTATGTCTGTGTTTTTATTTTTTATTTTTTATTTTTTTCTTTTTTAGCAACGCTCTAAATTTATAATTATACATTTTTTTATATATAATAAAGATTATATGTTATTTCAACAATTTGATATTACAATTATGATAGATAATTAGGATAAACTCAAATTATAGGTTAAATTAATTAAACTAATCGACATATCTCCACACATAAATTTTTTTATGATAAACATTATTTAAACTTCTACTTTTTCAAATGACAATAATATCAAAACCTTTTACTCGAGTCGAGAATATAATTCTGAGAATAAATAAAACCTCACCCACCACTATTTTTTAAAAGAAGAAAGTAGATTAATGTTATTATCTTTTAAAAGAAGAGTAAGATAAATAAAAAATTTATTTATTTAAAAAAAAAAATATGCAACCATAAGTTAAGTAACCATCACATAACTATTCTAAATAAAGTGAAGAAAATATGGAATTTATTCAAAAAAAATAATTTTTTAATAATAGACTATACTTATTTTTAAAATAATTACACAATATTTATATACCTCACAATTATATATGTAACATTATTTTTTTTTATTAATACTTAGTCCAAACTAACCAACAAAACAAAAACCAAACGAGCAGACAACAAAAAATTTCCTTTTTATTATTACTTGACATGTACATGTTCTTAATTATTAAAGAGTAGTCTAACCCTAAAGGGTATTTATTTTTCTACGCGTACTGTCGGTGGGAGATGCCAGATCCACTTTTGAGGTGGCTGATCCGTCCATCCAAATAGTTAATTTATTAATTGAATAAGATAGAATACAATTACACGATGTGCAATTATCATATAATTATTTTTAAAAAAGTAAAATTTATTATTAAAAAATAAAAATAACTTTTTAAATGATTCTCAGTCTCATAGTTATTCAGTTTTGTTTAAATAATTGCGTTATGTCTATAAATATTATTATTTTTCTAATTTTTTAAAATCAACAAAGCTTTTAATTATATCAATTATTGACGTCACTTTTAAATATGGCATTGTAATGTTACTTTTGAGTGGCTGATCGGTCCATCCCAAGGGTTAGACGTCCCTCTCGGAGTGGCTGGTCGGTCCATCCCAATGGTTGTTTTTTAAAATTATAAAAAATATCTAATTATATCAATTACTGACCTCACATTTAAATATAGGATTGCAACATGAATAGTACTAAATGTACTTACAACTTTACATATATTTTTACTTACAAGATAATTTTAAATTTCATAATTTTCAATATATTAATAACTGGTATTTGGAAAAACAAGAATTTTGTAATTTCTTTCTTAATATATTTAGTATTTTTCTTGCAATACTAGTTTGCAGAATTAATTTAGTTCAATGTCTCCTAATAATTCCTATCTAAACTTGTGTATTTGAAGTGGACTTTACAGTTTCTATACACTAATCTACACTAATCTAGCATTTTCCTTAATTAAGCTGTTATTCAGGTAAGTAAAGTACTTGGGAGTAACTACTTCTTTCTTATGAGCAAGATAACAACTACATTAAACTAATGGACGGTAGAAATGATCGGGTGGGAAACTAGACCAATACTTCAAACATCAAAGAGATCAGTACATAATTAAGATTTAAAAAGCAATAAATGCTATAGATACGTGTTATATCTTATAAATTAACAATAATTATATATATAATCATGAAATACGTAAATATTATACAATAATTTTAAAAAATGAGTAGAATTTATTTTTAAAAATTTATTTATTTTTATGTAAATCTCATATTTTATTATTTTTTTAAAATAATTATGCCGGAATAGTATGTTAATTTATGGTTATAAATATCTTTTCTCATAAATTCAATACTGTCATATTAATAATATGCATGTTATATCTTTTATGCTGTTGACATGTAAAATGATAATTTATAATTTAAATTTAAAATATTAAATGCTAAATATAGAGAGATGAAATTTCTCTGTTCATTATGTTGATATGATAAGACGTTACTGTGATTAGGTATAAAAATTATTTGGTGGATTTTATTTTTATTTTTTAATTTAAAGGAAGATGATACAACAAGCGGTATTACTCACAGGCCGCCGACGATTTCACCGACTTTACCAACGAGTGGAAACCTAAATTCCTAATATAAATGGAGATGGGCTGGTTTAGGATGTTCTGCGATTTGGAGCGCTGTCATTTGTCGTACACGGTTGTTGGTAGATTTGTTGCTATCGAGTCATATAGACTTGCGATTTCCATTCTTAACAGGATGTGTGTGATTTACGCGCATCTACAGTCGATTGTTTTGATTATTTTTATGTTTGTTATTGTTTTGTTAGTGTTAGAATATATAGTAAAAAAAATTTCAAGTTTAGTTTAAAAAATTGTTCTACAAGTTTATTCAGATTGACCAATTAATGGCATTTCCTCTTAAGGATTAGTGCACTACGTAGTATAAAACTAAAGTGACACTAAATAAATTCACAACCTAAGAACAATTTCAAGAGAGAATAAAAAGAGAGAGATTTTTTTTATTTTCAGATAGTCCCAAAAATCAAAATGGGAGGCTATATATAGCACCCACCCTCACACAGCTGGCCTTAAAGGCCAATCATAAAATGACAGAAAACGCATAGCATAAATACCATATGTTTTACGTTACACGCTATGTATAAAAAAGGGAGGGCAAAAGGTAACTCCATGTGGGCGCTTCCCACCCCCCCCCCCCCAAAAAAAAAAATTCTTACAGTTAGTTTTGTATATATGGTTAGTATAGAGAAAACTTAAGTTTAAGAAATAGTCTCTGAACTTTAGTTCGTAGAGTTTTCTTCTCCTGTTTTAAAGGAGAAGCTTAGTACGTACATTTATTGGAGGTAATGTTTAGTGTCTCGAATTTTATTTGCGAGTTGTAGAAGTTTGTACGTTTATTAGAATTTAGTTGACATATAAACTGAATTTTTCAGTTTTATAAGTCACATTGTAGACTTCATATTTTATAGTTGAATGAAAGTCAACTATTTGCTACAAAAAATGTAAGTAGAGATAAGAGAAATAAGGGAGATAAATAATACATACAATATATTTTATAATAGTTTATATAATATATGTTATAGAATAAGAATAATTTTATAAAATAATTTATAAAAATATCTTTATTTTATGACAGATGTTATATAAAATATTGTATAAAATAATATATTTTTATTTAATAAATAGTTTCAAGTTTAACCATTTTGTTGTTTGACCTCTCTCAAAACGCTCTAAAAAAAACTTCTAAAACATTTAGGTTATTTGTGTTGTTGGGAGGTGAGAGGGGGTTGAGCGTCGTCTCCAACTCCCTCTCTCCTCTTCCATCATTTCTCTCATCCTTCTTCTTAGTCTTCTTCTGATTTTTCATTTTTCATTTTTCTAGTTTTTTATTTGTTTTTTGGCTTTTTTTATTTTCGTTCTTCTTGTTTCTTGTCTTCTCCCCGATCTTCTCTCTCCTTTTATTTCGTCTTTCCTCTCCTCTTGTTTCTTTTTCTGGTTTGTTCTTAGGCAGGAACACTATTTTTGAGGCTTTGAATGTTAGCGGCATTCAGAAGATCGAAGTCCTTCGTGGTCCAGAGTACATCACGCACTCCACTGCATGCTTCTCAAGACGCCAATCTCTTAGTCAGGGTAGGCTTGCACCGAATGGAGTGGCGCGTGAGCTACACATGCGCTCCGAAGTTTAAGCCTATTTTCCACACGCGGCACCATGGGAACAAGAGCCTCCAGCCGCTTCGACCTTGACCATCTGCCATCTTCAAGAGGCGGCACATATACCTAATGCGCCACTCCAAGCTGTGGTATTACAATGTATTTTTTCAATTTCTTCCAAGATTGAAAATTGGAACTTTGTGTTTTCAATTTTTTCATTTGTTTTATTTTATGTTTGTAACTTTTGTTTAATAAAAACAAAAACAAAAAAACATTGTCTCTAGTACCTCTAGTCTATAGAGTGTTTCCCCCTTAGATTTTTTGCTCGAAGGGGTTTTCTCTTATTCCGTCTTAAAATAGACTGAATTTGTTTTGTTTTGGTTTGTCGGTAACTCTAGCTTAAACAGAGTTGGGTTTTCTCTCAAATGGTAATCTGGAGAGATTTTACAACCAGGACTAGATTGTGTTAGTCACTTTTAATACATTGAGAAGTTTTAGATCGTCGTTTAGTTAGCTTGCAATGTATATTTCAAATCCAATTATAATGCTTGTTTATTAATAAATACAATATATCTTCCTTAAAAAAGGAAAAGTTTACCATTTTTTCATTTCTACCTAAATGTGAAGCAGAGCTCAAACGTTTCGTGTCAATCACCCAATCTGTTTTGGAAAATAATATACACACAATACAAGTATACAACATATTTTACAATATATGTTAAATGAGGAATAAATTTATAAAGTGTTGTGTTTGTATAAAGTATTTTATAGAATTATCGTTCATTTAACACTTGTTGTGAAATATGTTATATAATTATATTGTGGTTGTATCACTTTTCATTTTTTTATGCTCCTAAAGTTATAATTCCACTCAAACAGAGAAGTTGTTTTAAAGTTTATAGTGTCAATTGGCTTAATTATATTAAAATTAAGTATGAGAGCAGCATTCCTCTTTTATAAATAAAAAGAAAGTTTATTTTAAAAATAAGTTTTTTTATCCATATAGTAGATTTTTGATGTAGAAACTTTTCTGATCAATTGCATAAAAAATTTATTAATATTTTTTTTTAGAATTATAGTATATCCATAATGACACACTAATTTATTGCAAACATAAATAATAATCAAAAGGTATTAGCTTAGAGACCTAGAAACGGTCGGGCTAATAAACATAGAAGAGCAGCTCACCACTAATTAGTTGATACTTAGACTTTTCATTTGAGCTATCCTGAGTAACACTACATCGGATTATTGTAGATTGCAAAAACCCTCTTACCCCTCCTCTACCTTCTCACCCCCTCTCATAGCTCCTTCTCTACCCCGTTGCATGGAATATCATCACCTTCATCACTTATCGCTTTCCATTGTTGTTGCTTTAAACCATTTCAATTCTTGGTTGGTAGTACCAAGCTTTATGGGTTCAATTTGTAGGGGAACAAAGACTTGTTGAAGATGTGGCTTAAGTTCATAGTTAGTGTGGAACTCTCTAAGCCATTTTCCCTTGGTTTCAGCTTGGATTCTCAAGTTTCGTGCTCACACCACCATTCATTTAACTCTTTATCAAAAAAAAAAATGAATAAGCAAAAAAATCTATGCTCTTTTTCTCTCTTTTTATAACAAATTATATGAGATAAGAGGGAAACGATAAATGAAGAATAATCGAAACAAGGTAGATTTGATTTTTGATTTATAATCAGCTCAAGGTACCTCTTTTAACTACAATCGAAAATTTATTTCTAATCGGCGCAAGGTACTTTCGCTCACAAACTCCAATCGAAAGTTTCGAGAAATCTGAAACTAAAGAGAAGACCACTACCATAACGAGTAATGATATATACAAGCAACATTGCGCACCTATAGCCTCCAATCTATCTTCCTCCAACAGTTTTTCTAGCAATTCTTCATCCTCTACTGCCAATTCTTACTCCCCACCCAACTCCATCATTTTATCACTATTACACTTATCCGAGATAATTATCTTTTTTGGAGAGCTCAATTAATTTCATATCTCTGAGTCAAAATTTCTCTAGCTATTTAGATGGCTTCCTTCCCTACCCACCTACCACTATTTCCTTCTCTTCGACTTCTTCCACACCAATACCTAATCCTGCCTACACTCATTGGTCACAACAAGATCAAATTATCCTAAGTGCAATCCTATCTTCCCTCACTGACTCCCTACTCACACAAGTTGTTGGTCTCACAACCTTTAAAGACGTCTGGCTCATTAGAGAAAATGTTCTTTTCCACTTCCTCTACTCGCATACTCAGCATTAGTTTCCAACTTTCCTTCCTACAAAAGGGATCCCTCTCTATCACGGATTATTTCACCTAAGTCAAACAGCTTTTCAATACTCTCTCTGCCATTAGTCAACCACTTAGTTCCTCAAAAATCATCTCTTATCTTCTAGCTGGTCTCCCTTCATTATATGACTCTCTTGTCACCTCTATTACCACCAGACTAGACCCTATGCCCCTTGATGACTTAAATGGCCACCTACTCACCATTAAAGTTGTCTTAACCAACAAATACCTCCACTAAATTCACCTTACTCTTGGCAAATATTATCATCTCCTTCCTTGGTCGAAGTCAACATGGGTCACCTTCAAACGTTAGAGGCAGAAGGCGTGGATTCCACAATTCCTCACCTCAACAACCATCAAATTCGAACAAACCTCCGTGCCAAATTTGCTCCAAAATTGACCATACAATTGCCACTTGTTGGTACATATTTGACCAACAATTCCAATCCTCCCCCTCCACACCCACGACTCAAGCATACATAGCTCAATCAAACACCTCTCCCACCGCACCTACCTGCACGCAAATGTGATCAAAACTGGTATCCCGACACCAATGCTACCAATCACATTACCTCAAATTTCAATAACCTCACCCTCATTGCCAACCCCTACACTGGACCTGATCAAATTCAAGTCGGCAATTGACAAAGTTTAAAAATTCTCCACACTGGTTCTTCTCTTCTTTACTTAACTTCAAAATTTTCTTTCTGAACAATATCTTACATGCTCTAAAATAAAAAAGAACTTATTGCCAGTTTTTTAATTCACAAATGATAATGATGTTTATTTTGAATCTCACCCTTCTTTTTTCTGTGTCGAGGATCCATCTTTGGGAGCTATCCTCCTCCAAGGTTCGAGTGAAAATAGTCTCTAACCTTTACATACGCTCACATCTCCCTCCACCAATCTAGCTTTTTACATTTGCGAAACAGTTTCGGTTCCACAATGGCATGCATGCCTCTGAACCCCTACTTTATGCACAATGCAAGAAATCATCTTAAAGCATCATCTTGCAGTCACCTAGAATAAAAACTTTCCAGTTTGTCATGCTTATCAATTAGGGAAAAGTCCTAAATTACCTTTTCATTTGTCGAATTTTGTTTCATCTTCTATGTTTGAGTTAATTTTTATGGATGTATGTGGTCTTTATCAGCATCCCGACGTCTCGATTCTTGTATTTATTTTAAGGAAAATTTAGGGGCGTCATAGTCCTTCACCCACCGAATATGTTCATGACAATAAATATTACTTAAGCATCATTGATGATTTTTATAAATTCATATAGCTATTCCTTATTGATGCAAAATCCAAAGTTACATATACCTTCATCAATTTTCAAATTCAAATCGAACAAAGGCCTTAAAATTTATCATTAAATAATTAACTTTTTGATATAAATATTTTTTTGGTTATATATATATAAATAATTTTAATATATATATTTTAAAATCACTACATCATTAAAAAAAACTTATTTAATCATTAAGTTAAAAAATAACAAAAAAACAAAAATTAGGGCCGGTTTGGATTCGTAAACTAGATGAGTTCGTTTCAACTCATCTCAAAATCATCATTATACTTTTTTTAATTTTTATACAAAATATAAATCCTAATACAACCTTTTCAAATTCTAATATATATTTTTCAAATTTTAATTTATTTTTTTAAAATTTTAAAATAATAATAATATTAAAAAAATAAACTAAACTTATATTAACTCATCTCATTTACTAATGTAAATCAAGACTTATTGAGGCGTGACTTTAGACTGATTTTAACCTTTCTCTTTTTCAAAAGAACTAAGAAATATAGACTATAAAATTGGAAAAATGATTGAGATAAACCACACTCAGCACACTCTATCTCACATGTTACTGTTCATGTGAACAGTAACATGTGAGATAGAGTGTGCTGAGTGTGGTTTATTTCTAGCATCACTCATAGAATTGTGCAGTAAATTTTATTTCTCATTTATTTAAAGAGAATACTTGGGGTTTGGTGACCGAACCCCTTCAAAGACACAGCTTCTGCTGTTGTCGGTGGCGGTGGGTGACATCGCCCATACCATCAGGATCGACGGGTTTCGGAGAGCTCACCCTTGCGACGACGACCCCCGACGACCTCCAGTGTATCCCCGACTGCTTTAAACCCAAAATAGGTTCGTTAGCTGGAGCCCGCTGATTCTGATGGCATGGGTAGTGTCGACCACAGCCACCAGAGATAGCTCCGTTCGGCTGAGGACCGAATCTCTCTTAAAATTAACTCTATTTTATTTTTTTATTGTGTTTTTATATTTTAATGTATTTTTTATTATCTATTTTTGTATCATATTTTTTACAATGTATTTTTTTGTTTTATTATATTTTTAAAAGGATGACGCTGGGGTGCAGTCAGACTGCACCCCAGCGCCTTTACAGCCTCCTCCCTCTCCCTTAATTTATTACAAAAACACAATAAAACACAATAAAAAATATTAAAAAATATAAAAAAAATACAATAAAAATAATAAAATTTAAAAAATACAATAAAAAATACAATAAAATAATAAAATAAAAAATATATAACAAAAAACATAATAAAAAACACAATAAAAAATAAAATGAAGATGAATTTTTATAGAAAATTCGGTCTCACCCAGCCCGCGCCGACGCTGGTACCGAGTCCGAAACAGGTTTAAGGCCGTTGGGGCACACCAGAGGTCGTGTCAGAACCCCTAGGAGAATTGCCTAGGATCATGCCTTGACTCAGCTACTGGAGGGCCAGGACAGTCCCTTGACTAGCTTGCATACATGCTTTGGTTTAGGTCTTGACACGCAACGGGCGCCCAGCGAGGCTACTGGTCGTGCGCATGCAGTGCGCACAGCTATGCCCGCACCTTTGCGCACCCCACTGCGCATCCACCTGTGCGCGCGCTTACGTGTGCGCATGCGCATCATCACCCGTGCGCCCCTGCACGCCCCACCACACCTTAGCGAGGCTAGTGGTGTGTCTCCACAGGCACGCCATCCAGCGCACCATGCATGCCATCCAGCGCGCCATGCATGCCATCCAGCGCATGGCTCCAACCCATTCCTTGCGAAACAGGCGAGTGACATGCACACCATGCATGCCATCCAGCGCGCGGTACCAGCTCGCGCCATGCAGCCAGTGCCCAGACCGCCAGCTTGGGCCATGCTTGCACATCACCCCGACACCCAGCTCGGGCTATGCAGGACCACCGCCCAAGCACCTTGACTGGGCTACCCCCGAGCGATGTGGCTTGACCCTGTGCCTACCACCAGGATCATGCATAGCACCCTGCTATGACCACCATTAGTTGGCCCTGCACAGAGCCATGCCCGCGCACCACCGCACCACGCAGACATGCCCACCCGTGGACCTTGCAACACCATAGCCCACCATGGGCACATGCAACCCACGACCATACCACCATGGGCGCCTATCATGCTTTTATTTTATTTTATTTATTTTAATTAACTTATTTAAATTACATTAGGACATGTTAGTCATTTGCTTATTTTAATTAAGAACCTATTGGGGGTTTCCAACTTGTTTGCTCTATAAATATGACCCTTAGGCTTTCATTTTAGACATCTTTGATCATTGAACATTTGAGAACCCTAGAACATTACTCTGAGAGGAGTTAGGCCGGCCACTCCATAGTGGTTAGGATTTTCATTCGGTGCATTTATGCACTTGGGCTTCTTGAGGTGCAATTCGTGAATCCCCTTAAAGAGGATTTCTCCTTGCAATTCGTGAATAGGAGTAATCCACATCTATCTTGTCTTTCATTTGATTTATAAAAGTATTTTGAGATTTATTCAATTTGGTGTTTTCGGTTTTGGAGTATTCTTGTTGTTCTTGAAGTTTGTTCTTTGTGTTCTTAAGTCTTGTGAGTTGTGTTATTGAGTTTGTGTGTTTGTATTCTTGTGAGGCCAAATCCACACCACTTATAGATTTGAGAAAGAGTGTGTGAGTGTTCAAGAGGGTTTCTTAATTCACAACATTTGTGAATTTCGAAATTCCCTAGAGAGTGAGTGAGAAAGTGTCTTGAAAACAAAAGAAAAGAAAGAGAAATGTTGTGTGAGTGTTTGGCCGAATCCCTTGGAGTTTGGGAGAAGTTTGCATGTTCTTCATTCATTTGAGTGTTCATCCTTTTTTCTTGAAGTTCCATTAGCCCCAAACACGAAATCTTTCAACCCCAAACAGCCCACTCAAAGTCACGGCAACAACACCAAGTCTAGCTAGGTGTGTTACCCAATTTCGCCCCTCCAGCTTTCCCACCAACCAGCCATCAAACCTTAACCCTACTTGCCTTATTTCCATCATATTATCAGACCTAAATCACCCTAAAACACCCCTGGTCGAGCCCTGGTCGTGCCCCACAAAGCAACCCCAAAACTTTCCTTCCAAACCACCAAACTTGCCAAAACAGTTTTTCCACTTTCTAGATTTGCACCATTTCGGGTTAGGCAACTTACCTATCACGAAATTACAATATTCTCTTCACCAAATCAGACCTTAACCTTCCATAAACATACATGGATGTGGTCTGCAAGTCCCCCCCCCCCCCCCCCCCAAGTCAGCCACCTCAAACCCCTCCAAACTTACCAAACCGATCACCTCCACTTTCCAAATTAAACCCATTCAGCTAAGGCAACTTGTCTAGCTCGAAAATCCTCTCATCCACCTCATCAAATCTTATTATTCTTTCCTCATTTGATTATTCAATACTTCCCTAATTGAATTAATCAAATTTCCAATTCCCCAAGTCAACCAAATCAAATCTCCTTCACTCACCAAAACCAGCCATACAATATCTTCATCAGAATTTTCCATATTTTATCTCCAAACATCTTCCCTTAATTCCCAAACCCTAAATCACTTTCCTAAACCCTTACATGGCCGAAATATACACTTAACCTAGTCCCATAATCAGCCATCCAATCCCCCAAAACAAATCATTTTCGTCCATCCCTTTAGCCCCCATTGTCGTGACCCTATTTCATCCATAACCAAGCCAATTCTTCATCTAAACACTCATCATTTGCTCTATATACCTTAACCCCACTTCAACCCTACCATCATCCACTTGATTAACACCAAGCTAGGAGTCATTCTCGGTTATTAAGGAGCAACCCAAAGCAAGGAGGAACTTTGGGTGTATGGTGTCTTGACCGAGGATCCCATCAGTTAGTCGGGGCTCGTCGTCGTAGGGATGGGGTCGCCGGCTCCCTCTGGTCCTGATGAACTGGGCGGTGTCGCCCACCACCACCGAAAACAGCAAACGCTGCAAAATGGAGAATTCGGTCAGACCGAACTCTAAAATTTCCCTTTTTAAAATGAACTGTATTTATAGAGAATCGATCTTTAGTGAGACCAAACTCCAACTTCACCCTTACTAAAAAAGAATCAAAATCACGCTACATCCTTCTTTCTCCTCCTCTTCTACTTCGTCGTTCACCCCCGTCCCCTCTCTACAACTAGAGAAGACAGAGATGAGCTTCGTGGCCTACAAGATGATGCAGCGGCCGACGGGGATAGATAAAAATGCGTTGAGCTTCATAGCACACTCCGGCGCCGACTTCGTCCCACTAATCCTTTCTATCCATACGGGGCCGGGACATCGGCCCGATACCCAATATCGGGGTCACCGCCACTATTATTCTCTAACTCTACGTTGTCAGAGTCCAAGAAGAGGGCAGCAGAGAGTCCAGGTCCTCTGCCGAACCCAAGCACGGTGGCGTCATAAATGGCATCTCCGGGGCCTTCTCGAGCTGGTTTCGCATTATAGGTTTTCCCTACATCTAAACCCGAAGTCTTTGTTAATTTGTGTTGATGAGTTTGTGGTTAAAGCGCAATGTTGCTATGTAATATTGTTTTCAGGCGGGTTGAATATGTTCGAGTGAGAGAGTCTCAGTTTACTACTTCTGTTTCTTTACCCACTAACTCAATTGGTAAGTAATATTGAATAAGTAGTTGACAGTAAAGTTTGACTACATTGTGCTGTGACATGCATCGTCTTTGAGATCATCCTTTTTTTAGTAGATTATTTGAAGCACATGGACAATATTGTGCTAGACCTCTTCCATTTAGCATAAGGCTAACTAAAATCTTATTTTCAATGTTATGAAGCTTAATTTAATCGGATGATTTCTTCTGTCTGGAGCACATCTCCTTAATATATAGATTGCATGATTGATTTTTCTGGAGCTTTTCTATGCCTTTTATGCAATTTCTGTTTAATTGATCAGATTCATAACCATTTAATCAAGTTATTTTCATCTCTGGTTGATCTAGAAGTTGGCCTTCAGGTTGAAAATCATGATTTGGTTCCGACGAGCTGCATCTGACGCACACAGTAGAAGAATTTGAGGTCTGCATTTTGGAACCAGAAACGTTTGGGGTCCCTTGGCTAACTAGGCTGCAACTCCAACGCAGAGTTCTGAAAATGCTCTAACCGTGCGAGTGATGGGCACTGTTGGTTAATTTGTTGCTCTGTCACCCAACTGACTCTTTTTCCCTCATATTTTCTCTTCTTTTGTTTTTGGGAGAGATGCTGGTAGGATATTATATGAAACTAGAAAAACCTGGCTGGCGTCTCCCTATCGTCTTAGTTTTACATATTCATTTTACTCATTCAGCTCTTTGATGCAGAATACCAGTACTCCAGAGAATGATATGCTAATGGCCGTTGCGACTGCTTATGTGCAAGGGAAAGATATTACTGCAATATTGAAAAAAACACACACTGATAATCCACAAAACTTGGTATTTGCTTGGATCCAGTAGACTGCAATTGTTTAACTCAAATCTATGCTATGACCTGCAATTGATTGAGTTCTATGTTATTTGCTTGGATCCTGTAGACTGCAATTGTTTGTCTCCTTTGATTGTTTTGCAACAGATTTTTTGATTGATGGAAGTACCCTGAGCCTCATAGTTTCAGGTGAGCAAAAGAACAGACAGGATAGCACCTTTATCATGCATGGGCTAGTGTTTATTCTTTGCCAGATCTAAGGTGACAGTAGTAAAGTGCTGGACTCTAATGTTATTTGAATTTTGATGAGAAAGATGGACTTGCATCATACCCAGGGGCGGACCCATGCCTTGGGTTGGGGGGGCTACGGCCCCCCAAAATTTTTCCAAATTTAATTTATAATAGAAATATATATATAATTAAAATTCTCTCTTAAATTTTAAAAATAATAATAAAAATTCCCCCCCTCCCAAATTTTTTTTACGAAAATTGTTCTTATAAATTTCAATATACATCTATTTATATTTTAACTTTTAACTTTACGTAAACCTAAATTTTAACTTACATAATCTTACAGTTACTCTAATAGTCTAATTCTAGCAAAAAAATTAATTATAAATTTATATAATTATAAAATTTATTGATTATACTCACTTATTTAGTTTCACTCTAACTTGTATAATTGTGAGATATAGTTTGTTAAAAATCTAATAGCATTACATCATTACTTAATAAAAAGTTTTCAAATTTATTCTTGATTTATAAATTTTTCTTAAATCATAAAAAAATATAAGTAAGTACTTAAGAATAATTAAACTTTTTTTTAAAGAAATAAATGGAGTACAATTCGAAAAGTAATATACATTTAGAGAGCTCGGTAACAATAGAATATGATATTTCTATTACTGATGATCATCCTTTTAAAATTTATACGCATCGCACACTTTATCGATCGCCCCCTCAAACATAAAATCCTGGTTCCGCCCCTAATCATACCATGACCTATATATTGTTTTCATGTATAAAAAACAATACTGGATTTAGGCTGGGAGTTAGTAAGGAGTCTCAGTGACAGAATTGAACTCAGATGATTTTAGTGTTGTAAGGTCAACTTTTGAGTCTCCATGCTCAGGCCTTTATGATGATGTTGTTTGCTGGACCAACAACAAGCAAAATGAATAAGAGAATGGAGAAAAAGTTTTGGCAGAATAAATGCAGACTCGTGAATGTAAATGAACAGATGCCAAGGAACATGTTTTACATGTTGATTGATGCCTTGCAGCATAAGCTAAGGAAGTTTTGTCTCGTGAGGTCTGTTGCACTCTCAATCCACCCGCCATCATTGATGGAAAGTTTGTGGTTGACATGTTAATCAGTTCTTTCCGATTTGTTTTTTCAAAATATCTCATCTCATATCATCATATTTTAAATTCATTATTATACTTTTTTAAATTTCTATATAAAATAAAATAAAAAAACTCAATTTTTTCAAATTTCACAACAAAATTAATATTAAAAAAATATTTGATAATAATATTTAATTTAATTTTTTAACTTATATCTTATCTTATTTTCTTTTATCCCTAAAAACAAACCAAGCGTGTTTTCTTCCATTTGCTGTACTTGTATTGTGGAGTAGTATAACTTTGACTTCCTATCTCCTCCTTGCATGTGCTATTGCTTTGACTTCCTATATCTCTGTCTTACATCCCCATCTCTCTTCCATTTTGAGATCTATTGGTCGCAAAACTGTGGCTTCCTGTCTGGCATGTATACCTAAATGACTGAACCCTGAGGAATTTTGACTCCAAGTGGCTAAGCCAGTCTGTGAAGAAGAAATAAAATCATTGAAAATAAATAGCTCGACTTTATAATTATTACCTAAAATACACCTAACATTCTAAAATAAAATAAACTTCAGATGATCACCATGATTCCAGCAAATCTGCCCCTTACTTGTTCCCCTTTCACCTTGAGGAATTTCTCTACTTTAGCCAGATCACTCAAGACTGCAGTTGATTTTCTTTTCTTGAGTAAATTGCATCAAAGGGAATGGCAGTATCTGTAATATCTCATGTAGTCTGCAGATGTTTACGTTTAACATTAGAAAGGAGTAGAAATGGAAAATAAGTTACTTCTGCTTATTATTCAATATTCATTAATGAAAACGTTTTTTTTTATCAATTTATTAACTTGAAAGTTGACTTGAATGATGCTGCTCATCGACTCAGTTTGAATATTTCAACGTGTCAAAACAGATATTTTCTATGCACCAAAGATGTCTGAGAGTTGGAAGGGTTAGAAGCTTCTAATATTAGAAGCTTCTAGCCTCATCTTGATGTCAATGAGGCTAAGGCCTCGTTTGGTTACACAGATGAAATGATCAGATGAGAAATCTGTAAATAATAGTGAAAGGAGGCCCAACTTGTGTGGAACCCGAGCCCACGAGGTTATCAGGCGCAAGGCCCGTTATCCGTACCCACCTCGACGCAGCGTCCGAATTCAACCAGGGAGACCGAAATCGGGGACGAGCCAAGTCCTTGGTTACCCCGATCTGGGCAAGAGATGGTTAAACCGGTTTCAAGAACACGCCAAGGACGGAACGGCGGCTCACGTACTGATATACCTCCTGGACTCGACTCCTATCAAGACCACTCCCACATTTATGAACGACAGACAGCCGCCGGCCTACAAACTACCCCCCCTTTTAATGCGGAGACACAACAAACATACACCATTGATTGCTAAACTGACAAAAGATACAGCAGCATTTAATGCCCCTGTCCAAAGGGGTCTAATTGAGCATTAATTAGAGGGATGCTCAATAAATGCGATGAGACCGAGGGAATCGGACCAGATTTCCTTATCGAGGATGACGGTCGAATGATGTCCCGATTTCCGGCGCCTTCGTCACACAGACCCCTACCCCCCCTTCCAGGGGGGACCTATAAATAGCACCAAACCAACGACGAAAAGACGGTACATTCACAGACTCTATTATTCTCTCCATCAGATATTTCTCCCCAAACTAACTTGATCGTCGGAGCGGACTCGGTCCCCGACCCCCCTTTTCGTTCTTGTTTTGCAGGTTTCCACCGTAAGGGAATCGGTAACCCAGGCAGCAGAATACGTCCTTAACAGTGGCGCCGTCTGTGGGATTCGTTTGTTTCTGATCAACGTACTTTCTGCATGTCTACTCTACCGCTGTCCCAAACGACCAAGCACGACCAGCAGACAGAACCGTCGATGGAAGAAAGGCTGGAAACATTGGAAGAAATGGTAAGGAAGTTGAAGGAGGAGAATGCCGCCCTCCGACAACCACGCGAAGAAGCGTCGGCTCGAAGCGAAACCAATCTGGGAGAGAATATGAGTTCCCGACTCCCTGAGGAAAGCGAGGCCTCTGAAGGAGAACGACGCCGGATGCACACCGAGCTAAAGGAGTTGGGAGACAAGTACGCTGAGTTTTCCCTCTCACACTGAAGGGGATGGCTAGGACATGGTTCGGAACCATACCTCCAGGATCTGTCAGTAGTTTCGAGGCGTTAGCCCGGCTCTTCGTCACCCAGTTCATGGCTAGTAGGAAGCGAAAGCACCCCGCGGCGTACCTGCTGACTGTCAAGCAAGGAGAAAAGGAAAGCCTGAAAGGGTACTTGACCAGGTTCAACGAAGAAAGGATGACCACCGACAACCAGGACGAAAAGATCACCCTGGCGGCCCTCCTAGGCGGCATATGGCCTAGGAGCCCCTTCATGGCGGAGATAGCCCGCAAGACTCCCACCACTCTGAATGGGTTCATGGATCAGGCTGACGGATTCATCAACGCCGAAGATACGCTCGAAGCTCTAGTAGCCCCGCGACGCAGGGAGCTCCAACAGCATGATCGGAAAACAACCAGCGCCGGGGAAAGTTCCAGTAGGCATTGGGGGGCTAGGAAGCTCCCAGATGAGATGAGGAGAAGAGACCACCCACGTGAACACAGACTATCGTCATGGCCTCAATCTAGCTTGGCGGTAGAAGGTCAGAGCCGAGCAGAGTCAAGGCGAGAGTCCATCAGGAGAAGAAGAGGGGACATGTACTGCGAGTACCATAACTCCAAGGGCCACAACACCGAGGACTGCCAGGCCTTGAAAAAGAGTCAGAGGGATGAACAGACGAATGACCGAAGAAACAGAACTCGGTCGAGGACCCCTCGTCGGGAACAAGAGTCGAGTAGACACCGAGGCGAACCGGTATCCAGCCACCCAGCGGGAGAAATCAGAACCATAGTCGGGGGACCATCCCGAGGAGGGACTACGTCCTCCTCCCAAAGGGCACATGCGCGGAGAGCCAGATATGGAGAAGTCTACTCACTCGGGCAGGCACCGCGACAGAGCAACCCGGGCCCCAGGGGGGAATCGATAGTTTTCAACGAGCAGGACGCAAAGGGAATTGCCTTTCCGCATGATGACGCTCTGGTGGTATCAGCATTGGTGGCCAATTTCACAGTCAAAAGGATGCTGGTCGACAATGGGAGTTCGGCCGATATCTTGTTCTGGGAGGCCTTCATGCAGATGGAGATCGACCCCCACCAACTTCAGCCTATCCGGGCCCCTCTTAAAAGATTTACGGGCGAAGCTGTACACCCCGAGGGCCTAATAACCCTCCCGGTTTTGATGGGCTCGGCGCCCAGGACCACGTCTGTCATGATCAAATTCTTGGTAGTGAAAGCTCCCTCCTCCTACAACGCCATCCTAGGGAGGCCGACCTTAAACAACTTGAGGGCAGTCACTTCTACCGACTACCTCAAGATGAAGTTCCCGACGGACAGAGGAGTAGGCGAAGTCAGAGGAGAGCAGGTCACCTCCAGGGAATGCTACGCCCGGGAATTGAAGCACAAAGACAGCTCCGTGGCCACGATCTCCCTGGAGGACGAGCATCTTGAGTTTCCGCCTGCACCTGCCCGAGCAGTATGGGACGATGAGATCAGGGACGAAGCGACACTGCGCCAAGCGGAACCCAACGAGCCTCTGGAATTGATTCCGGTCGACGGCGACAACCCGGAACGGGCAGTATGAGTCGGGACCAGGATGGATCCAGTAGTGCATACGGAACTCAAGGCTCTCCTCATCGAGCACAAAGACGTGTTCGCTTGGACACACGCGGACATGCCCGGAATCGATAGGTCCGTAATAGAACACCGGCTGTGTGTCAACCCCACTGCCCGCGCAGTTAGGAAAAAAAGAAGAAGCTTCTGTGCTGAGAAGTATGCCGCCATTGCAGAAGAAGTCGACAGACTCCTAACTGTGGGGCTCATCCGAGAAGTTCACTACCCGGAATGGCTGTCTAACGTAGTACTGGTAAAGAAGACCAGCGGGAAATGGCGGATGTGCGTGGACTTCACCGATTTGAACAAAGCCTGCCCCAAGGATAGCTTCCCTCTACCGCGCATCGACCTCATTGTGGATTCAACTACCGGGCACTCTCTCCTTAGCTTCATGGACGCCTATTCGGGTTACAACCAGATCAAAATGAGCACGGACGACGAGGAAAAAATGGCGTTCGTTACAGATCGCGGGCTCTATTGTTACACCGCCATGCCTTTTGGGCTCAAGAACGCGGGGGCTACTTATCAACGGCTGGTTAACCGTATGTTTAAAAATCAGATCGGGAGGAACATGGAAGTTTACGTCGATGACCTCCTGGTCAAAAGCCGCTCCCCTAACGATCATGTGACGGACCTGAGAGAGGCCTTCTCAATCCTGCGACATTATCAGATGAAGCTCAACCCCGCCAAGTGCACCTTCGGGGTCGAGTCCGGCAAGTTCTTAGGATACATGGTCTCCGAACGAGGAATCGAGGCCAACCCTGAGAAGATCCAGGCTATCCTCGGAATGGCACCTCCGAGGAACTTGAATGAAGTCCAGTGACTGGCAGGTCGAATTGCCGCTCTCAGCCGGTTCATAGCAAGGTCGACCGATCGATGCCTTCCCTTTTTCCAAGTCCTCCGAAAAGCACGCGAGTGGGACGCGTCGTGCGAGCAGGCATTCGAACAACTCAAGGATTACCTGACGTGCCTCCCATTACTTAGCCAGACAGCTCCCGGAGAGACCCTTGTGGCCTATTTGGCGGTCTCGCCTCATGCAACATCTGCGGTACTAGTGAGAGAAACCGACCAGGGCCAGAAACCTGTGTACTATGTCAGCAGGGCACTTCAAGGAGCGGAGGCCAGGTACCCCCGTACAGAGATGATGGTATTCGCCCTACTAACAGCTGCGCGTCGGCTGCGCCCATACTTTCAATCCCACACCATAAGGGTAATGACCGATCAGCCCCTCGGGACCATTCTCCAGAAGCCCGATACGTCCGGCCGATTAGCCAAATGGGCAATCGAGCTGAGCGAATTCGATTTAACGTTCCAGCCCCGAACCACGATGAAAGCACAAACACTGGCAGACTTTGTTGTAGAGTACACTGGGTTTCCAGAAGAAGTCTCCAGTGAACCTCAGGGGCAGGCATGGCAGCTGTACGTCGACGGATCCTCATGCCGAGCCGGGGGCGGAGTAGGTGTACACATCGTCACCGACCAGGGCATCCAACACAACTACGGTATAGACCTAACTTTTAAGGTAACCAACAATGAGGCGGAATACGAGGCCCTCATAGCCGGAATGACAATTGCTAGGATCCTCGGGGCGACTGAGCTGGAGGCCCGAACTGATTCCCAAATAGTCTTCCATCAAGTACTCGGCCAGTACGTCACCAAGAGCGAAAAGTTGAAAAAATATCTGGAGCTGGTATGCATCGAGAGAGACCGATTCAGTTACTTCCGTTTGCTGCGGATCCCAAGGGAAGAAAATCATATAGCAGATCGACTAGCGAAAATAGCATCGAGAAAAGATGAACATCCGCCCCCGGAAAACACCGAGATTAGAACGATAGATACCCCCTCCACGGGCAGCGAAGTCGGAGTAGTGGCTGTAGCAGATCCCGACTGGGCGACCGATATCGCAGCATACCTCCGGACAGGCACATTACCCCCCGACCCGAGCCAGGCCCGCAAGATAAAGAACAGATCGTCCAGATTCACGCTGATTGACGGATCGCTGTACAGAAAAGGCTTCTCTGAACCATTGCTCAGGTGTGTAACGAAGGAAGAAGGGCAGTACATATTAGCCGAGATCCACGAAGGAATCTGCGGGGCTCACACGGGGTATAAAACGCTAGCCGCCCGCACCACCCGTGCAGGGTATTATTGGCCGTGTTTGTTCCAGGAAGCAAAAGATTTCGTTAAAAGATGCCCGAAGTGCCAAGAGTACAGCCCAGTGTTGCACGCCCCCTCGGAGGAACTCACTTCGATAACATCCCCCTGGCCCTTTGATCAATGGGGACTAGACCTTATAGGACCATTCTCAGTAGGGAGGGGCGGGACTAAATTCATAATAGTGGCAGTGGATTATTTTACGAAATGGGTAGAGGCCGAAGCCCTTCTCAGTATCACCTCTCAAGCTATCACAAAGTTCTTATGGAAGTCAATTGTTTGCCGGTTCGGGATACCTCAAAGCTTCATATCAGACAACGAAAAGCAGTTCGATTGCAGTCATTACCAAGAGTGGTGTTCCGAGTTGAAGATCAAGGTGAAATACTCTTCTCCCGGCCACCTGCAGGCTAACGGACAAGCCGAGGCAACCAACAAAACCATCCTCAATGCGCTAAAGAAAAGACTCGGAATGCACAAAGGAGCTTGGGCCGACGAACTTCCAGGGGTCCTGTGGGCATATCGCACAACAGTCCGAACCCCCACAGGTGAAACACCGTTTGCCCTAACCTACGGCTGCGAGGCGGTAATTCCTGTCGAAGTCGGGATGCCCACACTGCGAATCCAGCACTATGACACCGCCTCCAATGACGCCAAGATGATGGGACGCCTAGACTCTTTATAGGAGCACAGGGAAGAAGCCGGCATCCGACTTGCCAACAACAAACGCAAAACAGAACAATACTTCAACAAAAGAGTGAAGCCACGCAACTTCAAAGTCGGGGACTTAGTGTTAAGACAAACGGGCATCACGACCCCAGCACAAGGAAAACTGGGACCGAAATGGGAAGGACCTTACGTAGTGACGGCAACAAACAGACCTGGGTCTTACCGACTCAAAGATAGCTCTGGAGCCGACCTACCTCACCCCTGGAACAGTGAGAGGCTCAAGAGGTACTATGTGTAGCATTTACTGATGTAATTTACTTCTGCTGATGTAATTCACTTCTCAAAATTATAAAGAGCCCGATATTGTTCGATGTTCATATCCAACGTATTATAAGGTCCTCAAAACGGAATCCCGCGGGGTCGGTGAACCCACGCACGCGATGTATCCGCCTCGAAGTCCCGCGGGGTCGGTGAACCCACCCACGCGATGTATCCGCCTCGGAATCCCGCGGGGTCGGTAAACCCACCCACGCGATGTATCCGCCTCGGAGTCCCGCGGGGTCGGTGAACCCACCCACGCGATGTATCCGCCTCGGAGTCCCGCGGGGTCGGTAAACCCACTCACGCGATGTATCCGCCTCAGAGTCCCGCGGGGTCGGTGAACCCACCCACGCGATGTATCCGCCTCGGAGTCCCACGGGGTCGGTGAACCCACCCACGCGATGTATCCGTCTCGGAGTCCCGCGGGGTCGGTGAACCCACCCACGCGATGTATCCGCCTCGGAGTCCCGCAGGGTCGGTGAACCCACCCACGCAATGTATCCGCCTCGGAGTCCCGCGGGGCCGGTGAACCCACCCACGCGATGTATCCGCCTCCGAGTCCCGCGGGGAGTCCCGCGGGGTCGGTCAATCCACAACTCCCGAACCACTGATCTTCAGCACATCGACCGAGTACGCTTGGCAAAAATTTTTTAGTTCACACTTGACCAAAAAATTTCGCGGGGTAAAGACAATGAAATTATGAACAAAGCACCAGAAGAAGATTAATCTCAAAATTCATATATATACTGTTGGTCATACAAACTCACCCGAGTCAAGCTCGAGCGTCAAAAAAAAAAAAAAAAAACTTGTACATCGACCAAGTCAAGCCTCAGGAGGGGGCGGAGGAGGATTCAGGTCATCAAAGGGAGGATAACCGCGCTTCCCAATCTTCTTGACGAACCTCTTTGCAGCCCGGTCAGGACGAAGGGACTTCACGTTTATCCTCCGAGGATCGAGCTGGGGATCCACCAAGAGCTGGGATCCTAGTCGACGAAGGCCCTCGGCATAACCATGCCCCCAGGCGGAGTTGCGGATCGCCACCACTCGGGATATCTGCTGCTCGAGATCAGCAATCCTCGAGTGAGCCTCTTCTAGGGCACTCCGAGTCCCCACGAGCTCGGACTCCCGAGCAGCCCGGAGTTCCTCGGACCGCGCCAATTCCGTTTCCAGAATCTCTCGGGCGCGCCTCGAACCGGCCAGTTCCTCCTCCTGAGCAATCCGAGCCTGCTCGGACATGGCTAACTCTTCTTCCTTCAGTGATAAAATCTGGGAAGAAGCAGCTAGCTCTGCTGTCCGAGCGGTTAGCTCGGACTGAAGGAGGATCTTGTCCTGCTCAGTGGCCGATCTCGCGTCCACAAGGCGGGCGTTCCTCCGATGGGCCACCGCTAGCGAGTCCCGGGCCGCCTCCAATTCGACCCGAAGGGAGGAGTTGGCTCTCTCCAGCCTGCTCTTTTCCATCCCTAACTCCTCGACCGATTTGATCAGCCCCCTGCAGGTCTCCTACGATTGCTCGAACTGGTCCCGTGCCTGCTGCAGCTTGTAAAGCCCAAACTTGCAGACGGTGCCGAGCTCGCTGTTGAATTCGGCAAGCTCGGCCAGCTCGGACCCCACCGTCCGGGATATCTCCTTGGCAACCTAGAATAGTGATAATAACAAACAAAACTTAGCAACCCGGAAAGAAAAGAGCATCCGAAATTCAACAAAGTCTATCGAACAAACCTGAGTCAGCAGAGGCTCCAGCATCGAGGCCACCCGGGCGGAGGCATCCGCCTTTGCTTGTTCAAAGCGGGAAGGCCGCTCTGGACCGGCTCCGCCACCCTGAGGACCTCCCTCCTCTGAGTCCGACCCAAAGAGCTGGCCAAGCACCGCGACCCCACTCCGAAGCCGAAAGGGAGACGAGGGTCGCGGAGGAACTTCCATGCCGGGAGACGGGCATGCGTCCTCAAGACGAACCCCAGAGGTCGACCCCCGCTCGAAAGTTGGGGGTGGACGCTCGGGAGACTCAGCAGCAGACCGACCACCCTCGTCCGCGGCATTCATATGCCCCCCTTCCCCGGGAAGGTCGGACCTGCCCGATCTCTCGGGACTGGCCTCGTCCCGATCTCCCTGGTCCAGGGCCCCTTGTCGCTCGGGCCCCTCGAGGACGCTCTCGGATCCGACCTCCTCGACCAGGACCTCCTCGCCCAGTACTTCGTCTTCCCCCTCGGAGGCATCTGAGTGGCGCTCGGAAGATGAAGGGGGAGGGGTGGACAACTGGTTCGCCCGAGCGACTTGCTCCTCCGACTCCTGTCGGAAGACCTGCGCAAATGGCATGGCCCCCGGAGTCAGGTCGGCGGCATGGTCTAGAGCCTCCTGGAAGGCGCGCTCTATCTCCTCCCCGTCTGAGGAGTCGACCCCGGCCAGGTTGGTCGCCTCGATCTGGGCCTCCATGACGATCCTCCCGGCTTCGGCCCTTATCTCCTCGGCCTGCGAGAACCGAAGCCCGTCCGAGGACGATGACGAGGAAGCCGGCTCGAGACGTCGTGCAGGAGAGTCTGTGGGCGAAGCACCTCCGACCGGACCCTTCCCCTTCTTCTGCTTCTTTGGGCGGGCACCGCGGCTTGGAGTAGCTTCGTCGGCCCGACTCTTTGTGCGCCTCTCTTTTTCAACCTCCCGCTCAGAGGCCCGTTTGCGAGAGGAGGCAGGAGGCTCTTCCGGAACGGTAAAGAAGCTTTGACCCTCGGCGTAGGACTGATCTGGTCGGGTTAAGAACTCCTCGATGTTCTCCTCGGTGAGGAGATTGTCGGACCATAGCCGATCGGGATCCTCTGCCCCCCAGGAGAGGACCGCCTTCACACTCTCCGCCTCTTGGGCTGAGAGGGTAACCTCCATATGGGTTTGGGAAGGGAGGAAGCCCCAATCTTTCTGAACGGGGAAGTCACTCCCCTCTCCCTCCGGGAACTCCCATTCCCTGCCCGAGACAAAGAAGAACCTCTTGTGGTAATCTCAGGCACTCGAGTGCCTCTCCTCCATTCGGATCAGCCTACATTTCGGCTTTATCTGAAAGCCGGCTACATTCCCATCCCGACGGAGGATCCGGTACAGCGAAAAGAATTCTCGAGCGGTCAGGTCGGGGTAGGGATCGTTCTTCCCAGACAGAACGATCCTAAACGCCACACAGGTGGCCAACAGGATACGCCACCCGTTCGGCATGAGTTGGGCAGGAGCCAAACCCAAGAAATGTAGGACTTCCCGAATAGGCCGAATGAAGGGAAGGCGTAGTCCCTTCGAGAGCATGAGGGAGAAGAGCACGACCTTCTGAGCCCTTCCATCGCGCTCACAGGCCCTAACTCCATCCCCCGGGGCCTCCAAGGTGTGCTGCCAGGAGATGCGGTGCTTTTTGCTAAGCGTGTCCACATCAGAGGATTGCATTGTGGACATCCAGCCGTTGCCGGCGAAGAAAGGGCATGGGTCCGAAGAAGCCATGGAAACAAAAGCGAGGAATGGCAAGAAAGCGACAGAGAAATAACAGGGAAGGCAGTAAAAAGCAAAGGCAGGAAAGAAACAAGAGCGGAATGGCAAGAAAGCAAAACAGCGAAGCAAGGACAGTGACAGGACCGCTGGGTAATTTATACCCAGAAGCAAAGATTTAATGCGAGCGGGAAATGAGGCTACGCCGAAACCGTCACTTCAGACGTGGCTCTTGGGAACGTAAAGCACGCCCAGAACTGACCAATCAAAGATGAGGAGCGTGCGCCGAAATGACAGGACAGTTAATGATGATCGTGCGCGTGCGCCTCACCATTTGATAACGGATCGCTGACGGTTCGGAAATCGGAACGACGGCACAATTAAATTTCAAACCACATTAACTGTCCTAACACAGAATATGACGGGACACGATTCGGCATTAATTAATCAGAATTCAAATCATCCCTCTGAGGTCCGGTCGGTAGACGAAAATACATGTCAGCAGGGATCGCCCGTGCTCCCACTCGGAAGTACAAATGAAGGAACACTGCCCGGTATCGAAGGACGGTACAAGCAAAGGAAGCTCTAAAACGTTCGGAATTTCCATCAAAGTGCCTTCGATGAAAACTCGCGGGGTACTGAAAGGGGGCCCAACTTGTGTGGAACCCGAGCCCACGAGGTTATCAGGCCCAAGGCCCGTTATCCGTACCCACCTCGACGCAGCGTCCGAATTCAACCAGGGAGACCGAAATCGGGGACGAGCCAAGTCCCTGGTTACCCCGATCTGGGTAAGAGATGGTTAAACCGGTTTCAAGAACACGCCAAGGACGGAACGGCGGCTCACGTACTGATATACCTCCTGGACTCGACTCCCATCAAGACTACTCCCACATTTATGAACGACAGACAGCCGCCGGCCTACAAACTACCCCCCCTTTTAATGCGGAGACACAACAAACATACACCATTGATTGCTAAACTGACAAAAGATACAGCAGCATTTAATGCCCCTGTCCAAAGGGGTCTAATTGAGCATTAATTAGAGGGATGCTCAATAAATGCGATGAGACCGAAAGAATCGAACCAGATTTCCTTATCGAGGATGACGGTCGAATGATGTCCCGATTTCCGGCGCCTTCGTCACACAGACCCCTACCCCCCCTTCCAGGGGGGACCTATAAATAACACCAAACCAACGACGAAAAGACGGTACATTCACAGACTCTATTATTCTCTCCATCAGATATTTCTCCCCAAACTAACTTGATCGTCGGAGCGGACTCGATCCCCGACCCCCCTTTTCGTTCTTGTTTTGCAGGTTTCCACCGTAAGGGAATCGGTAATCCAGGCAGCAGAATACGTCCTTAACAAATAGTATGGCCTGACAGAATGGTTGGATGTAACTTCTATGCCAGTAAGTTATAGTTTCCCATCAAATTGGAACTACTCGTTCCCAAATTCTTTCATATTTGACTGATCACCTCTCTTCAAAAACAAGCTTCTCGCAATTTCAGCAAATTCTTGAGCGGATATCGGAAGTAAATTAAGAGTCCGTTTGGATTCAAAAATGAAATGAAATGAGTTGTAAATAATATATTTGAAATGAGTTGTGAATAATAAAATTGAGTTTGAAAAATAAATCACCCCTCAATAGCTTAATGAATAGCGAGCTGAATGCAGGGGCGCCAGCCTGAATCAAGTTGTCCATCTGTAATATTTTATATATGGTTTTGGCTAATTTGAATCAGTTAGCGATGGAGAACGGAGGCAAAGGCGAAACTGGACTAGCTAGGAAGGGAAGAGTGGTAGGGGAGATGAATTGTTCAAGATCTTGTTTTATATTCTAAAGATCTTGAGGGAGCTAGGGTATATAGGTTTGAAATTTTAGATTAAAGAGATGTCTCTGGCCACATGTCATATCAAAAATCTTAATTCGCTGTACTTTAAGGACTCTTTTAACACAAATTAATTACCACTTAAAATGAGATAGAATGGATTAGGCTACCAAAGCCTGTGACTTGATTGGCATATCTTTCAGTGTCTAGAGTGGGGTCTGAATTAGTTCGAAATCTCTTTTCTTCAAATGTATCAAAAAAAAAAATAAAATAAAATAAAATAAGAAATCATAAGGTTATAAGAATTTTGAGCTAGATTAACTAGTTCTTGGGGATCATGCATGTTCGGCCATGCACTGTATATATAGCAACATCAAACCATTTGTTTAATATTATAATTTGATCCTGTACATGAACGACACTAGGGTACTCACTTTGTTCCCTTGGTTTCTTTCTTATTTCCCACGCAATCTTCTCTCTTTTCTCGTTATTTTATCCTATATATCCAGCAACATTTATATGAAAGTTTAGATAATTGCAATCAACGTCTGATTTTAGATATTAGTACTATATATATATACATTAAATGGTCATTAATGAAAATAGAAGTAAAAACAATAATTTAATTAGAATCACCTAGCTAGAGAACCGATACATTATTAAATATAAAACTATCAAGAAAGTACATGTTGTAAATTATGAAATTTAACACGAAATATATTTTATTTGATTAAAAGTTAACATATAACCGATATTAGAACTGCAAAATATGATAAAAATAAATTAGCTAAAAATAAAAAAAGTATTAAATTAATAGTATTTTATTATTATATAGAGTACTACTAATTTAGATTAATAATCTAATGTGAGATTAAATTTTGAGTGGAATAGAAAAAAAATTAAATATATAATTATTAGACAAATTAGTTTGACTAATAGGATATATAACTAATCCGGCCCATGCTAATAAGACACTATTACTATTGAGATTCCCATCTATGAACCTGATCACTCATTAAAAAAAATATTCATTATTCTCTAGTTGAAAGAGAAAAAGCTATTATATATGGTTGTTCTAGACTTTGATCTTGTTCTATATATTATCATTTGGTATTTGTATAAATCAATTAACAAGTAAATGATTAAATAATTATTTATATACCGTGTCTGAGCTATAAATGATGTCTGTTGTCTTTCCTCCCTATAAGATTAAATAATAATAAAATAAAATAAAAACCCTATAATTATTACTTTGGCTTTTTCAATATATATTATACATGTCTAGCTAGCTCCTTTCTTTTTTGCTAGGTTGGATGAATTATTCCATGTCACTAATAGGCTAATAGCATGAATCCAATGCAAAGTCAAAATCACATAAAGCATGAATACTACTGCATGCATGTCATCTCATCATTTAACTTTGCAATTTATACATTAATATAGAGATCATGATCATTAATATTCGGGAGCTTTAATGCTGTGTTTGAATTTTCAGTTGAGTTGAGTTATAAGAGTTGGTAAAATGAGATCTATTTAACATGTGTTTAAATATATGTAAATATTAAATTTAAATATGTTTATAAGAATTTGAAAAAGATAATGAGTTTCATATCTAAAATAATATTAAATTAAAAAAGTTATATTGTATAAATAAATTTTGAATTGAAATAAATTTAATATATAATTTAAGAATTTAGTGTTTGAATATTAGATTTAGCTTAAAAATAGATTGAATTGGGTTAAACTAAATACACTTTGACAACTAAATCCTGCCTTAATGTATCTAATCGATTCCTTCGAGGTTAATTGTGATCACTCTTATATATATACCATATACCCTGAATTCAATTTTCAAACTAATCAAGTTCATCCATTAATTAATTAATCTCCAACATGAAAATATCTTCTTTTTTCTTTTTGGTTATTTTGGACGGATGAATGTCTTTTATAAATATATATATATATATATATTCTTCATGCTAGCCGCGCGCGCGCAGGCCTACATCGGGCATGTCCTGGGGCCTCATGCACGTGCGTGTTCGTAATAGAACAATAATTTGGTCTACCACGTACGTAGAATGATGATGGAACACGTGCGCACAGTTCATGATCAATAGGACAAGGTGGATAGCTAGAGAGCCATCATCTTCATTAGGGATGTTTCTAAAGTGTTTTCGTTTTGGGTCCATTTTTCTTTATGGAATGTCGAACAAAAGTGGAACAAAACCCTCCACATTTGATAAATGAGAGGCCATGGAGTGCTCCCAGCCTCTTCATGCGCATATATTATATATATATATTATTATATTATATAATTTCCTCTATTTAATTTTTAATTCATGTATCTTATGCTACAAAAACAAACTTTAGACAATCTACAAACCGAGGGCTCTAAATTAATTTCCAAAAGCATTGCAGTACTTTGGTATTAGTGGGATCTTAGTAATTGCACACTAATTAGGTCGCCATCAATTAAGATCTATAGATCAGAGAGAGAGAGAGAGAGAGAGAGAGAGAGAGTAAAAAATCAGTGGGTGGAATATTATGCTTTGACATGAAAACAGAGCCTTTCATTTCTTCAAATCCATTGCATAGGGTTCGAAATTAAGCCACGTTTGAGAAACTCTGCCAGATTCCATTTCCGCAAATTAAGTGGCTGGCTTTGTCGGGCCACTATATGAGACTCTCACAGTTCATGATCGGTTCCTTTTATTTTATTTTATTTTTCTGGTCATTTTTCACTTCGGGGTAATCGTTGGATGAAGATCGTCATGTCTCCTCAGCCACCTTCACATGATATGCATATATCTAGTTTTCTATATCCATTGTATGCAGTATATAATATAGGTGATCGAGATTTCGAATCCTAGTCGTTCCCCTAGTGGAGTAACCACTTTTCCAAAATCCCAACGTGGAAAAGCACTAATTATTCAGATATATAGATCATAAAAGATTGAAATATAATTAGACTAGGAGCCATGATTTAATTAAGTGCAACATATATAGAAGTGACAAATAAAGTAAATAATAATGGGATATATCATATATATCAAGTAAGCAAATTTCATTCATTAATTTGTGATCATCTCTCTAATTTGTCTCCGATAACTGTATTTCCTATATATATATATATAAATATATGAGAAAATAAACAATAAGTATATTCTGTTCTTCGCAGTTACTTTCTTCAAATGAAGTTCTGTCATCCAAATTAATAATTAAGAAAATTAAAAAATGAGAGTACATAAAAAATAAAAACGGCCTTATGTATATATACCCCATTATTATATAATCTCGACAGAAAAAAATAATATTTAAAATTCCGAGCTAGTCGTAATTTTAATTAGTACCTTACAAGTCAAACCCTTATAAAATTTTCATTTCTCTTCATGATGATGAAGTACTGCTTTCTCACGTATGTAAGAATATAGTAGGCAAATGGTATGTCGACGTGCGGCATTATGGTATAGTAATCAATTTATTAAGGTAATTATACTCGTATGCATTGTTACTCTTGACCTTCCAAGCTCAGATTATCGTGAGGAGGAAAGGAGTAGTGTACATGATTGTAATATTCTTTAAAAAATAGTTAGTGATCTATAAGTTAATTTCCTTGCTACTTAATTGGTCAAATGATAAATATATATATATATATATATATAAATATATTAACATAAACATTATATAACTACTGTACGTGTCAGTGTGTATATATAATATATATATATATAGATATAGATATATTAGCCAGGCTCTATATATCCTAGCTATATATATAGATGGATTTCGGCCAAGAAGTACTCAAGTTACCAAATATATATATATATTTATATATTTACATGATGTGTCGTTGAATCCATCGTTGATCATCATCCTGTAACCTATATATAAAGAGTATATAATGTTACTCATTATTTATTTTTTCATCTTTCTCTCATCATCTTATAATATATTAAAAATTGTGTATTATATGTCATTGTGAAGTTAGCTATTATCTAATGCATGCCACATCATGAAAATATGAGAGATGCATGATAAAAAAACAGGATAATGAATAATGTTTTTCAGCAAATCTCAATATTTAAATGCCAAAACTAAAGATCGTGTAATTCATGACATATTCACCTTATAAAGTTGTGGCATGGGAGACATTCATTAAGAGAGAGGGGCCAATTTTGACCTGCAAAAAGATCAGTAGTGGTCCAAAGATTTGCTACATGCATGGCCTAGCAGCTTGCATAATATCCATAATTAACTTCTTCAACCCTTATCATGTATATATGCCTCGGCCACACAGACACACGCATAATAATTAATATTCCTCCCAGCACCAGCATGACGAGTGCATCACTTTCTCAACAGTGATTTCATCATATTAATGACTTATATATATATATATATATAGATAGATAGGGAGTCCAAAGTGTGGAAGACTATGTTAGCAAGAAGTGGCATCATCATCCACTAAGAATTTATGGATATATATATATATATATTATATAGTGCCATCAGATCATGATGATCAGTCAAGTCAGATGCAGGGTTCTGACCAATATCAAAACCCTAGCTACTTACTTAATGCATCATGATTTCTTCTCGAGTGATTGAAGAAGATCGAGCGTGGCAGCACGAGAGATAGCCAGCACGCCCAGCCGCCCATGAAATCAGATTGGTCCGCATGGCGCCCGATACTTGATTATAATCAATAACTTTTTAATTGGTCCATCTCATGAATGATGTAGGTTTTTATCCCACAATTAATTTGCTTAATTCCCAGCTAGCATCATGAAGTTCGGAACTTGGCCTTTAGCTTTCTAATATTTTGTCTAGAATATTTGATGCGATCGTTGACTTTGAGACGTAATTGTCATGTAAACGCAACATATGATCTCCAATTAATTAATATTGTATTTGGATCACATGAAACATACACCCGTGAGACAATAAATATGTTTCATATGTATGTATATAAATAAAATGATCGATCCTTATATTTCACAGTATAATAGCTGGTAACTAATTATTATATATAAAACATTAAATGTCGTCGTACATGCATGCATTAGCATCGTTGTTAGTAAAGTCTATCTATTTTAATTTCAGGTCCTGATCAGGAATCGAATCGTTCATATAATATTAATTAATATAGTAAGTCACTGGACGGCCATTACAATTTTCAACTGATCGTGTTGCTTGGATTGCGTGAAAATAATATACCAAGTTGATCCTGATCATATCAGCTTTCTGCATGGGTAGACAACGTACGTCCTAAGATCTTCTTAGAGTTTGCAGATCGAGTACATGGTACATTGCATACGGAGAAAAAGACATTATGAAACCATTATCTTGATTATTTATTTGATGTAAATCACATTAATCTAGATCCCAGCTTTTCTTTACAATTGATCTACTAGCTAGTGTTTGACTCAATTTAAGAACAATATCACATTTAGAGTTTCGGAAGATCAAGCTCGTTAATTATATATATATATATATATATATATATTACGTCGTTTACAGAATCTTCATTTTGATAACTAGTAGTGATCATGATTCGGTGCGTGACAAATGTCCCCGTTTGAGCCTGTCTACGTACACAGTTATCACAAATACTGTAGGGAGGCTTCCTTTTCCAACAATTCTCGAAGAGCTCGCCAATATCGGATTTTAACCATTGTTGTCGATCTTCCTGTTGATTTAGTACGGCAAATCCCGGGACCTTAATTTAGAGTAGTTAACAAAATCAACTAATTATATATATTTATAATAATATAAAGATCAATTTAATGCTACTATATAATTAAGTAATTAATTCAATTATATGTTTCGATTATTGAGTTCTGGTAAATGACACTAGCTAGCATGAGTTTTTGGTGCATGATTTTCATTTACAAAAATGACCAATCAATATCATATGGTCTTACCCATGACACACACACACGTACGCATAGAGGAGCATACGCTTCCTCAGTACGTACGTACTAGTTTTAGTAGTACTGATCATTTGTCTTATTAATTTCTAATTTTCGTTCATTATTGAATGTTATTCCTGTCTCACACGCATGCAATTAAGGGCGGATCCCATTACTCCAATTTATTGATCAATCATGCCAAGATCACCCGATCAATAAACTAAAGTATCGACTTCCTGCTGCATGAAGAACTATGGCGCTATACATACACACATATATATATATATATATTCAATTAATAAATACAAGAAGACAACTTGGGAAGAGTGTTTTTTTACAGGAGAGAAAGAAAATTAAACGAGAGAGAGAGAGAGAGAGAGAGAGAGAGAGAGAGAGAGAGAGAGAGAGAGAGAAAGAAGGGGGGAGGGGGGGTGTTTAGGGGGTATGAGTTTAGCCTACTCATGAATTGTTTTAGAGGCCCTCTTATCAAGATATGGAAATGCAGGATGGGCTAATGGCTGCCTATTCATTTTCCGACAAGTAAACAAGGAAATCGTTCACTGCCCTTCCATTGGTAGGCAAAAGCTAAGGCAAAGGTAAAAAAGAAAGTACCTTTGGAGATCCTCAAGTAGAAGCCAGCTCTCCCCTCATCCTCACACTAAATAATTCAGAAGGGGTCAAATTGTTTATATAATCTCTCTCTCTCTCTGTTCTCATGTTCCCCCAACCTCTTGACTATATATATATAAATTAATAACCCCAAAAATCCACTAACCCAACATGTTTGTACCCACTAACCATGTGGTATGAATGAGTAAAACTAGTGGATTTTCCTTTTTTATTCCCACCCAAATGAAAGATAGCACATATTGCATGTTCTTATTATATTATATGTAATATTATGCCTATAACATACTATATATATATACATAGCATGCTACCACCATATATGTTTTTATGCCTTCGCGTCATCTCCTCCACATGATGTCTCTTCAAAGTCAACGTCGGTTTTGTCCATTTAATTAGCAATATCATCTGCTAGCTAGCTAGCTAGCTGCCTAATTTCCAACTTTGGATTTGCAGCAACTAATAATTTAGTACTTCGGGATTCAAAAGCACTTAACGTCTGAATACAAAATATGAAAGGTTGTTTTTGATCTTTTGGTATGCTGTATTTTTTATTTAGCTTTTATTTTTAGCTTCATGTATATGTAGCTTCAACCACCTATATATATGTGTATATGATCTCCTGATCCTCACGTAAAATCTGAGAGAATACGGGCCGTTCGGATCTACTTCGTAAAAATACAAAATATCCAAATTAAAGAATCGATCGAACTAAAATTAAACCCTAGCTAGCTATCATAATTAGTTCATGTCAATTAAGTGAGGGGGAGTACTTCCGTATATTTCTCAATTGCATATGATCAAATTACATGCGCGGGTTTTCTGGATATAAAAAACCAAATACTTTTTTAGGTAGGCTTGAAGTAACATGATTTCAATCATTATAATCAATGAAGCCTAGTTCGTATAATTAATTATAATAATGTACCGGTTATAAAGGCATCATTGACTAGGACCAATTAATGCTTAGAATTAACTGATCAATTTATAACAGATTCGACTGCATGCCTCACTACGATCTAGCTAATTAATGATACGACGTTCTTCATGCATGCATGCATATATATATATATATATATATATATAGCCAGATCATATATTACTGTTGGCATGCAGTACTATAGATATATATAGCAGCTAGCTAGCTAAAGGAATTACATGATGAAAGCGCGCATGCATGGAGTAAAATACAAAACTTTTTTATCAGAAAAGATCAGAAAGAGCGTAAATACAATCCTCTTTTCTCGAATCACATTTGATGATGCACGCGATATTTGTTTGAAAGAGCAGTGTAAATTAATTGATCTTCGTGAATCTCTAAAAATTAGGGTAATTAAAGACTCGATATTTGTTTTGAAATCCCACAATCCAATTATAATTTATAATGGCGATATATATATATATATATATGTATATCGATTTCAGAAATTAGCTAGGCTTATAAAGAGGGTCAAATATTGTGAAAAAACTGCATGCCCAGCTATTTTGGCAGGAGATCAGATCAGAATATGATCATAATAATTGCCATATATATCACAATTATAGGCTCGTACGTAGCTACGTGGTACGTACAAGCTGGGGATAAAGTGATCAAATATTGGAGTTGAAGATATTTGGGTTTCTCAACCAATGAAGACTGGCCTTTTAAGCCATTTACAGCAAATGGAGGTCGTTGAATATATAATTACTTAAATGTTTCTCCAATGAAAGCTTCAGCACATGATATTTGAGATTAGCAAGAAAAAATCAATCCTAATTGGAGAGATCGAGACTAGAGATGCAAAGGGGAAAATGCCAATGATGATGTGGCCCTCAATTTAGACAAAAACAGCATCTAAGATTAAAGTGTTTTAATTTCATGCATCCACATTCCACGCACCCCCAGAGAGAAAAGTTTCTCCTACCTACTGATCATGAGATGGTAAATTATTATAATTTTCATCGAAAAACATGACATGGAGCTCTGAAAAATATTGTTCTACGCTCTTCATAGGCGTTTGATTCTACAATCACAAAAGACAAAATACCCTCAAATTATAATTTCCATCACACGCTCGCAATGCATGTGGGTGGAGCATCTGATCTCTCTCTCTCTCTCAGTCGTTTCTCTTATTAGCCCATATGTGTAAGTTCGTAAAGCTCTCAAACATCCCACGAGCTAGCCTAAACACCTGCTGCATCTTCACCCTCCTCTTCTATCCTTATCTGATCTCTCCAACTCCGACCTGTCTCCAATTATTTCTCTCTGATCAAACGCATATATGCTTCGAAAGAAACCATACGGCCAGCTTCCTGATCTTCCTCCTCTTTCCAATTAGACAAATTCTTCTTTTTTCTTTAATTGTTAATCTTCGCCATATACACGTATATACAATCTAATCATGGCCTTCGAAACTTGGCTAATTAAGGTAAAGACGGCGATATCAAACAGTTTTGAGGTAGCGCGACCCGCCGGCGCTGCACCGAACCCAAGACTGATAAAGAAGTCCAACGTCGGCGTTTTAGCCTTCGAGATCGCTGGCCTAATGTCCAAACTCCTCCATCTATGGCAATCCCTCTTGGACAAGAACATAGTCCGCCTCCGCAACGAGTCTATCTCTCTCGAGGGAGTCCACAAAATCGTATCCAACGACGAAGCTTTCCTCCTCGGCCTCGCGTGTGCTGAGTTTTCTGAGAATCTCAGACTTGTCGCCAAATCGGTATCCAGAATAAGCAAGAAATGCGAGGAACCGAGTCTGCGGTGCTTCGAGCGCTTGTTCGATGAGTTCGCCAACTGGGGACGAGACCCTCATAGTTGGGTTCTAAGCTTGAAAGAAATGGACGCTAGAATCAAGAAGATGGACAGATACATCAGTCTCACGGCCACGCTACATAGAGAAATGGACGAGCTTTCTGTCATGGAAAGTGGGTTAAGCAAATCGTTACTCAAGTGTCAGGAAAAAGAATCATCAAATATTTCTGAGCTTCAGCAGAAGATTTACTGGCAACGACAGGAAATCAAGTATCTTAAAGAGAGATCACTATGGAACCGAAGCTTTGATACTGTTGTTTCCCTGCTTTCACGGTCTATTTTCACTATCTTGGCAAGGATCAAACTTGTTTTCGGTATAGGAATATGTCCAGAGTCTCTTACTCGCAGTCTCTCAGCTTCGGCCACCGTCCACCCCTCGGATCATCACAACCCAAGTTCTAATTTCCTTTTTGTGTCAGGGCCATTAATGAAAAGTTCAAAACTTGATGAAAAGAAAGATCATTTGAGTGATGGGTTTTTCGAGTCCAACTCCAAGCTCCTAAAGCCCCCAGAAACTACACTAGGCGCCGCAGCTTTAGCCCTACACTACTCGAATTTGATCATAGTGATGGAGAAGATGATCAAGTCACCACAATTGGTTGGTCTGGATGCCAGAGAAGATCTTTATGCAATGTTACCAAACAGTATACGTTCGATGCTGAGGGATAGGTTGAAGGGATCCGCCGGAATTTCGGCCAGCGATCCGGTTCTTGCCGGGGAGTGGAGGGAGGCCTTGGGAAGGATCTTGAGTTGGTTGTCACCATTAGCACATAATATGATAAAATGGCAAAGTGAAAGGAGCTTTGAGCAGCAAACTTTGGTTCCCAAAACGAACGTGATGCTTCTGCAGACGCTATTTTTTGCGAACAAGGAGAAGACCGAGGCTGCCATTACTGAGCTATTAGTGGGACTGAACTACATTTGGAAGTTCGAGAGGGAGATGACTGCTAAGGCACTGTTCGAATCCACCAACTTCAATGGGATGATCTTGAATGCGAAGAATTCCGGCTAAAGGGCCGGGGATCGATATGCTTTTCCTTTAATTTCTTTTTTCTTTTTTGGTTCTAATTTTTATCTCTAATGTTTCATGTCGATCAAGGTTGATTTTGGTTTAAATTTTGTTTTTTTAGTACGATCTTTGAGGGTTTGTTTTGCTTCTAACCCGGATCATCTCTGTATATGGTAATTATAAATGCATGTAAATGATCAGCATCATATATATATATATATATATGAGTTGAGTAATATTCCAAACAATTAATGCAAGAGGGCTTTCAACTACAATATATAATTATCTGCCTAGCTAGTGTATCATGTGATTATTATTATTATTTTTATTTTTTTGATTGGTAGTCATGTGAAATTATTCCTTATGAATTGGGTCGTTATTGTTTATGAATCATAGTCTTTAATTTTCCTCTTGGATGTTATGATCATCATATATATTATAATTACAACATATTAGCACCCTTGGATAAATAACTTGGTCGATCGGCGAGATTCATGAGTACCAGCTAGCAGATGTAGTTTAAGTGGTTGGGTTGAGCTAGATGGCTGGTGGGCCCTTTTGATCACCTAGTACCCAAGAGTACTAGTGATTTAATTTTCAAGGGAATCTTTCAAATGTATTCTATGTATATGATGATGGATGGATGGATGGACGGACTAACACTATTATTTCTCTTTCAAATAAATAATGCAAGTGCCAAAGTGGAGACTAAAACTTTGCCTACAATGCGAGAACGCCACTTGAACCCCTAATTTCATTTTCTTCATCATTGATGGATCACCTCCTCCATTAACGAGACTTCAGTGTTGGTGCGTAAATTTGGTACAGAAAAAAAAAATAATAAATAAATAAAATACACTCATGAATTGAAACTTGAAAGTTGGAAACACGAGGAAAATAATAGAAAAAACTAAAACTGCTCAACCCTCAAAATCGTCGAGGCCGTACTCATGGACAAGATATTTATTTTTTACTTCTCTCTTTTTCCCTTTTTTTTTTTTTAATATTATATGAATATAACTTTTCTGGAATATTTCTGGTTGATTTAATCAGCGTTACATTTTTAGAAGCCAGGTGAAAATTCCAGCCACAAAATGATCATAGGCTTATCTTTCGTTTTTTTTTAAAAGAATTTTTTTTATTTAATAGTTGAGAAAGTGATTATTAATAAAATTATAAATTTTTTTCTTAATAATAAAAGATGTTAAAAACTATTTAAAGAAAAAAATAAATACATTATGAATATTAAAATAATAATAAATAAGAGGTAAATGTATCATTACTCTTGTTGTTATATATATCTAAGTTTTTTATGAGCTTATTTGGATTTCAGTATGGGCTAACTAAGAGTATTAGCATTAGTTATATTATTATTATTTTTTTAAATTGATAAAAAAAATATAATATTGATGAAAAGTTAATACTTCTGCACCCATAATTTCATATTAGATTCATTAAAATAATCATATAATATATAATATATAATATATGAAACCAACAAACACGTCTATAATTTATTCATCTAATAAATATATTATAAGGTAATAAGAAAATATTTTGATAAATGAATAGTAATATTTAAAATATAAAAGATGATGTTCAAATATTGTAGTTTAAAATTTGAATTTTTTGATAAGTTTAATATAAAATTATTTTAAATAAAATTATCAAATTTATATTTAATGAGATTAATGATAAGTCAAATACAATGTTCTAAAAAGAGTACATATCATAAAATTTGCATGCTCAACAGCTAGAGTAGCCTATATTGTGAGTGATTGATTAATTAATTAATTAATCCTACCTAAGAACATATAATAAATAAGGTATATATGGAGCAGCCATCTTGGCTTTTGGCATCCAATAATTATAATGATAGCATCTTTTTATTTTTTATAAGTATATATATATATATAAATCAATACAGCTCATTAGATCGCAAATCACAGGTACTGCTTATTGACCCAAGTTTCACGAAAATGTTCCCCCTGGCCTTTTCCGCTTTTGTGTCCTTTTAGGGCCCTTGTGACCATCATTTTTACAAACAACTAATTAATTTCTTGTATCATCGAAAAGATAAATAATAGAAGGCACGAGAAGTGATGACCCACATTTTATATACATTCTCTCATGAATCCTTTGCCCTGCTTTATCTTTCCGGCCTGACCGGTCCACTTCTAATTGGCTGAGTACTGAGGCATATGCAAAGTACTTTAATTATCAAGATTCAAAGATGTTTTCTTGTGTAATACATAGATTTTCTCAGTCCACCGCAAAGATAAACAAAGAATGAATTACGGAGCAATTATACCAATAAATTATTTCTTATCCATGTTAAAAATTTAATATAAATAATTAAATGGATTTATTTTTATAGGTTTAATTTTTTTAAATAAGTAATAATTTCATATGATATCGTAAACTCATAGTAGAGGTCTTGACAGAATTAGGAATTTGTTTTTGGAAAATCAAGCAAAACTGAAATTAATAAAATATTTTTTGTTTCATTTCTATACAATTTTTTTTATAATACAGAACAATTTGATATAAGATTTAAAGTAAAAATAAAATATGTTTAATATAAATTATATATTAAAAAATTATATGATATATCAATAACGATATATCATTGAAATAACATAAAAACACTCATACAAAGATATCAAACAAAAAAAACACAGAATATATAAAATTATAACTTACATTTTGAAAAATAAAATAAAATCATCGAGTGTTAAATTTAAATCAAAACTAGTCTTAGTTATTTATCTTTCAATATAGATCATAACTAAATTATTTGCATTCTTTATTTGAAATATGTATATACTATTAATCTGTTTTCAGATTTTTTTAAATATGTATATATATTATAACATCTATGTTTATATGCATATGTTCCAAATTGTTGAAATTACAATAAACTTTAAAACCTGTAAATTATAAATTTTTAGATTAAACTTACAAATAATTAATCTCTAAGATCAAAATAAATTTGTAGAGAGCCGGGGGGCCAAAATAGTTTTATAGAGAGGGACTATCACAAAATGATATTAATATCATCTTATTAGATCATAAAAAATTAATATATATTTAAACATATTCAAATTTTGGGGGTGACCCCCTGCCCTTTAATAGTTCCGCCGATGGGGCCCGATTCTAACTTTGATATATTGGATTATTAAAACCATTAAAAAAAGGAAGCAATTATTGAAAGTTTAAACCTTTATTAATACAAAAAAAAAACCTAATTTAGAATAGAATAATTCTTGGGTGCATCCATTATTTGGCTGCACTCATTGAACGCATGACGTGTAAACCGGTTCACTAACAACGAACCGAACCGATCCATTGCGATGCCCAGTTCCCCTTCCCCCAAAGCCCTCAGTCCCCTCTCGAATTCGAAAAAGCATCCTTCTAGGTTTCAACCATCAGTCCTCTCAAGCCAACTTCTTCACTGTAAATCCCTCACAAAACCTCCTTTTGAGCTGAAGATTTCAAAAACCCAAAAATAATTTTGAAACTCGGCTTGCACGGAAACCCCAAACTCTTCTGGGTTTCGACGGTGACGCGAGTTCTTCTTCTTCTTCGATGGATTTTCCCCATCTCAATCCACCAAAGCCCTCAGATCTCGAAACTATCCTAATTATATTTCTTAAACTTGCATCTTTCCCATTTTTTTAAAAGTTAACAGAAATGCTCGACTAATGAGGAACTTTTCTTTCTTTTTGGCCATGTTTAAACAGCATATTGATTGTTTAAAGTGTATGATGGGAAGTCGTTAGAATGGCTCTAACGGATGTTGGAGTTTCTTTTTAGATGTGGAAGATGTTGGAGTTTCTTCTCGTAATGGCTCTAACGGATTTTTCTTTTTCTTGGTTTTATAATGTGTCTTAACTGATTTTTTTTATCTCACACCATTTTTGTGGCTTGCACAAAAGCTTTTTTTTTGGTAAATAATGTGTCAAAGGTTCTGAAGGGGAGGGAGGAAGTCTGCAGTAATGTTCAGCAAAAGGTTGCTTTCCACTTAAATTACAGTAGATATGATGCTATTTATTTTTATTATTGCTAAATTTGGATTATGTTTTCTTAAGGTCAAAGAGTTGGAGATGAAGCTCATAGATCAATGGCACTCAAACTCTGCATCTTTTCAACAGAAGGTTTGTGTATCAAACTCTGAAATCTATCTCTTCAATAGGGAAGAGTTTGATGTTTTTAGAATTTTTAGCATGCATTTTTTTTTTCTTAACATATTTGGTGGAAGTTTTATATCTTGAGGAATGTAGACTTCACACTCTAACATGCAATATTTTACGATCAGATGATATGGCTTTTTGGATATTCTAGAATTCAGTTACTTCTCGCTCAGCCTTCTTGGATATTCCATTACTTCTTTGATGTGATTTCAGTTATCTACATTTGGTGATATTAAAAGGTTGAAAAGGTTACCAACAGTTTTACGTCAAGCAGGTTAAGAAACTTGAAAACAAGGTAATGAAATGTTCATAATTTCACAAACAAGCATATCATGTGGCTGACTTACTTTTGCACTCTGTTTATCTTGTTGTATGTGATATTCATCCATCATGTCATTGTCATTGCTTACTTTTTCTTATCTTTTCTTTTTCTTGAGAGAAATCTTTCTAATGCCTAATATTTTCTTTTCTTTTAGGGAATTTGTAAGTTGTGAGATGTAACTGAAAAAGAGAACTGGAAAGTGACTCTCCTTAACATGTTATTGCAGATTTAGGAGCTTGAAGATAAGTTTAGGGTGCAAGAGCAGCAGTCTCAAAGTATTCATGATTGCTTGAAGATAGTATGTAAAAGAATATGATGTACAAAAAGGGTGTCTAAAGGTTCATGAAATTAACCATTATAATGAAAAGTTATGTAATTAACCTTGAATTTTATTTTTATTTGTTTCGGGCTGAAAATAAAGGCTACTTGGAAGTGAAGTTTAACGGAAGGCATGTGACTTGTAATTAGGTTGATTGATAATGCATGTGACACGTGATGCCTTTGTTAAACCCCACATTCGTGCATCTTCCTACTTCTTTTGTCCATTCAATTTGAGACTCTTAACATATGAAACTATTATGACATTTACACAGTCACACCGACAATTCTCAATATTATAATATGATTGATCTGAAAATTATGACGCATTTACACTGCCATCAAATAATCATCCTTTGATTAAGTCATCTTGTAAAATATTGAATCATAATATTCATTCCAATTGGATACAACATTACAAAGCAGCTTATTACAACTTAAATAGTCTCGTAATATTCATTCCAAAATCCAATATTCCAAAATCCAAGATTTTAATCTTAGTCTCATTTTCTTATTTCCTCCAGTGTGCATACTTTGAGCACCAATCTGGCTTTTCCTTCACTGTACAAAACATCAAAACCACCTGAAAATATCACAAGACAATGTAAATAAACCTTAAAATTCATAAAATATTACATTTCGTGCAAGGATGATCAACCTGCCATAAAGCACAAACATTACTTACTTCGTGCTTACTATTCATTCCCAAGCCACCAACTGTCACAATCTTAAATAAGGTATCAAAACCTTCCTGCCTAGCAAAGCTTCTCTCTTGCCTCTCTTATTGCTGCTGCTTGGCTATGCAAAACTGAAATTGCTCCAAGTTAGAGTTCATCCTAGCAAATAGGTAAATCCTTCTCGGGAATCAATACCAAAAAAATTGTATTGAACTTTAACAACAGTTATGACTATACTGGTATACATTCAAATGGATGAATTCGGTTGAAAGTTTGAAAACCAAAAGCTCCTAAATTCTAGTCATGATCGCAACCCCCAGAACATCCCTTTTTTAATCCCTTGGAACTGGTGTGCACAATTGTAAGTCTAATTCGTGATTGTAAGCTCCTATCCCATGATCCTCCACAAAGTAGAAGATTGCTAAGCCACAAAAACTAGATGCACTAATCTGAACTGAAAATAGGCACAATAAACTGCAAATAAAAAAATGGATTGAGACAAGCTTATGTAATATTAACTTGCCAGCGCTGCAAACTGGCTAACTTTGCATAAATTGAATCAAGTTAGCCCCAAACCAAATTCGACCAAAAGCTAGCTCAAGTTGGCCCTAAATTTGCACTATTAATAAGTTAAAAAGTCTATACACTTGCTTTTTTCTCAGTAAAAATACACTTGTTTTACTTCTTCTAATGTAAAGTGAATGTGCAGTAATATAATGCACATATTCTAGGATGGTATAAGGGATGAAACTGAGAAGGCATGACTCATACATGACACAATATACTTCCACCAAAAAGCTATCATCCTGATATCTGGGAGGTCATGAGAGTAATTAATAATTATAGACCTTAATTTTCTTCATGCTACAACTAGAAGCCTAGTCACTCCTCCATCACTTTGCCATTGTTATCCTATTTCTCAAATGGTCTCCATCCAATTGCACATTTAAAATTTTAGTCTCCACTTTGGCACTTGCATCAATTATTTCAAAGAGAAATAATAGTGTCTGTCCATCCATCCATCATCATATATATAGAATAGATTTGAAAATTAAAACACTAGTCTTGGGTACTAGGTGATCAAAAGTCGCCACCATCTAGCTCAACCCAAGTTACCCAACCACTTGAACTACATCAAGCTGGTACTCAATGAATTTCATGGATCGATCAAGTTATTTATCCAAGGGTGCTAATATATTATACTTATAATTATTTTTTTTTTGTAAGTATATATGATACTTATACTTATCATATATATGATGATCATAACACCCAAGAGAAAAAAGAAAGACCCTGATTCATAAACAATGACGACCTAATTCACGAGGATTAATTTCACATGATTGCCCATCAAAAATATAAAATTAAATCCCATGTATGACGAAGACAATATATTGTAGTTGAAAGCACTCTTGCATTAATTGTTTGGATTACTCAAAATTATATGATGATATCATTTACATGCATTTATCATATGATAATCATGTACTTTCTACTCCTCTCTTCAAGAAATCTCATCACCATTTTACTTATATAAAAAAAAAAAAAAAATCTCATCACCATTTGGCTCTGGATGCATTAGAAAGCTTCTCATTTAGTGGAAGCTGACTGCATTTCAAGGCACACCAATATTCTCTCTTTCCATTCCCATCGGCCACCACCGTATAGAAAGATTTTTATACTCGATACTAAGTTGAATGGCCAAGACCACAGTTATTCCTCTCCATGAACTGACTGAATTACATAAGTAACTAAACCAGATTAACAAGCAATCAAGTTCACTTGAATTTTATAGTCCACGCTATGGTTACAAAAGCTTCAATAAATCTTGAAATAAAATGCAGTTAAGAAAATATAAACAGGACAGATTCTCAGGATTCATTTTAATTTTCTTGTAAAAATTATGGTTAGCATTTGTGATTGTCATATGTACTACACAGATTCTAAAGTAATCTAATAAAAGAGGCATTGAGATCAACTCTACCGGCTACTCTCGATTAAAGTATCACAACTTGGACAAATAAGGAGCCAGCACTTGGCACAATTTGGCCACTCAGCATCGTTTGTGTTTGACTGTCAACTAACAGGATTAATGCAAGTCCTTTTCTGCTGAGCTTATGATAAAGGTCTCCAAAGTGGATATGAGTTCTTTTACGATGCAATAACTAAGATGCAGCAGTTTTTGATTTAGCGGGCTTAGACCTAAAGCAGGCTTGGGTGAAGCTTAAAGTAGTAAAAGAACACTGTTTTTCTCCATGCCCTAAGCCACAATACCCATCTCAGAAAACAGAAAATCACATTTTCTCAGTACGCATTAAGAACATAAACGTATGAAAGGAAAAATGGTACAATATTTACCTACGAAGTTGAGCAGGTGTGGCGGCGAAACAGGGCTGTTCGGAACTTCTTGCTGGTTTGGTCCGTTCAATCAGCTCGCAGGGAGTGGTGGCGCTGGGAAGACGTAGGAGTGTCACGAGATAGCGCTGAATAGAGAGCGCCGTCACGAGGTGGCGTTGGGAAGAGGAAGGCGACGCGGTTTCGTGTCGAGGAAAGAGGATGGGTTTCGCGGGATTCAAATCACATTTGCTCTGTTCCATGAGCTCGCCGGAGCGGCGGTGCTGGGCAGACGGAAGAGCGTCGCTCAGTGGCGCTGACAAGAGAGACGGCGTTGCCGGCGGCGCTGGGTAGAGGAAGCGTGTTTCGCAGGTTGTTGTCGAGGGAGGGTGTTCCGCGGATGAATTCGAATGGGGATCTTTCAATTTGAATCAAACCGCACGGTTTTGGGTTTAAAAAAGAAATAGCTACAGAAGCAGCCACGTAGTGAGTACACTATGTGCACTGCTACAGTAGCTGCTCTGTAGCATTTCTCTTTAGAATAAGGGTTCCCTAATTTGTGCACTGTAAAAACCTCTGGTAGCCAATGAACACTTCTTAAGCATTAAAGTAAAAATAAAGCCTATTGCTGTTTCGAAATATAAAGCCCAATAAGGCCGGGCAGGCCTCGAGTCCATTTCAGCCAGAGCCCATATAAATGAATCCAAAAACTTTCAACGTACAGTTAATTGTTGGACTGTACACAAAGATTAGAACAGACTCAGTGGCTGATATAGCACTGAGGCAGCTAGCTCCCTCGGAAACATGTCGTACAATGAATATATATAAACCTAGTCGAAACCATTTATTTTGGTGGAGATTAACGGCTGTTTTATTTTTTTAAATTATTTTATCTCATTTCATCTTATTTTATTTCAAATTTATTATTATATTTTTTTTAATTTTCATATAAAAATAAAAAATTTCATTTTTTAAAATCTCAAAACAAAATTAATATTAAAAAATATATTATAATAATATATTATTATTTATTTAATTTTTATCTCATTTTTTCTTAATTTATCTATAAATACAAACAAGGCCTGTTGTCGGCCTAGACCCACGTGTCTCTCGTGATGCTTCTAATCAAAAGCGAACAAAAGTTATTATGTATGATGTTGTATTGGTTAATTAGACGGGGAGAAGATTGTAAATTTGTAACGATGGGGCAGATTTTTTTTACTTTTTTTTTTTAAAGGAAGGATTTTATTGTATTTTATAAATCAAAGTTATAATTGTGATTAAAATATAAAGAAAAAATTAGATTCAATTAAACTACTTTACTGATTATGACATTCACATAAACAAATAAATTTGTAATAGATATTATTTTAATTTCTATATACTTTTACATAATAAAATCATCTAAAGATTTTAATTTCGATTTATCTTTAAGATACTCTATTAAATAGAAATAATCAAACTCTATTCCTTAAAAAATGGAGTAAGAAATAAAGGGTAATGTTATTGCCTCAGTCCCGTTCTTCAGTACCATTTGATGTGTATGTGCCACTATGGCACCTTCTTTATTTTTTCATTTCCTTCTCCCGATTACGTTTTCGCACAATAGCACCTGTGACCAGCATCTCATCATCTTCCCCCGCGCATCCATTTCATTTTGTGGAATTTTTCATTTCATTTCTCCCCTGCCATCCCATCCCTTCCCCTCCATCTGCCTTCCCCTTCCCTCCCCGAACTCGTCTCCATCGTTGGACCCAAACTTCATCTCCGAGGAGCTCCAACTCCATTTCTTGCCGGACCCAGCACCCAAAATGGAGTAACCCAATGAATTTACAATCGTCATCGCCTCTCCCCTCCCCTCCTCTCCTCTCACCCACTTCCCGCCAGACCTAGAACCCAACTACCATCTCTGGCATTCTCCATCTCGCTCCCCTCTATTTCCATTGCAGGTAAATCCACAATTTATAAAGGCTCTTTTGTTATTTAGCTGAGAATGCCTTGTGCACGAGAATTGTTATAGTTGCAGGGTAGTCTTCATTTTACATTTCAGCCTCCAAGAAACTAAATCCAAATTTCCCAAAACCAATAAACAATTAAATACGTCTTCAGCTTCAGAAGTTCTAGTACTTCTTTAAGGAGTTTATAAATTTTGCTGCAAAAACAAATTCTCTTGAGGAGAAGCAGGACCAATCTCTTCTTCCCAAAATCTCTTCTTGCTCAAACTCGTACCAAAAGATACAGAGGAGCTCCTTTCAAGGAGGAGAAAAACAAATTTTTCTATTCTTAAAAAAAGGATGGGACACCTAAAAAATAATAATTTTGTAATGAATTAATATGTAAGAGGAGAGATGGCCGCCGCCCTCTATTCCACTATTAAAATTATGTGAATGACTCCACCACTATTATTTTAAATTCTGCATAGTGACTTGCATAGTGACTTGTATAGTAACTAGTATAGTAATTTCAAAACCTATAAATAGGGGCTTCAGTTGTAATGAAATTCATAAGAAAATATAGAGAGAAAAAGAAAGTTTCAGTTCTTAAAAGTTTCAGAGAGAGTTTCTTATTTCTCTTTTGTAATAGTAATTTCTTTTTTTAGTTTTATAACACGTTATCAGCACGACGATTCTACTAATTCTGAATCTAGTGGCCTTATTCTTCTGTAAGTTTTTCAATATATTATTTGAAATTTTTGATATATTTTATTGATGATTATCTGTGTGAATTTATAAATATATTTTCTGAGATACACATATGTATTTCATTATTTATATGTGTAGAAAATGATAAATCTTACAAAATTGGAATTTGTTGCTCTTAACATATCTGAAAAAAATTATTTATCCTGGATATTTGATGCTGAAATTCATTTTAATGCAATGAACCTGAGAGAAACTATTAAAGAAAGAAATCAAGCGTTCCTGCAGGACTGTGTTAAAGTAATGATTTTCCTTCGCCACCATCTTCATGAAGAATTGAAAACTGAATATCTTACAGTAAAAGATCCATATATTTTGTGGAACAATTTAAGGGAGATGTATGAACACCAGAAGACTGTTATCCTCCCAAGATCTCGTTTTCCATTGTTGCACCTAAGGTTGCAAGATTATAAAAGTGTTAGTGAGTATAATTCCGCACTTTTTAAAATAAGTTCAGTACTAAAATTATGCGGTGAGAAAATCACCGATGATGATATGCTGGAGAAGACTTATACTACATTTCATGTCTCGAATGTGCTCCTGCAGTAGCAATATCAAGAGAGAAAGTTCAAGAAATATTCTGAACTTATATCATGTCTTCTAGTAGCTGAGCAGAACAATGAGCTCTTATTAGAAAACCACCAATCACGCCCTACTGGCTGAATATCATTTCCTTAAGTGAATGGTAATATGTTTGCATCATTCCCACAAGTGAATGGTGCATCCCTTAGAAGAAATCGGAGGCGTGGACGTGGTAGGAGAAATTATAGAAATGTTGGTCCCAAAAGTGATAACATTAAAATAGATAATAATATAACGTATCACCAAAAGTGGTATAATTCAGAAATGGGTAAAAATCCCCAGAATAATTTTTCAAAGAAAAGTGAAGAGGTGTGCCATAGATGTGGAATGACTGGACATTGGTCACGTACCTGTCATACGGCCAGGCACTTAACTGATTTATATCAAACTTCTATTAAAGGAAAGAATAAAGTGCATGAAACAAATTTAGTAGAATCATCAGATGATTTATTAGATTCAGTAGATATAGACGTTACTCATTTTGATATCTCTGATTTCTTTAATCATCTTTAAGGTAGTATTGAACACTTAATTGGAGATGGAAGTGTTCCACTCAACTAATGTATTTTCTTTCTATTTGTAATAAAAGTTTTGTATATTTTGTAGAATCATGAATCACATTGATGAGTTTTTTATCTCTAAATTGAATGATAGAGATATATGTCTGGCTGACAGTGCTACAACTCACACAATTCTAAAAAAAAAAGAAATATTTTCAAAATCTAACACTAAGTAAAGCCTATATTCATACCATATCAGGTTCATCAGATTTAATTGAGGGATCCGGAAAAACTTATATTGTGTTGCCTAATGGTACCAAATTTTGTATTGATGATGCTCTATTCTCTTCACAATCCAGAAGAAATTTATTGAGTTTCAAAGATATACGTCGTAATGACTATCATATTGAAATGACCAATGAATGCAGTAAAGAGCTTCTTCTTATTACTAAAACAATATCGGGCCAGAAACTCATATTAGAAAAACTGTTTGCTCTATATTCTAAATTGTATTACACAAAAATGAGAACAATTGAATCATATGTGGTAATGCACCAGAAGTGCATTGATCCCAAAGTATTTATGATTTGGTATAATCGCCTTGGACATCCGGGATCTATAATGATGAGACGAATTATTAAAAATTCGCATGAGCATCCCTTAAAGAATCAAAAGATATTTCTATCTAATTAAATTCCGTACTCTGCATGTTCTCAAGGTAAGTTGATTATCAAACCATCTCCTTCAAAAGTCACTGTTGAATCTCCATCTGTTTTACAAAGGATTTACGGAGATATATGTGAGCCTATTCATCCATCAAGTGGACCATTTAGATATTTTATGATTTTGATTGATGCATCTAGTCGATGGTTACATATTTGTCTGCTTTCCACTAGAAATGTTGCATTTGCTAGACTTCTTACTTAGATAATTAAACTACGAGCACAATTTCCAGAGTATCCAATGAAAACCATTCGATTGGATAATACAGGTGAATTTTCATCTCAAATTTTTTGATGATTATTGCATGTCAATAGGAATAGATGTTGAACATCTTGTTGCCCATACACACACACAAACGGTCTAACTGAATTTTTAATCAAAAGGCTTCAACTAATCGCTAGACATTTACTTATGAAATTAAAACTACCTGTCTCTGCTTAGGGACATGCTATACTTCATGCAGCATCTCTAATTCGCATTAGACCATCTGCATATCATAAATATTCTCCATTACAGCTTGCATTTGGTCAACAACCAAATATTTCTGATCTTCGTATTTTTGGATGTGCTGTAGATGTTCCAATTGCACCTCTACAACGTACAAAAATGGGCCCTCAACGTAGATTTGGGATATATGTTGGTTTTGATTCTCTATCTATTATTAGATACCTTGAACCCCTTATAGGAGATATGTTTAAAGTACGTTTTGAGGATTATTATTTTGACGAATCCAATTTTCCATTAATGGGTAAAGAAAAGGCGGTACCTGAAGCATGACAAGATATTACTTAGGATAATAAGACCCTGTCTCATTTTGATTCTCCTACAAATGAATGTAAACGGGAAGTTTAGAGGATTATTCATTTGCAAAATGTTACAAATCAATTACCGGATGTATTTACTGACAATAAAAGTATAGTAAAATCTTATATTCCTGCTGTTAATGCTCCAGCAAGGATTGAAATCTCTGAAAGACAAATTGTCAAAGCAGCAATAGGTGAATCTAAAACACGCCTGAAGCGTGGAAAATCTATTGGTGCAAAAGACAAAATTCCCATAAGGAAAAGAATACAAAATGAATTTGGTGTTCCTGAAAAACACGTACCCACAATACATGCTACAAAAATAATTGATACTCCTAAAGAGTTCAAATCTTTTATTCCAGAACCTCCTGAAGAGAAAACTCATGAAGAGTATAAATCTCCTGAAAATGGACCTCCTGAAGAGGTATTTCATGAAATGTTTTTCCCTGAAGAGGAACAGGTTTCTGAAAATAATGAGATCTCAATACATTCATGAAAACTGGAAAAATTCTGGATAGAAATAAAACTGTTGTCGACAACATATTTTCATATAAAATGGCCATTGACATTACCAGAAATAATGAAAAAAGTGAGTCAAAAACCGTCAAAGAATGTCGACGTAGAAATTATTGGCCAAAATGGAAAGCAGCTATTAAAACTGAATTAAATTCGCTAGCAAAACAAGAAGTATTTGGACCTGTTATCCAAACACCAAAGGGTGTAATTCCTGTTGGATATAAGTGGGTACTTATACGAAAATGTAATGAGAAAAATGAAATTGTGTGGTACAAAGCACGGCTTGTCGCACAAGGTTTCCTGCAGAAACCCGAAATTGATTATGAAGAAACATATTCTCCCGTTATGGATGCAATCACATTTAGATTTTTGATTAGTTTGGTTGTCACAAAAGGATTAGACCATGACATTGCATATTTATATGGATTCTTAGACCATGACATATATATGAAAATCCCTGAAAGATATAAAATGCCTGAAACATCTACAAGTACATTCAGAAATATATACTCAATCAGATTATAAAGATCTTTATATAGGTTGAAACAATCCGGGCGCATGTGGTATAATCGCTTAAACGAATAACTATTGAAAGAATGATTTGAGAATAATCCTATATGCCCATATGTTTTTATTAAAAAATCAGAATCCGGATTTGTCATTATTGCGGTTTATGTTGATGATTTAAATATTATGAGAACTCCTGAAAAGATCTCAAAAACCGTTATATATTTAAAGAATGAATTTGAAATGAAAGATTTTGGCAAAACAAAATTTTGTCTCGGCCTGCAGCTCGAGCACTTGCTAAATGGAATTTTTATTCATCAGTCCATGTATACTGAGAAAGTCCTAAACCATTTTTATATAGACAAATCTCATCCCCTGAGTACTCCAATGATTATTCGAACACTTGATGTGAAGAATGATCCATTCCGTCGTTGTGATGACGATGAAGAAATTCTTGGTCTTGAAGTACCATATCTCAATGCAATTGGAGTTTTGATGTATCTTGCAAATTGCACTCGACCAGATATTACATTCTCAGTTAATCTACTTGCAAGATATAATTCTGCACCAACTTGAAGACATTGGAATAGCATTAAACATGTCATTCGTTACCTTCATGGTATGGTTGATATGAGATTATTTTAACAGCGTGGTTCAAGTCGAAAATTGATTGGGTATGCAGATGCAGGTTATCTTTCAGACCCATACAGAGGTAGATCTCAAACTGGATATTTATTTACTTATGGAGATACTGTCATATCATGGAAATCTGTTAAGTAGACACTATCTGCTACTTCTTCAAATAACTCAGAGATCATTGCTATTCACGAAGTAAGTCGAGAGTGTATTTGGCTGAGATCAGTTATTTAACATATTCAGGAAAAGCGTGGACTTCCCATGATCAATAATAGCCCATCAATTTTATATGAAGATAATACTGCTTGTATCACTCAAATCAGAGGAAGATATATCAAAGGTGACGGAACCAAACATATTTCACCTAAATTCTTTTATACTCATGAACTTCAAGAGAAATGTGAAATTGATGACAAGCAGATACGATCTAGTGATAATCTGGCAGATTTATTCACAAAGGCGTTACCAACTTCCACATTCAAGAAAATTGTGCATAACATTGAAATGCGAAAACTCAAAAATATTTTGTCATGCACTTTTCAGGGGGAGTAAATGTGCTAATTGTACTCTTTTTCCTTCGCTGAGATTTAGTCCCACTGGGTTTTCCTCTGCAAGGTTTTAATGAGGCAATCTTAAAGCATTTGTGGATACATAAGAAGACTGTACTCTTTTTCTTTTGCCATTGGTTTTTCTTCCCATTGGATTTTTTCTTGGCAAGGTTTTAACAAGACAGATTCTTTATGGGTGGTCATTTAAGGAGGAGTATAATGAATTAATCCATAAGTGGAGGGACGGCCGCCGCCCCCTGTCCCACCACTAAAATTATGTGAATGATCCCATTACTATTATTTTAAATTCTGTATAGTGATTTGCATAGTAACTTACATAATAATTTCAAAACCTATAAATAAGAGATTCAGTTGTAATAAAATTCATAAGAAAATATAAAGAGACAAAAAAAAGTTTCAGTTCTTAAGAGTTTTAGAGAGAATTTCTTATTTCTCTTTTACAATAGTAATTTTTTTCTTTAATTTTATAACAAATTTTCTATTTTTATTATGGCAGAATTAAGTGTGTGGCTCACCAGGGTGTTAATTAAGTGGGCCGAAGCATAGGTGGGTTAACCCAAAAACTCTCATATCACTACACTTTAGGAATATAAATGATATTAGAGCCCAACTATATTAATACTAACCGCTTTCACACACTAGTCAGTCCCATCTTTGAAAGGAATTACACCAATAATGAAAAGTCGAAAACTTGACAAGAGCTTAATTAATAAATGTTAAGATATATAAATTAATTAAATAATAATATTTATATTTTTTTATTGTTTTGCATTTTTTAGGACAAATGATTCCCGAATTTGACCTACATTCTGTCATATTATATTAATTAATTAAAGAAAAAAGAGGAGTGTCCTAAGTCTGTACAATTCCAAGCTGCTAGGCATAATTTTTTTGATAATTACAATTTACGTATAAGGTACAAAACTGAAATTCCCTTTTTACCCCTGTATGTTCAAATATTTCTAACAATTTCATTCAAACTCGTTAGATATCAATCGTGTAAATATTCATAAACATTTAATGAATAAATTACTAACTATTAACACGTCGATTGGTTACGAAGGGAAACCCTCTGAAAAACTCTTCAAAGGTAAAACCCTACGGGGCAACCAAACCCAGGAAAGTCATTTTTATTGATTGAAAATCAATTTACAAGTAAGCTATTCAATTACAAAACTTTTGTCAATTGACTCCCTTACTTGACCGAATAAACGACCCGTTTATCCCTACCGCAGTAGCAGCCAGAACCTCTGACGATTTTCAATCTATGTCTTTCCTACTGGAACCTCCAGTGGTTGATCACGTACATCAATCAACGATTTTCCTCCGACCTTGAAGCAAAATCACACTTCACAAGTGTATGGATCTTCTCCCTTGAGTTTTCCTCGCTGTTATTCCTTAGAAAGACTCTCCAATATCTCAAGGTAGATGCTCTGGTCGAAAACCTCATCTAGGGTTATGGTATAACTTCATTTAAATAGTCTATCCAAAAAGTGCTGCTGAAACGCGTCTGCTGACAGGTCATCCTTCATTAGAATCCGTCTGCTGACAGGTTGCTAACAGACTTCCAGATTTACTTCTGCTGTTTGAATTTCGAATTTGTCTTTTGAGTTTATCACTCCAGATTTCTGAAATTCAAACTTTCAGCTTTTTACCCGACTCCAAGACTCCTAGATTGACTTAAAAAGTTATGGATAAACTCCATAGTTTGAATTACACTTATCTAAAGATTACAATTTAAAGATAAGACTCCATCTTATCTTATCAGAATTCAAATTGAATAATACAACATTTTCAGCTTTATCTCATTTAAATTCCACCTCACTAATCCAAGCCAATTTGTGTTTTCAATCTCCCCCTTTGGCTGATTGGTGACAAAACATTTTTGATGAATGTGTAATTCCTGTGATCACAAAAAAATAATTAACACCGTCAATTTTTGTAAGTTGGTCATTAGCATTATCCATAAGATTTCATATGTCCATGAGATAGATTTCATAATATGTTCAACATTGTTCCAACAAACAAATTGGTTAGGAGCATATTAAAGAAAGTCACTAAAGTTAACAAAACAATCATGCAGAGTCATTCAAAATGATCATAGCAGCAAAATATCATAGTAGCAGCTTCAGCTCCAGCTCCCCCTATCTCTTTGCTGCTCCCCCTTTCTCATGTCTCCTCCTTTTTGTCAGCAATATCAGACAAAAGACTATCAAAATTCATCATCACTTTCGGGCATCACATGCTCAGTTAGATGCTGGATGTCATTCGAGAGTTGAGCAATCTGATCATTAAGAGATAGAAACTCTGTCTTGCAGAAATCTGCCAAGCTGTCCAGCTTTTGAGTGAGCAAATTAAATTACTCCTGAACAGTGGGTTCTGGTGGAGAGGAGATTGACTCGGGTTCATGGGGGCGCTTTTTGGACACATTAGTCAAAATAGCTTCAGATTTGACCAAGGTGAGCGCTGAAATTGGTCCTGCTATCTTGGTAGTGGGTTCGCTTGGCCGGACTGGGACTTTAGCCTCCAAAGCGACTCGTGTGATAAGGCTACCAAAAGGAAGGCTTTGTTATGGATCTTGCTGAGCTCGATGAATCACATCTATAACATGTGTAGCAAAATCAATAGACATGTCAGTAGCCAAAGCATAAACAAAGTAAGCCTTATCCAAAGTCAATTCTGTTTTGCGACTGATTGGCCACAGATTTGAGAGCACGATCTGAGAGAGGAGTCGATATTGAGGCAGAAGTTGCTTCAGAGGAAGACGTACAAGCTTGACCGACCCTTTGGAGCTCATGGGACCCACCAATAGGTTTTTTAGAGCAACTTTGGAAGGCACATCAAGGCCAGAAAACGGATACTCAGGAGATGCAACTGCTGGCAGCTCGTACATTCTGCGAATGAGCTCGGGAGTGATCTCAACTTGAACACCTCTAATGGTGGAGGTTATGCTGTGGGAATCCAAGTTGAAATGAGCAATATTAGCATAAAATTCCTTCACCATCTCCGAGTATGGAGCTGTATGTGCATGAGTGAGTTTGGCCCAGCCTCTGTCAACAAACATCTTCTTAATGCATTTAAAGTCCTCGGATGGGAAGTCATTGAGAAGAACTTCCCGTTCTCCCAACACTGGACGTCTAGAGAATGTAGTGCGATAGGCATTCTCTGCAGTGGGAGAAATAAATTGCCCACAACATGTCTGCAGTGGCTGAGGAGAGAGTGGAGAAGAGGGTGCTGAAGTTTCACCAATAGGCTGAGGATTCTGGGAAGGTTCTGCTGGATGCTCACCGCTCGAAGAATCATGAAGAGTGGGCATAGGAGCTTTGGTGCGCTTGGCACGCTCTTTTGTCCTCATCTGAGACTCAACAAACTAGTTATGAAAAATAAGGACACAAGTTAGCAACTGGTTTATGCCGAGTGGGAAAAAATTGTAGACCACATAATTCCAAAAACCAAGCAATCTTCTCTGATAATGGTCATAAACATATCCTGAAGTGAATAACAATGCAAGGATGTATGAGCGAAAGAGTAACCACGTCAGAAGCACACATTAGACTTGATTGAGACAAATTATCAAACACATGGTATGCATAATAGAGAGACCGAAATGCAAGGATTCGGAACCAGTGATAATCGGCCTTAATACATGCATAAACTACTCTCAGAACACTCAATAATCATTTACCAACTCAGCTAAGTGAATAAACAAGCTCAAGATTTCATTTCAACCCATCCATCCTAGCGGAAAAAAATCGAATGCCGGACCTTAGGGCTCACGGAATGCCTCATGGAAATCAGAAAGTTTACCTTGAGATTGATGTAGCAATGAAGTGAGTTTGTTCCCGAAGTGATGAGTGAAGCAACGGAGATGAAATGCCCAAGCTGTGGGAGGCTAGGGTTTCACGAAACCCGTAGTGCAGAGAGCCAAGACACAGAGGACGTTTGAGAGGGTGAGAGTGAATGAGGTGCCCGCGTGGAAGAGTACTTTGAATTTTAAGTGGCCTAGTCCTGGTCACGTGCCGTGACATTGCGGCAGATGCTTTTAATTTGTAGAGTCCTACTGGGTTTTAAACACTTAGGCATTCGGCACAGAGAGGACATATTAGACTGGGATTAAATCACACAACATGCTGCTTTAAGAGCACTCACAACTCATCCTTTCAATAATGGTGGCTAAGCTACTGATGACCTGTTCACTGTGAAACCTCAAGACACCCTAAGATTTTATTCTCAGAGACTGCCCTATATGCACTGTTCACTTCCTGGTTAAATATATATATATATATATGCAGAAATAGATATGCAGAATTTTGTGGTATTATTTTAAAAGAAATGCTTATATGCAGAATTTTGGCAAACAAAACCTGTGGCAATGATGGAGAGAGCATGCTGAGAGACATCAAGGGCTAATACATGGGTTCTTCACAGAATAAAGCCAAGACCACACCTCCTCTAGGTTGCACATCCACATAAGATTTTCACTCCTCGTAGAATTATCAAAGTCAAGGTTCATGTGAGTGTGTGAGTGAGCAACTTATGAAAGGTAGCCACATTTTCTTGATGATTTTATTGCTTAATTTTTATTCATGAATTTTTTTTTTCATCATTTTAATAGGAATCCTATTTTAAAAGATGCTCCCAAGAGATTGTCACCCACTTTAAGGCAAACTTTATGCTAGGGCCTAAATACATAAGTGTCTCCTCCAAACACTTTACTTGCATAGCCCCTTTTTGGTTCATTTTTATTGCTCATCTTTTTCCACAATGATAGGAGCAATGATTTTTTCTATAAGAACTTCCAAGGTTAGATCCGTGTGGGGTGTGAGTCTTTTTCCACAATGAATTTCACACCGACTTTTTCTATATGGATCAACAAGTGGTGTTTGGCAAGGGGAGACATTTTTCATACTTGTACTAGGTTCAACTAGTATTAGTCAATTTAAAGTTTGGACTTTCTCTATGATGAGCATCTCACTACACATAATCAGCCCCCCTTTTTTTTATAATCAAATAAAGGTGCATTCACCCAAGTTTCTCACAGTGCATTAAGAGTGAACATTTACTATGACGACCCGTAGGGTTAGAATGCGCAATGCGGGATGCACAACACAAGAATATTGCATGAGTGCAGGGATTTATAAAGTGATGTAGACATGTTCAAGGCCTTCAGCCCACGATCAACCATGCACTCTAGTATCATTTAGGCTGAAATACTATCTGTCAGCCCCCGCCTTTTTTTTTTTAGGATGCAATCAGAAGTTTCAAAGTAATAAAACAGCAAACAAAAGAAAATGCATGTCCTAGACGAAGAGATGATGATTTTTTTTGTTTAAATTTTTTTTTTTAATATTTATTTATTATTATTATTTTTTTTTATAAAGATATATTTGACGGGATGTTGCAAATGCCAAGGGCTTTCCTTAAGAATTCAAACCTTAAGCCGTCTAGAGGTTTAGTGAACAAGTCAGCCAGTTGATATTCAGTGGAAACATGTTCTAAGGACACTGTTTTGGATTCCACTAAGTCTCTAATGAAGTGATATCTAATGTCAATGTGTTTGGTTCTTGAGTGCTGCACTGGATTTTTGGAGATATTAATAGCACTCGAGTTATCACAATAGACCATCATGGTATCTTGAGGGAATCCATAGTCTTCTAGGACCTTTTTCATCCATAATAGCTGAGTACAACAACTTCCTACAGCTATGTACTCAGCCTCGACAGTTGACAAGGAAATTGAGTTTTGTTTTTTACTTAGCCATGCAACTAGATTTCCTCCTACATAGAAGCAACCACCCGAGGTACTTTTTCTATCATCTGCATTTCCAGCCCAATCCGCATCTGAATACCCAGCAATAGTTAGGTTGGTGTCTCTAGTAAACCATATCCCATAAAGCACAATTGCATTAAGATATTTTATTATCCTTTTTACTGCAGTGAGGTGTGACTCTTTTGGGTTGACCTGGAACCGAGCACATACTCCTACGCTAAATGCTATATCAGGTCTACTGGCAGTGATATATAAAAGACTTCCTATCATGTTTCTATAAAGAGTAGGGTCAACACTCTTACCTGTAGTATCCTTGCAAATTTTCACTGATGTACTCATAGGTGTACGGGCATTGCTTTTCCCCTCCATGCCAAACTTTTTCACAAGATCTCTAGCATACTTGGATTGAGAGATAAAAATTCTATCTTTGCATTGTTTTACTTGAATTCCCTAAAAAAATTTAACTCCCCTATCATGCTCATTTCAAATTCAGATTTCATTTCATTTGAAAACTCATGTGCTAGGGACTCAAGTGTAGCTCCAAATACAATGTCATCCACATATATTTGGGCGATTAAGAATTGCTTATCTGACCTTCTTATGAATAAGGTTCTATCGGCTTGCCCCCTACAAAATCCGTGCTCCAGGAGGTAAGCTGTCAATCTCTCATACCAGGCGCGAGGTGCTTGTTTTAGTCCATAGAGTGCCTTCTTCAACCTGTAAACAGAATCAGAATGTGAGTGGTCAACAAAACCTTTTGGTTGTTCGACATATACCTCTTCTTGGAGTATGCCATTTAGGAATGCACTCTTGACATCCATTTGATAGAGTTTGAAGTCTAGATGACAAGCAAGAGCTAACAGAATTCGGACAGATTCCAGCCATGCTACTGGGGCAAACGTCTCATCGAAGTTGACCCCCTCCACTTGAGTGTATCCTTGAGCAACCAATCTTACTTTGTTCCGTATGATTGTTCCATGTTCATCGAACTTATTTTTGAAGATCCATTTAGTCCCGATTATGTTATGGTTCTTTGGTCTTGAAACTAGTTCCCATACATCATTTCTAGTAAACTGATGGAGTTCTTCGTGCATTGCATTGATCCAACTCTCATCTCGTAGTGCTTCTTCTACCTTTTTGGGCTCGACCTGCGACAAGTAGCACACAAATGAGACTTGGTTAATCACTCTTTTTCTTAGTCTCATACCTTTATCTAATTCACCCAGTAGATTTTCCCTCGGATGATTATTTGTCACTCTTGATGAGGGTTCCCTTGATTTGAGTTTGCTCTTTTCTATGTTCTCTTGGTCACTTTGTTCTTGAGCATCTTCCTCACTTGTTGATGCAGCCCCATTTAATTTTTCCAGCTCTCTCATGGTGACTTCATCTGAGACGTCATCTACAACTACGTTAAAAGATTCCATAATAGATTTTGTGCGTAAGTTGTAAACTCTATAAGCCCTGCTGTTTGAAGAGTAACCAAGAAACCAACCTTCATCACTTTTGCTCTCAAATTTATGATTGTTCTCTCGGTCTCTTAAAATGTAACACTTACTACCAAAAGTCCTGAAATACTTTACCGTGGGTTTTTTGTTTTTCCACAAACCGTAGGGAGTTTGCTGTGTGCCGGGTCTTAGGATTACTCGATTCAAGATATGATTGGCAGTGTTAACTACTTCTCCCCAAAACTGTAGTGCCATTTTCTTGTTGCTTAGCATGGTCCGAGCCATCTCTTGTATTGTTCGGTTCTTTCTCTCTACCACTCCATTTTGCTGTGGAGTAATCGGTGCTGAAAATTCTTGGTGGATTCCCTGTTCATCACAAAAAGTAGTGAAATCAGCATTATCAAATTCCCTAATCAGCATTAAACAGATTTTTTGCAAGATCAAATGCTTCAGATTTTTCTCTCAAGAGGATGGTCCATGTATATCGTGTAAAGTCATCCACAATCACCAAGATGTATTTTTTTCCACCCATGCTCTCGGTTTGAGTCGGACCCATCAAATCCATGTGCAAAAGTTCAAGAGGTCGAGAGGTGTGAATGAGGGAGTTTTTTTTGTGTTGTGTTCTTGTTTGCTTCCCTTCTTGGCATGCTCCACACACGATTTTCTTGTCTTTCATGGCTCTTGGTAATCCATCTACCACTTTTCTTTTTGAGATTTTAGCTAGATCTCTGAAATTGATATGCCCGAGTCGTTGATACCATAGTTCAACCTCATCTAGCAAGGCTCTATGGCAGCTCAATCTTGAAGTTGGAGACACTCCATAGCAATTGTCCGTGGTCCTTAGGCCTTTTAGCATCCATTCTCCGGCTGAATTGAAAATGTTGCACTCCTCTTTTGTGAACTGCACAGAAAAATTTTCATCACAAAATTGGCTTATACTTAATAAATTGGCTTTAAGACTATTTACAAACAAAACATTTGATAAAACAGGCAATCCAGGTATTTCAACACTCCCTTTTCTTTCTACAATGGCTTTGCTTCCATCTCCAAATGTTACTGTGCCTCCATTTGCAGGTTCCATCTCTTTGAAGAGTGTTTTATCTCCAGACATATGCCTTGAACATGCGCTGTCCAGGTACCAAAACCAGTTCTCCTTGGCTTTAAGTGCCGTGTGAGCTATGTGGCCTACGGTCTTGTCTTTCATCACCCACTTTTCTTTAATTTCCAGCTTGCTTTTCTCATTTTTCTGGGTGCATATCTTCACTAATTGACCAAGTTCACGACTCACAAAATGAATTTGATGACTTAAATCATCAACTTGATTTTGTAAGCTTTTTCTTTTTCTTTTTGAAGTTTTTCCAGCTTTAGTTTTCAGCGCTTGAAACAAGTTAGAGCAATGTGGTCTTATATGACCAATTATTCCACAATGATAACAAATAGGGGTCTTCTTACCTTTATACTTACCGTTTCCCACCAAGCTAGGTCCTGAGCTTTTGCTAGAGTTTATGGGCTGGACAGCGTTCGGCATGTCAGGAATATTGTGGTTCTCCTTTTCACCTTTTTGTACAAACACAATACCTTTGGAACTTGATGCACCGGATGATGGTATTTGTTTTTCTTTTCCTTTGGATGCCGCATATCCTAGACCCGTCCTATCATTGCTTGACTTTTGGAAACTCAACATTTCATTTAACTTTTGTGTTGCTGAATTTTGATTCCATTCTTGAGCCCTTTGTAATTTTTGTTCTAATGCACACTTTTGATCTTTTAATCTTAATACTTCAACTTCAGACACTTTTAAAGCCTCACACAAATTATTTTTTTCATATTCTAAAGCGGTAAGATTATTGTACAGCTTTTTGGTGAGCTTTTTCAACTTGACTACCTCTTCACATACTTCATTATAGGCATCTTGAACACACAACTCTTGATCGGCATCGACTACAGCAATATCCGAGTCACTTGAGTCACCACCACTTTCAAATTTTGTCACTAAATTTTCAGGTAAGTCAGTCACACTAGATATAAAAGCCATGAATGATTTTTCATCATCTGAGGATGATTTTTCACTTTCTGAATCCGAACTATCACTTAATGACACATTCAGTGCTTTCCCTTTATTTTTCTTATAGTTCGGACACTCTACTCTAATATGACCATAACCTGAGCATTCATGACATTTTACTTTGTCCCTTTTCTCAATTTTTTCTTTGTTCAAATTTTCAGTGTCATTTTTCTTTGCTGGAAATTCTTTAAATTTCTTTTGTTTCCCATTTGCTTTCTTATTGAACATAAATTTTTTGAATTTCCTCGCAATGAGGGCTATATCATCATCATTTAGGCTTTTCTCACCACCGCTATCCTCAATTTCTTCTTTCATAGTTCTCAAGGCAATGGACTTACCTTTTCTTGTTTGAGGGAGGGAGGATTCATACGTTTGTAGGGACCCGACCAGCTCTTCCACTTTGATTGTGTCCAAGTCTTTACTTTCCTCAATAGCTGTAATTTTGGGTCGAAATCTCTCAGGTAATGACCTCAAGATTTTCCTTACAACTCTTGAGTTTTCAACCTTCTCTCCAAGATTGAACCTGGAATTCACAAGATCATTTAGTTTAGCATAGAAATCATTAAAGCATTCATCTTCATGCATCTTAATTTCTTCAAATCTAGAGGTTAGCAATTGTAATTTTGAGTTTTTCACAGTTTTGGTTCCCTCATGTGTAATTTCCAGTATAGCCCATGCCTCCTTAGCTATCTCACACATGGAGATCCTTTTGAACTCTTCTTGTGATACCGCCATGAATATGGCGTTCAATCCTTTGCTATTAAAATTTCTATTGCTCAATTCATCCTTCGTCCAGGCTTCTACACTAGTCTCGGGTTTTTTCCACCCAATTTCAACAGTGTGCCATACCCGTTCATCCAATGATTTGAGGAATGCTCGCATGCATACTTTCCAATATGCATAGTTCTCACCATCAAATTGTGGTGGAATATTCAATGATGCCATCTCTACCAGGGGAACGAATCACACTCAGATGAGTGAACCCGCTCTGATACCAATTGAAATTCCCTTTTTACCCCTGTATGTTCAAATATTTCTAACAATTTCAATCAAACTCGTTAGATATCAATCGTGTAAATATTCATAAACATTTAATGAATAAATTACTAACTATTAACACGTCGATTGGTTACGAAGGGAAACCCTCTGAAGAACTCTTCAAAGGTAAAACCCTACGGGACAACCAAACCCAGGAAAGTCATTTTTATTGATTGAAAATCAATTTACAAGTAAGTTATTCAATTACAAAACTTTTGTCAATTGACTCACTTACTTGACCGAATAAACGACCCGTTTATCCCTACCGCAGTAGCAGCCAGAACCTCTGACGATCTTCAATCTATGCCTTTCCTACTGGAACCTCCAGTGGTTGATCACGTACATCAATCAACGATTTTCCTCCGACCTTGAAGCAAAATCACACTTCACAAGTGTATGGATCTTCTCCCTTGAGTTTTCCTCGCTGTTATTCCTTAGAAAGACTCTCCAATATCTCAAGGTAGATGCTCTGGTCGAAAACCTCATCTAGGGTTATGGTATAACTTCATTTAAATAGTCTATCCAAAAAATGCTGCTGAAACGCGTCTGCTGACAGGTCATCCTTCATCAGAATCCGTCTGCTGACAGGTTGCTAACAGACTTCCGGATTTACTTCTGCTGTTTGAATTTCAAATTTGTCTTTTGAGTTTATCACTCCAGATTTCGAAATTCAAACTTTCAGCTTTTTACCCGACTCCAAGACTCCTAAATTGACTTAAAAAGCTATGGATAAACTCTATAGTTTGAATTACACTTATCTAAAGATTACAATTTAAAGATAAGACTCCATCTTATCTTATCAGAATTCAAATTGAATAATACAACATTTTCAGCTTTATCTCATTTGAATTTCACCTCACTAATCCAAGCCAATTTGCGTTTTCAAAAACAAATCTAATAATTGACGTGAGGATGCTAAGTAATATATCACAGTAGTACTACTAGAAGCATATATGAGTATTTATTTTCTTTTTAACAACAAATCAAGGAGCTAAAACAGAATAGAAAGCATGACAGGGTGAATGTTTAATTAATAGCAACATATATCCCTATTACATTATGCATGTAACAGCACTTTATTATCCTCGATCGAACAGACATATATATATAAACTTCTCTAGTGTCTGTAAGCAGATTTTAACAAGTTCGTAATATTGCACTTGATCAGAGTATCCCAATCTCTTTATATATCTTTGTCGGTCTCCCCCCCACTGTCAGTTTCGTAACCATGACGTCGAGGCTTTCCAGCGTTGTTTGGGTCTGAGTCACTTGGAGTTGAAAGCCCTGTCATGAGGCACCATCTTTCTATGGTTGGCTCATATACAAGCTTCTCGGCTGGGGTGATGTTGGATTCAGCCTTGCGTGTTTCAAGAGCCTCCGGTTTATCACTTGATTTGACCGGTTCTTCTTGTTCATTAGATACAACGGCCAACTGGACACCAGGATTCCTTTCGGTGATGGAATTGTCAAACGCAATCGAGTTGTTGACACTCTGTACATTGCTATTGATGTATGTTCTTGATGACGGGTTTTCTTTTGTGATTGGATTTTCGGATCTCTTAGCCTCGGAGCTCCCCTCCCCATCAGCAGTAACTTCAGATCTCTCAGTTGAATTGAGCTTGTAACCTCGCTGAATATGGACCCCTCCTTCTTTTTTGGCCGACTCTAAGCCTAAGTGCATTGATGCTCCTTCATTTCCACCAGCTATGGTTATGATACTGACTGGGTTTTCACCAATCGGATAGCTACCGGTCAGCTTCTGAATATACTTTAACATATCTTGCCTTACCTCTTCATGCGGTGGAAGCTGTTCCCCATCGGAGACAACAGTACTCGGCCTTTGTGTAGTTGATTTGCTTGATATTTTCCTGTCACTCGGATGCTTTGAACTTGTAGTGGTGGAGTATATTGTCTCCTTTCTGTCAAAAGTTTTTTCCTTCTGCGGCTTCGCCTTTTGTTTTGCTTGCAATGCAGCATTTAGTGGGCCTCTACTCATCAGTGTTTCAGAAGCCGATCCATAATCAGGTCCACTTGTTCTTTCTTCAGTTATTCCTCGCACTACTTTCTTCTCTCCTTCCCTTTCCTCTGACTTTGGCTTAGCATCACCACCGATGGCATCAGAATCTAACTTCTGGGGTTGATCAGTAGTTAGGAAAACTTTTGTTGGCCCTGTCACCACTCCATCTAGTTGAGAGGAGGTTTCAATTGGGGCTTGTTTCAGGGAAACAGAAACAGCTTCAGGTGGTACTTGTGCCTTTGGTTGAGGTTCTTGAGAAATTGGATGTGAAACCACTGGTTTTGGTTCTTTCTCAGAGAGAGAAGATGGGGGCTGAGTGGCAGTGGGTGTAGGCTGAGAGAAAAGACGAGATGGAGACCAAGGCTGGGCAGCTTGGGTTTGAGATGTGCGAGATGGTGAAGAGGGCACGGAGCCCGCAGAGAGGGATTGAGGTGCTGGCTCAGGAGTAGGTTGTAATGCAGTTGCACCAGTTGGTTGTGATGTCGTTTGGCCAGTAGGTTGAGATAAAAAACGAGATGGCGGAGACCAAGGCTGGGTAACTAGGGCTGTCCCCGATGTTGGTTGGGTTTGAGATGTGCGAGATATTGGTGAAGAGGGCACGGAGGCCGCAGCACGGGGTTGAGGTGCTGGCTCAGGAGTGGGTTGTACTGTAGACGTTGCACCAGTTGGTTGAGAGAAAAAACTACGAGCTGGAGACCAAGGCGGATTAATGGATGTCCCCGATGCTGGTTGGGTTTGAGATGTGCGAGATGGTGACGAGGGCACGGAGCCCGCCGCACGGGATTGAGGTGCTGGCTCAGGAGTGGCTTGAAGTAATTCGGTGGCTGTACGAAACTGTGATGATGGCTGGGGTTCAGTTCTTTGAGGTACTTGTGGCGGGGGCTGTACTGCCGGGGCTGTCCCGACGTACCTAAATGGTGGTCGGACAATGGGGACAGCCGTGGCAGCTTGAGCTGCAGGAGTTTGGATTTCAGGTGCAGTACTAGGGCGTGGGGGAGGAGGTGGAGAACTTGTTACTGATTGCCATGGGAGACGAAAACGGAATGGTTGCCTTTGATCTGCCATAGCTATCAATGAAAAAAGATATAAGATTAAGACTTGACAGAAGTAGATGGTGTTTGATTATTAAATGTTTAGTGCATATGAAGGTCTATATATATATATTCATATAGGTATGCATTTGATACCTTGGACAATTTTTGGGGGGATTTACATGATTGTTTTGTGCCTTGAAAATGGCACTCTCCTCTTGCTTCTTTGCCTTGGTAGGGGGTAAAGACATGTCTGGGATTCCCTCAGCTAGCAGACAGGTTTTCCTGGTCCGGTAAGTCTAGCATCTGCTTTAAGTTGCCTTAATTGGGGTTTTCCATTTCACTGTGCTGGTCCTGTTGTGAGGCTTCTAGTGGATGTTGGTGAACTGTGTACTTTGAACTTGTGGTGGCAGGCAAGAATCTACTTGTTCTTCTTTTGTCTGCTTTGCTCGTCTTAATCTCTGAAGGCATTTAAAGTATATTTTACAGTTTATCCATGCAGCAATACATTAGAGTATCAAGATGACAAGATTCAAGGCATGCATGCAGTACTAGTACTCCAACTTTCCACATGGATGATACCTTGAGTCCACTGATGTCAATAAGTCATAAGATCAGTTTGTCAACCGACTGAAGGAAATTAATGTTTTCGTAATCAACATTCTCTCGAGAATTTATCTAATTTTGAGGTGAAAGACATACAGTACTAGTCTTGAATGGCCATGGAGTTGGGATTAGACCTCCAAAAAGAACTCGTTTTTTCTCGGCAAAATGACATTCATTAATAAGCAGAACTTTAGTTCACATTTTGATAAAAAATAGCTAACCATAAATAAATAATTTTTTTTAAGTGTAAACATAGCGAGTCCTTTATAGTTTCATTTCCGTTAGAGACAAGATCTGTTGGATAAGAGAGATCCAAGTCATGTCCTAGTTGTGTCTACTACTGATCAATACTTCTTTCTCAAGAAAATGGATATACATGCCGCCAAGGCCTTCAATTCTCAATAAATTGGTTAACCTTTCTGACCTAGTGATGCTAATGCATATGATATCTTAATAAGAATAAGTGGTATATGGAATCCTATATTGTTCAAAATGAGAAGTTTTTATTTTTTATAAGATTTTATAGGGTTCTAATTGTATCATTGACTGATCTTTTTAAAAGATAGGTTATGTGATTTGACCTTCTAATGAAGCATTACAAATAGTATCAGAGTCAGGTTCTAACTATAAATGTGGGAATTGATCTGTGTCACATATCATGGATAGGCTTGACGAGAACATTGGGCATTTAAGAATAAGTGGTATATAAGATCCCATATCACTTTGAAATAAGAAATTTTTACTCTTTATTAGATTCTAATTGTATTATTGATTAATTCTTTTAGAGTATATATCATATAATTCGGACCTTTTATTAGAATGTTACATTGCAAATTTAATTTAAATAGTTGTGTAAACTCCATTTACAATTTGCAGAAAAGATTATATATATATATATATAAACGAATTTCAAAAGGGAGACCCAATGTTAGTTGGGCTGCTTTATGATGAAAAACACATTAAAATAAAATAAAAAATATGATTAAATGAAAAAATGAAGATTAAAAATATAATAAGAAAATAAAATGAACAAAACATAATAAAAAATACAATAAAAAACACAATAAAAATATAAAAACATAATAAAAAACACAATAAAAAAATAAAATGAAGATGAATTTAAGGGAATTCAGCCATAGAGCAAACGAAGCCACTGCCGGTGGCGATGGGCAACACCGCCCACACAATCGGGACTGGCGGACTAACGGGTCCGAAACAGGTTTAAGATTGCTAGGGGCACACGGGAGCTTGCCGGAGCTCACCACGTAGAGGTGAGGTCGCCTGAATCCGCCGGTCCCGATGGCGTGGGCGGTGTCCCCCACCGCAATCGGGGGCGGCGGGGGCGGCTTTTGTGAGGGAGGGCAGACGGTTTGCCCCCCAGGATTTCTCATTTCAAAATCTATTTTACAATTCGGCACCATCTAAGAAAAGAGAAATCCTGGGGGGCAAACCGTCTCCCCCCCTCCCCTCCCCTCTCCCACAAAAGTAGCCTCCGCCGCTCCCGGTGGCAGTGGGCGACACTGCCCACGCCAACAGGACGGATCTGAAACGGGTTTAAGGCTGCCGGGGGCACACCGAATCTCGCCGGAGCTCGCCGTCGTAGGAGTGAGGTCGCTTGAATCCGCCGGTCCCGATGGCGTGGGCGGTGTCGCCCACCGCCACCGGCGGCGGCTCCGTTCGCTCCATGGCCAAATTCCCTTAAATTCGTCTTCATTTTATTTTTTTATTGTATTTTTTATTATGTTTTTATGTTTTTATTATGTTTTTTATTATGTTTTATTCATTTTATTTTTTTATTATATTTTTAATCTTCATTTTTTTATTTAATCATATTTTTTATTTTATTTTAATGTGTTTTTCATCATAAAGCAACCCAACTAATATTGGGCTACTTTAGACGCTGGGGACAACAAGACCGGTCCCCAGCATCTCCCCTAAGAAAATGTTAACGGGCCCAAAAGATTTATTATATATGCAATAATGCATGAATAGAGAGCATGGCTAGGGTGCAGCCCAATTTTGACGATTGGGCGTAGCTACTAGTATTACAAATTTTACATTTTATTTTTTATTTTTTTATTTTTTATTTTTTTATTTTTTTTTATTTTTTTACATTTTAAAACATCTTTAAATATTTTTAAGAAATAAAAAAAGATACTGTTTGAATAGTGGATTAGATGAATTAAGTTGGGATGATTTGTATATCAAAACTGCTAGGCACAAGCGGCACACAAAAACCAGCACACCATGCATATAAAAAAATTTTAAGTGTAAAATAAAATCGGGTAAAAAAATAAAATCACATGTTTAAGTGAGTGTGTAAGTTTCTATCTAAATTTTTTTAAGCAAAATACAAACCGAAAGGGCAAAGAAAGAAAACAGCACAAAGCAAAAGGTTGAGATTTTCTTGTTCAGGCGAGAGCAAAAAAAAAAAAAAAAACTCATCTCTCAAGCCTAGTTTATTTTTAAAAATAGGTAAGATAAGTTAAAAATTAAAAAAAAAGGAATAAAATATTATTATTATATATTATTTTAATATTAGTTTTATTTTGAAATTTCAAAATGTGTATTTTTTTTATTTTATTTTATATGAAAAAAAAATTATCATAAAAAATTATAGTGACGAGTTTGAGAAGAATTTTAAGTTTTATCATAAACTTAAGAATTTTAAATTTGAGAAGAATTTTAAGTTTAAGCAAACTAGACATTACATTTCATCAAAACTTATTTCTTCCAAGCAGATTTTTTCCAACCCCATTTCTTGAATTTTGTTCAAACTCATATCTTGAAAAGAAGAAATCTAAGAACAACAAATGCTATGCAGTGACGCTTGTACTTAGAAATGTTAACCATGAAATCTAAGAAATGGATTTCATCTAGAAAAGAAAAAAAATGCTGGATTCCATGGTTAACAGATTTCTTCCAAAACCATTTTGCCAATTCCTCCCGAACTGATTTTCACTATTTTTCCCAAACTCATTTCCATTGTTACTTGTTTTTGTTGATGCTGGAGCAGTCTGTTGGTTAATGTTGTCCGGCTTTGAGAGCTCCCAAACCCAAAGCTAGTACAAAGTAAGCTCTCATGATAGCATCTTCATCACTTTTTTTCTGGTTGATTTTGTTGAAAAGGGAGAGCAAGTCAGAGGGAGGGAGCTGGTCTTCGAAGAGAGTTGGGGGAGGGAACAATTTGAAGGAAAGGAACAGGTTCTTCAAAGGAAGGTGGGGGAGAGAACGATTTGGAGAGAGAGAGAATGTGAAAGATGAGAAAAGGAGAATGGAAGCTCTTCTTGACCCGAACCAAAAAGATGTGTTTTATCCAAAAGCCCAAAACAAACCGTTTGATTTTTCATTAGACACTTTTTGTGTCACGATTACTCACACTGCTTGTATCCAGCATTTTATTTTGTAAATAGTAATTAAATTATTAATTGAGATGAGTTGATGAAATAAATTAAAATGATATGAGATAAGATATATTCAAATATACTTAACTTATTTTCTTAATTATAAATTAAGAAATAACTAAATTGTTATAAAACTAAAAAGGAAAGTACTATTTCAAGAAAATATATAACAGAAAATGTTTAGAACTTATTTTTATTCAAGAACTATAAGTTTTTTTTTTCTTCTGATACATCTATTTCTGTGTACATATGAATGAACTAAACTCTATTTATACATTTATTCATTCACAATAATTTAGATGGGAGGACATGAGATAGGGGGCATTCATAGCCCCCTTTTACGATTTATATATATATATAACACTCCTCCTTGAAAATTTATTCATAAAAAATTTGTCTCGTTAAAATCTTGTAAAAAAAAAATTCAGTTGAAAGAAAAATCAATGGCGAAGGAAAAAGAGTACAGTATTCTTATGTATATCGAAGTGCCTCAAGATTGTTTCATTAAAACCTTGTAAAAGAAAATCCAGTGGGACAAAATTTCAGTCAAGGAAAAAAAATACAATTAGTATAAGTCTTCAGAATATTTACTCCCCTTGAAAAGTACATGATTGTAGAACCCAAGATTTCAAGTCTCGTATCTACATATAGATTTTGATGATAACAAATAAATTCAAAACTCAAACTCAAGTTATCTACGCATGAAGAAGTCAAGCATGAACAAAAAAAAGAATAGGTTTACAAATGAAACTCATAAAATAATTTTGTACATTTTTTAAAATTTGAAATTGGATTAAGGTTCAAAATTAATATTTTCTCATAAAATATCAAATTGTATTTTTTTACATTTTCATAACTTTATTAAAATATTTAATTTCAAAAAATATTATTATTTGTCCACATATGCATAAATATTTGAATTTGTAAGATGATTGATTGTCATCTTTAACTTATGCATGTGTTGTTTGAAAATTTTGAAGGGTAGTTGTGTGTTTTTTCGACAAATACAAAAGAGAGATGATTTTGTTTGAAAATCTTGAATGGTGGTTGTGTGTTTTTTTGACAAATACAAAAGATAGATAATTTGTTTGAAAATCTTGAAAGATGGTTGTGTATTTTTTTGACATATGCAAAAAAAAGATGATTTGGTTTAAAAAATAAATCATGCTCATTTTGTCATGTATGAAAAGTAAAAGATTTGATTTGATTTTTTTGAAAAATGAATATGGTTGTTTTTGACAAATATAAAAATAAGATGTTTTATTTAAATCTTTTGAAAAGTGAATAGTGCTCATATTTGACATGTGAACCTTTTCAAATTTGAATATAAAAACTCATTTACCTATAAATAACTCGCTTGAATTTTGTAAAAATCACAACAAAAACTTACACATCAATTGCTAAGTTTTACATCATTTTCTCAAAGCCATCATTCTCTCTTCTCTAAATTTTGTGCCTTAATTCTTATTCATTTTAAGAAAGATATAAGTTGTGTTGTATTGTTCTTATTTCACTTATTGAGGAATGTATTCTGATAATCTACCAACTATTAGCTCTTGTATTTGTAATAGGGTGCGTATTACCCTTGTGTATATAGAAGATGTTCTACACAGGGAATAGTTGAATTACCAAGTGTGAGGTGATTACAAGTGTAGAGGATGTTCTATACAGATTCTTTGTAGTGGTATTACTCAAAGGTGTAATAAATTTCTATTTTCACCTGAAGGAGATTGAATAGTAAATTTAGAATGCTCAAAGGGTAGTTTGAAGCGAGGACGTAGGCAGTGGGACTGAACCTCATTAAAATCCTGAGTTTGTTTTTTCTTATCCTTACTTTTTATATTTCCTGATATTTCATATTCTGTTTATATTTTATATTGTATATTTGGTTTATAAGTATTAATTTTTTAATATAACCCAATTCACCCATCTTCTTATGTTAGTCATCTGGGTAGCAATGACGATAGATTTTTGAGTTTTCACATTCCAATGTTCTGCATAATCTTCTTGAATGTCGCAGTTGGTAATGCTGTTGTGAATAAATATGTCAGATTATCACTTGATCGTATATTTGATATATCCTCTTCTGATATAAACAGTATTATTTTCATATAAAATTGTTAGGTTGTCATTGATGATTAGAAGACCACATTTTTCTTGAATATATAAAATTACTAATCTCAATCAAATATACTCTAAATTTGTTTCATAAATTGTAATGATCTCTGAGTGATTTGAAAATGTAGAAGATAATGTCTGGTTAACAGACTTAATAAAAATCTGAGACCTATAGTAATATTTAAACTTCCCCTGATAATATGCGTTAGTATTTGAAATAATAAACAAATATGATTTCAGCATATATATAACAGGATTAAGAATTCAAATATAATTTTCATCTAAATAATGTATTAGAGAGAATATGATAATATTCTCATCTCAAATTTTCTCCCTCTTATTCGGCGTTATTAGGGAGAATTTGTTTATGTACGGCAGAAAAAGTATTGGAAACCATCCATGTATGATAAAAGCTCTAAAAGCTTGAGGTCTAATTTTATCAGTTAGGTGGAAAATCAAATCCGCTTGACATTGTTGACAAACGAAATTTTGAGGAGATTTGAAAGTTTTAGGTTGCTATTTAAATATTACCATTTTACCATTAGTTTACTCTAGCAAAAAAAATCTCACATTCTTCATAGATCCAGTTGTTATTCATCCAAAACGATATTATGTATGATAGAAAATTTAATGTCCTAGATTTGAACCATGAACTTTTTATACTTCAACCACTCATATTTTCTCCTTAGGCTGTAAACACCATGATAGGAGTAGAGATATATCTTTCTGGTAAAACTGATTCTGAAATTGTTGCAACATCAAGAACTATCAGTGCTCAATATGTTACCTCTCTTACAACCATGTCTTAGAGGCTACTGGCAAGAACAAGTGAGGTTGATCATCTTAAAAATCAAATATTTGAGTTGTATCAAATGTTTGCAACTAAAAATTAAAAAAAAAATTAAGACAAAAAAACAATGAGCTGAATAAATTTGTAAACTGGTATTCTCGTGATCTGAAAACACGAATAGAAGAGTTAGAATGAGAGAGAGTTCAAATACAAAGTCAACAACAACAGCTAATGGCAGAAGTTCAGCGTTTACAAGAAAATCGAGATAGTTGCAATTAATCTCGCTGGCTTTTGAAATTATGCATTCAGCATATCTTGTAATCTTGACTAAGTGAAATTTGAAAAAATGATGGTTTGTCTTGTTCTTATTTCCATTTCTATAAGAATCATCTTTAATTTCATTTAATTCGCATCAAATCTTATTTTCATATCTATAATTCATCTACATTTACATTTTTATTCTATAAATTTTCAATAGCTCATCAGTTTCCTTTTAATATGCCTCACGATCAATATATGAGGCATCATTCACCTCAGATACAAATTGTTCTTGCATCTTTCGTTAGTGTCATATTGCAGCAAGTAAATGATCTGGCTAATAAGTCAGATCATGAAATTGTTTATGAGCTGGTGACTCTCAACACTCGATACTCTTCCTCTATTGTTGGGTTTTTCGATCGGTTACAATCCAAAAATCAAGAGATTGAGAAGCTTAACGAAAAAATTTCTATACTTCAACGACTTGTTCAAGACTCTAACAACAAAGTTGTAGAGTTAAAGTAACAAAATAAAAATTTAAAATCATTGATTGCCTCTTCATTTCGACTGCCTAAGCCTTTAGATAAGGATGACATGTTATTTTATGAAGAGCAAATGCATTTGAGAGATGAGACTAAAAGTCTCAAATTTTTATAACTCATCTAGCATTTGAATAATAAGATCTTTCGTTTTCAAATCCATTCTATATAGCACTTCTTGTGATCTTTTCAGGAGTTCTAATAAGGTAAATCATCAACGTAAACTACAATAATGACAAATCCGGGTTCTGATAAAAACACATAAGCATATAAGATTATTTTCAAATCATTTTTTCAATAGATATTCGCTGATTTAATTATACCACATGCGTCCAAATTGCTTTAACTCATATAAAGATCTTTGAAATTTTATAAAATACATACTTCTAAATGTACTTGGATTAGATGTTTCAAGCATTGTATATATTTATATATGTCATGATCTAATAATCCTTATAAATATGCAGTGATCACATCCATCAGCCGCATATCTAATCTTTTTGTAATAATCAAGCCGATTAAAAATCTGAATGTGATTGCATTCATAACAAGGAAATATGTTTCCTCATAACTAATCTCGGGTTTCTGCAGGAAATCTTGTGTGACAAATCGTGCTTTTTACAGCACAATTTTATTTTTATCATTACGCTTTCGTATAAATATTCACTTATATCTGACAGGTATTATACTCTTTGGTGTTTGGACAATAGGTCCAAATACATTTCGCTTTGCTAACGAGTTTAATTCAGTTTCAATAACTGCCTTTCATTTTGGCCAATCATTTCTACGTCGATATTTTTTGACAGATATTGGCTCATTTTCTTTATTACTTCTGGTAATATCAAGGGTCATCATATATGTTGTCAATAACAGTTTTATTTCTATCCATAATTTTTCCAGTACTCATGAAATATATTGAGATTTCATTATTTTCAGGTATATGTTCCTTTTCAGTGGAAAATATTTCATGAAATACATTTTCAGGAGGTATACTTTTTAGCAGGTTTCTATTTTGTACATAAAGTTTTGGATATATCTTATTGTTTATTTTGTGGGTACAGTCTCTTCAGGAACATCAATTTATTTTCTTTTGCACTAATAAGTTTTCAACACTTCATGTGTGTCTTAGATTTATCTATTGCTGTTTTAACAACTTGTCATTCAAGGATTTCAATTCTTACTTAAGCATTAACAACGGTAATATATGATTTTACAACATCTTTAGTATCAGTAAATACATCCAAGAATTTATTTGCAACACTTTACAAATAAGTAATCTTCTGAACTTTTGGTTTACATTCATTTGTAAGATAATCAAGTTTAGACGAGACTTTATTATCCCAAATAATTTCTTATCGTGCTTCAGACACCGACTTTTTATTATTTTAAAACATGATAAGACTTTACTATAATATAGAAAATATTAGTATAAGTAAATCAAGTATTTGGTCGTACAACATGTAAGTGGCCACTGTTCAGTCATACCACATCTATGACAAACATTTTCATCTTTCTATGAAAAATTATTCTGGAGATTTTTACCCTTATTTGAGTTGGATCACTTCTGGTGATACAGTATATTATCATCATTAGTGTTGTCACTTCTGGGACCAACACTTCTATAGTTTTTCTACCACGTCTATACCCTTAGTTCCTTTGAAACAATGCACCGTTCACTTTTGGGAATGGTGTAAATCCAATATCATTAATGTAACGTAACTAGTGATTTATTAATAAAAACTCATTATTTAGTTATATCACTAGAAGACAAAATAAAAATTCAGAATATTTGTTGAACTTTCGCTCTCGATATTACTACTGCAGAAGCACATTCAAGATATGAAAAATAATATATGTCTTCTTTTAAAATATTATCATCAGTGATCTTCTCGCTGCATAATTTTAATATTGAGCTGATTTTAAAGAGTGCAGAGTTATATTCACTACTACTCATAAAATTTTACAACTTCAGGTGTAATAAGTCATAATGATCTTTTAGGGGGATTACATCTTCTGATGTTCATATCTTTTCCTTAAATCATTTCACACAATAAGAAGATTTTTCACCATGAAATACACAGCACAGTCCTATAGGGACACGTGATTTTCTTTTTTGATTGTATCTCTCAATTTCATCATATCCAAATAGATCTCATCAAGGATTCTAGATAAATAACTTTTTTCAGAAATGTCAAGAATAATAAATCTCAATTTTATAAGATTTGATATTATATATATGAATCATAAAAATAAATATATGGATCTGGGAAATATATTTATATAATCAACATAATAAAAGCAAAATTTTATTAAATAATATTCAGCAATAGTATCTTTTATATTCATCTCGAATACTACAAATAATATATTAAAAAACTTATTTGAAGTAGAAAACTACTAGTTTCAAAATTGGTAGAACTTTATGCTGATAACATATTATAAAACTAAAAAGGAAAATACTATTTAAAGAAAATATATAAGAGAAAATATTTAAAACTCATTTTTATTCAAAAACTAGAATTTTTTCTTTCTTTTTTTTTCTTTTATTTTCATTTCTTCTAATACTTCCGTTTTTAAATACATATAAACGAACCAAACTCTCTAAAGAGTTTGGATCGTGAATGACGGTAGATAATACGGTCATTCACAATAATTTAGGGGGGGCCATGAGATAATAGGGGACATACATAGTCCTCTTTTATGACTTTTATATATATAACATAAATACATTAATAATCATAATGAATAAACAAACTCATAAGTTATACTAGAATTTTCCGTAGTTTTATTATTCCGTTCAAAGGTCAACATCTTAGCCGCCTACTTGCCATAATAAAATTACTAAAAGACACTAAAGAGAAGAAAAAGAATGCTCTCGTCTACGTCCCGACAAGACACTGTATAATTAGTTAATTATTTAAAAAGAAATAAAGAAAGAAAAAAGAAATAAAGAGCATCTAGCATCTACCGTGCTGCTTCCGAAAAGGCTCTGTATAGCTTTTGCCTTGCTTAATCCCATATTTCCATGTGAAGGTAATAGATCATGTTCTATACTTTCTTTGAGTTAACTCAACTACTCGAGCTTTATGTTAAAAGGGGTGGTTTGGATCGTCCGGATAAGGGACATATCTCCCATAGCAGAATATAAGAGAGAGATAAAAATTTGAAATTCAATTAAAATTGTACTCAAAACATGTCATGCTTTCTTAGCAATCCTATGAACATGTACTATGTACTTATCTATACTACCAATCCTAAGAACATGTACTAATTTTAATAGTACAATATTCGAAATTTCCTAGCAAATTCTCATCAGAGTTAGGAATTTACAAAAGTTTTTTGGCATTACTACCCATCGCCTAAAGATCAGATACACAAATTCACATGATTTGCAGATATTAATGCAGGCTCATGACACACTAAATACTAAACGCAAGGACCCAACAACTCTTCCTTCCATCCTTTGTTAACCTTTTCTATAAATTCTTCTACCCTTCTCCTCAGTTCATCATCATCATCATCATCTTCACCGTCCTTGTTGTCTTGATCACTGTTATTACCTTTTTCCTCCTTGTCAGCAACAGCTTCTGCTTCGGCCTGCAGGAAATATGACAATTCATTGGCATTTATTGACAATTCATCGAACAGCTGCTCGCTCTTTCTTACTTGTTTTTGATTTGTGCTTGTGTTGATGATCACTGAAACTGGAAATTCCTGATCATCTTCTTTGTCGACGTTGGGGCTGGATTTCGAGCCCACAAGGATAACGGCTATGATCAAATTGCAGAAACAGAAGACGAAGACAGAGTTTGATGCAGCCTGAGACATCAACTCCAACATGGAATCAAACATGGTTGTAAAAATTTAAGTCAACCAAAAGCTGGAAGAGAATGAGAGAGATGGCCACTGCATGCGAAGACTTGGAAAAATCTTAAGCCTATTTATAACCTTTTATGTATGGAAACAGACTGTGAAAGAAGCTTTGTGTAGCAGAGATCGAGTAGATGACTTGGATGGGTGAGGTTTGATGTGAAAGCCTAATGAAATTGGAATTATCGCCTGGTTTTTTTTAAAGGAAAATATTTTAGAGATAAATTAATTATATAAAATAAATTTATAAATTAATATGTTATGGTGTGATATATTATATTATAAAATTATTTTTATTATAAAATATATTTAATAGATTCTATAAAATTATATTAGTTTATTTTTATGTAGTCACAGTCAGCATTTCTAAATCATTGATGCGTGATCTGCATAGTTGGGAAGCTTCTTCCCCATTGTGTTGTGGGGGTTTATAACTTTATATACTTTATTAGCTTATTAGAAGTCCAATGAACGAGCACAACCACCTCACATGGCACTTTCTTGGTAATTCATAACCACCGCGTCACCAGGTTGACGTCAACTTTAAAAATAAAATAAAATAAAATAAAAATTCTTCTTACCGTCTATATTTAATGTATTACAATGCAGTTCACATAGAAATATTATTATTTTATGATTAAATAAAATAAATTTTTTAAGTTTTTAATCTATAAATAAGAATATTTTAATCAATTTCATACTAAAATAAAATTTTATTTATTTATTTATTACTTAGATTGCAAAGTAGTCTATTTTTTTAGATTGTATGTAACATTGTTTAAAATAAAAATTTATTTTTAATTTTTAATTTTTTTGAAAAGAAAAATTAAGAGCCATTTTTAAATTTAAAGATAAAATAAAATAAGATGAATGGTAAATAATAAAATTAAAATAAATTAAAAATAAAAAAATTGAATTTGAAAAACAAACCACTTCTTAGGTGAAGACAAGATAGAAGACTGGCTCAGTCACCATATTGAAGATTAACAAAATATTGTGAAGTTTGTCGTTATAAAAGTGAATGAAAACCTAACAGGTGGGCTATAGTTTAGAGATTTATTGAAATTTTGTTGGCATGAATTGAATCACTTCGGTCCCTTTTTGCGGCCGAATGAAGTGGCGACACGTCGAATGCTGGAAAGGACAGTGTAGTAAGTAGCCGCGTTTACAGCGGATGCTTAAAATCATCATTTATCTCTAAAATTTAACCTGATAAAACAAGAGTATAAATTTGAATTTAGAACCTCTTATTTAATATAATGTAAAATTATTATTTATCTTAAAAATTTTAATTATGAAAAAAATATTATCATTAATTTTATATTTTAACACTCCAAATTGTGTCTACAATTAAAGTCTTCCATTAGTTTTCAACTACTGTATGTATAACAATGGCCAATATCATTGCTGCCGTTTGTCTTGAGTTTATCATCTCTAGTTACGTTAGCATGACAAATTTGAATTGAATTTAGGGAAGAGTTGAATTTATTTTATTTTAAAATTATTATTATATTTTTTAAATTTTATATTTAAAATATAATAAATAATTTAATTTTTTTAAACCTTAATTCAATTTTTTTTAATCTTAAAATAATAATAATATTAAAAAATAATATTTCAATAATATTTAAATTAATTTTCAAAACTTATCTAAATTCATTTTATCTTATCTTCCAATCCAAATCGAATATTAATTAATGTTTTATTGAGACTCCTAATTTGCTTCCTGGATTTGATATCTAATATATTCTATTCTTTAAATTTTAAAATATTTTAAAAAAATTATAACTAGTAAATTTGTATGTGGTTTTTTTAATATCTTAAATTTTTGTTTTCAAAAAATGGAATGAGCTAACAGTCACACTCAGCGATAAGAACTTAAACACATCACATACACGGTAATAATATTAGAAAGAATAATTATAATGGTCATCGGTTGCTCAAGTGTCAAAGTTAGCTTCAATATCTCAAACAGGATGAGAGATGATGGATCTAAATTTTTACAATCTCTGGGCATCGTTTCCCTCTAATTTTGTCGATATGACAAAAATGAAAGATTGTTATGCGTAAAGAATAATCTTTACACTATCAGCGGACTAAGTCCTTATTTATTTTTAGAGATGAAATGGAATAAAATAAAATAAAAGTTAAAAAAATATATATTGTTATAATATATTTTTTTAATATTAGTTTTATTTTGATATTTGAAAAAATTATTTTAAAATTTGAAAAAATTGAATAGTTTATTTTATTTATATAGAAATTTAAAAAATATAATAATAAGTTTGAGAAGAAATCAGATAATTTGTAAAAATAAACCAAATCCAAATGACAAAAAAAAATCCTAACAGACTTATTGACATGTAAAAGGAGAAATGTACACATGCAAAACAAAGAATACACAAGAATGAATTAGATTTTTTAACACACTCTCTCAAGATGGACTATATATGTTTAAAAGTCTCATCTTGAAAATTAGAGCTTTGAATTGTTGCTATCCAAGACCTTTGGTGAAGATGTTTGCTAATTGCATATTATTTTTGACATGTGGTGTCTTTATCAAACTAGCTTGAAGCTGCTCTCTTACTATATAGTAGTTAATACTTAATATGTTTTACTCTCTCTTAGAAGATAAGTTAGTTGCTATATGTAATGTCGTTTGGTTGTCACAAAATATCAAAATTGGATGTGAGTGAGGGATGTGCAGTGTGAGGTCTCGTGTTTTTTATCGCCCTTATATTTTGTATGTAATACTTGTTGAAATTATATTGAAACTATCATCTTGCTAGTATTATTGTGTAAATATTCATATGTTTAAACTTTGAGTTAATTCATTTTAAGTTACTATTTTATTTTTGGCGTATTTATTTAATTGTATGACCTTGATCTCTTATTTTATATTATATGGTAATTTCTTTTATTTATGTTTGGTATAATTATTATTTTATTTTATTATGTGGATGCTGTTTTTATTTTGTAATTTTCAAAATGGGCTAGCTTTGCTTATGGGTTGTTTCTTTTTGGGTTTCTGTAGTTTGAGTGGGCCTTGGATTTGAATTATGTAGAGCCAACCCATGGCCCATGTGGAGACCCGGCCCAGACCTCCCCTAAATGGCGCCATTTGGCATCCGATCTTAAGTGAAAACCTAAGAGTTTTCATCACGTCGCTACAGCCGACTGTTGCTCCTTCTCCTTCTTCCTTTTATCTTTCTTTCTTACTTTTCCTCTGCTACACACAGCAAATCCGTGAGGTTTCAAGCCTCGAAAATCCAACTTCAGCCACTCATCTTCAACCATGCGTCCACCATTTCCAATCACTGGTCTTACACATGTGTTTTGTCCCTTTATTTCGCGAGCCAAGCACCTGAAAAACCCTTTCTTTTCTCACGAAACCATAAGCCAGCCCATGGGTTTTCACCCCCATTTTCATATGAAAAGGGAAAGCCTCTCGCCATGATAGTAAACCTTTGTCTTTGCTGAGCTTTAGGGTGCCACGCGGTGGCTATTCTCACACAGCTTTGAGATCCGAGCGACCCACTTCAAACTATCTTATAGATGGAACCTCATGCCTACGAAACAATCCCAAACCGAGTTCTCAACTTCCTAAAAAGCTCATATTCGAGTTTCCCTACCTCTAATCCTTCAAATTTGAGTTTTGAAAGCTCCAAAGTTGTGGTTTTTCTTTCTTATTGTCGTCGCCCTCACTGCCTTGCGAAAAATCACTTGGTGAGCCCGCTCAACCCATGTTTTCATTTAGTTAAATAATATTTTCATTAAATTATATTTTCGTTTAATTATTTTATTGATTTGTTAATAATATTTATTACTTTTTTATTATGTTGTGTTATTAACGTGGGTGCAATGAATTGTATCTAGCGACATGCTCGCTTGTTGATACGTGGGATTTTATTTCGACGCTTTCTCAATCTTCCAGAAATTTTACTGACAACATAATAAGTAGTGCCCTATGCGGTTTTGGAATTTTATTCGATTATTATTATTATGCGCCAACTCTTTTATTTGCAGCTTGAAAGTGTTGGTAATTGATAATGATAATAATAATAAAATGAGAGTAAGTTGGTTGGGTCCTAGGCCGTTAAATGAAGGATGGGATCATCCCGTATTTGGTTAGTTGTGTATTGAGAATTTTAATATGATTATTTTGCTTGATTCTATGATTGTTTATGGGTGTCATTGTCATGGCATCCAATAATTGTTTATCACACATATGCATCCTTATTAAATTGTTAAGTGTTTATTTGTACTATGTTGCCATGTTGATGGTTGGAGCAACATGTGGGTGTGTGTGTATCACAATCCCAAGTCAGGATGGGGAAATACCCTGTAGAGCTTCTCTAGTCACTCAGGAGCGAATAATAATTGAGTAACATCATCTGGGTTGTCGTTGGGCGAGAACAGGATCAGACGAGATGGTAGTGCTCACGTGCTGATTCTGTGGCATCTCTGCTAGCAGGGGCTAGAGAATGCCCAGTCATGGTATGCGTTGGGCACGTAGCTGGACATCGCTTGTTACAAAGTCACATGCACGATTGTTACCTGTGGTATGACGAAAGTAGCCAGGATATATGAATGGTCCCTAAGAAAGACGATGGTATACACTTAATAAAATAATGTGGAATTGTGTGTGAGTAGGCACAAAAATTGAGTTTTTGGCTTATACGACTAGGTGTGTTCCTTTCTGGGAAATGACGGCTGGCATATATGATTGAATGTGTTCCTTTTTGAGAAAGGACAGATAGCGTATACGGCTAGGAGTGTTCCTTTCTAAGAAAGGGCAGCTAACGTATATAGTCAGATGTGTTCCTTTTTGGAAGAAGACGGTTTACTGATATCTATTTATGCATATTGAGAACATGTTGATTGCTTTGTTTGAATATTGTTTTCTTTCATGTCTGGGGTGTTATTTGGATTGTTACTTATTGAAATTCACGTCTCATGGTGGCTTTTCTCTCACTTGTGGTTCCATATTATGGAACTGTAAATTTTAATGCAGAGGATAAGGTTGAGCTCAAATGACAAGCTCTATCGAAAGACTGATCCGTTATGATAAGTAAGAGGGGATTATGATCTCCAATGTTGCTATTTTATCTTTCTATTGCTTTTCTTTTTGGATGACTGTATAATCTCCTCTTGGAGAATTGTTTCGATTGGGTTGTAATTTTTAAATCTCTAGTATTACCATATATGCCTTTTAATTGTCTACCGTAAATTTTATTTTGTACACCTTATGCATGTTGCACATACTCTCTAAGAGCCCTTGTCGAGGGGGTGAATGACCTATGTGATCATCATCCAGGTATCGTGAGTCCCTCTAAACTTCAAGGGGGAGTCATGGGCACCACTAGTGGTATCAGAGTAGTTCGGCTATAAGTAAATCCGTACGTTACCTAAGAATAGTATCAGAGAATTTTCGTTTGTTTTAAACTTATTTGTTTGAGTTAGGAGAAAGGGGTTAAAGGTTCATTTTTGGCAAGATAATGGTGTGACCACGTGTGCTGCAGGTTGTACTAGAAGACGAGCTGCCTCGAGATGATGGAAATTACGCCTTGGCTAGGGTTTTGAACCGCATGACTGAGTTTCTTCTACAGAATTTTCAGCCACACCAGAGGAAGCCCCAGAGGGTAGGCAAGGTGGATGTTCCTATTAGCGCTTCTTGGCTTAAAGGACCCCAGCCTTCTCGGGTGAAGCGAATCCACTGCGAGCAGATAGGTGGATCAAGGATCTCTAGAGGACTTACGAGATCTATGCTTGTACAGAAGCTTAAAAGATTCTTTACGCAAGTTACTTACTATAGGGCGAGGCAACAACTTGGTTGGAAACCAAGCAGGAGCTTTTGGTAGAAGAACTTGGGTCGTTTGACGAAGTGACTTGGGAGCATTTCAAACAGGAGTTCGACGATTGGTTCTTTTTGAATACTGTTAGGCGTCAAAAGACTTGAGAGTTTAGCAATTTGGTTTAGGGGAACATGACAGTTGAGTAATATGCCCTTAAGTTCATGGCACTCAGGAGGTTCGCCAGGCACCTTATAGCCACGGAAGAGTTGCAGATGGAGTGTTTTCACGAGAGTCTACGAACTGAGATCCGTTGGTAAGTGGCCTGCCACCAGATATAAACTTTTTAGTAGCTTATCGACAGCACTTATATTGCTGAGTGGGAATTTGCTATCCCTATTAGTCCTCATCCGGGTCAGAAGAGAAGGAGCTTTGGTGAGAGTAGTTTTAGATCGCCTCAGAAATTTGTGTCGAGGATCGAGGCCCGGCCGCAAGCATCCACCGAAGTTCATATAGGTGCTCGAGCCCAAGTCTGCAAAAGGTATAACAGATCCCACGAATATGAGTGCCGTCCAGAAAGGGATCAGTGTTTCAGTTGTGGTCACCTAAGGGTGCCATCCTTTTTCTTGACAAATAACATCGGCGCACCCCATGACGACAAACTAGACTGAATAAACTATTTATCTACCAGTTCTTCCAACCCTTTATCTACCATTCAACTCTTTCAATTCAATCGGTGTCATACGGTACGGTGCCTTATGCACTGGAGCTGCTTCAGATTCCAATTCAATAGTGAGCTCCACATCATGAACGGGTAGCAAACCGGAAAATTCATTTACAAACACATTGAAAAACTCCTCTACCATTGGAATACCAACTATCAATGCATTCGCAGACAGGGAAGACACTACCTACACCAAAAAGGCATTAGCCCCCAAGCTAAATCCCTCCTCACCTTAATAGCGAACACGACTGTGGGCCTATCCTTCAACTTGCTGCCCACAAATTCCATGTGATCTCCTCTAGGAAGTTGGAAATTGACTACTTTACTTCGACAATTTATACTAGGAAAATGTCGATACAACCAATCCATCCCAAGAGTAATATGGAAGTCGAGTAGCTTGAACACATCAAGTCCGCATCGAGTGTACATTCGCCAAAATGACTATCAAGAATAAGTACCTCGTTCCTCAGATTGACGATCTATTTGATCAGCTTCAGGGCGCTGCAGAATTCTAAAATATTGATTTAAGGTCGGGGTATTATCAATTGCTTTCAGATTGAGATATGAGCAGGGCCGGTTCAATATGTTAGGGGGCCTAAGGCTAAATTTTGATTGAGGTTTTTTTTTTTAATATATTTTTTTTAATTTTTATTTTTACATTAGATTTTTATTTAAAATTAATTCTCCTCATTTGTCAAGTAAATTACTACTTAAAATTTTATACTAACTTTTCAATCAATATTTTTAATTAAGTAATATCTACTTGATATTTTTTATGTTCTTTTATTGAGTTAATTGATTTTTTTAATTAATTTTTTATTTTTTATTATTTTTTTAAATCTGCTTTAGATTATTTTTGGGGGCTTTCTTCCATTTGGGGCCTTAGGCAATTGCCTAAATGGCCTAATGGAAGAACCAGCCATGGGTATAGGCACTATGAGACTATGGATCAAGTTTCCTAAAAATTTGTTAAATTGTTGTCTTAAGGCTTACTTTAAGCCATAAACAGGCTTAAGTAACTTACACACTTGTTTACTCTCCCCCTATTCAACAAATCTTGATGGTAAACTCATATAAACTTCTCCATGAAGCTCACCATGCAAAAGAGCATTGTCAAAATCTAATTGAGTTAGATGACAATCAAAAATTGAAGTAAGGGCCAAAAGTATCCTAACAGTTACCATTGTAGCAATTGGGAAAAAAGTTTTATAATAATCAAAGCCTTCTAATTGTGTATCAACCTTGGCCACTAATATGGCTTTTTCCTCTCAATTGACTCATATAACTTGAGTTTGACTTTGTAAACCCATTTGCACCCAATGGGAGATTTACCAGCAGGTAGAGTAGTTAGTTTCCAAATATAATTAGCTTCTAGGGCTGCTATCTCAACTGCCATAGCTTTTCTCTAGTAAGGATAGGAAACAGCCTCATTAACAGATTTAGGCTTAGAAACTATAGATAGACTGAGAGTGAAAGCTCTATGAGTTTGGGAGAGATGATAATAAGAAAGTGTAGAAGCTAATAAATGATGGTTACCTGCTTGTAAAGGACCATCGGAAGGAAAGACTAGAGTGGAGTCTGAGAGGGAAAAAGCCTGTGATGGATCAAATAAGTAGCCAGGAATTCTTCTAATCCTAGTAAAAGCACAAGTAGGTATAATAAGAAGAATCAAGGATGAAGGAGAAGATTCTAAGTCTTGAGAGGATGGGGTAGAGTGAGAATCATGAGATGAAACAAAGGGAAAGTCATGGGGAGAATTAGGTAAGGATATTAGGAGTACAAGAGAAAAGGCATCATCGAAAGGGGGTGGCAAAACAAAAGTAAGAAAGGAAAAAATAGACTCATAGAAGACTACATCCCTAGATACAAAAACTATTTTAGTGGCAATATGAAAAGGGCTTATATCCTTTTGTAGCATAAGGATAACCAATAAAAATAAATTATTCAGCACGAGGGGAGAACTTGTGTTTATGACGGAAAGGTGTTGTAGCATAACATAAACAACCAAAGTCTCTTAAATGACTAAGAGATAGACTATTTTTTATAAAGGGTAGATAAGGTGAGATGTGTCTATAATGGGAGAGTTGATCCTATTTATGTGGTCAGTGATAGTCATTATGCATTCACCCCAAAAAGGAACGGGAACACCAGAATGGAATTTAAGAGATCTTGCAATATTTAAAAATGTTTGATGTTTCTTTTCATAGCATTTTGTTATGGTATTTTAATGCAAGATCTTTGATGTACGCAGCCTTTAAAATTAGTCATAAGAAATTCTAGGTCATTATCAATTCGAATACTTTTAATGCCAAATTTAATTGGGTGCATACAAGTTCAAAAAAATATTTGAGAATGGACCTAATATCATTTTTGTGTTCCATTAAGTAAGTCCAAGTACATCTAACGCAGTCATCCACAATAGTAAGATAGTATTTGAGACTAGAGTGAGTAGGCATAGAAAATGGCCTCGAAATATCACAGTAGATGAGATCAAAAGGATGAGAAGCAATATAACCATTAACATTAAAAGGGAGATGTTTTTGTTTTGCTAGGGGGCAAGTAGTACAATGAAAAGAGTCTGAGCAAGTAATATTAGAGTCTAACTTTTGCAACAAACTGATCCTGGAGGCAGAAATGTGCCCAAGTCTAAAATATCATAAGTCAAAATAGCATGGTTTAACCAAATTACTAAACACATAGTGATTCAAGTTTGTTTGTTTGTAGAAGTATAGGCCATCTTGTTATTTACCCACTCCAATCATCCTCTTGCTAGTAAGGTCCTGAGTCAAGCAGGATTTAAACATGATAACAAGAGAGCAGTTAGAGTCAAGACTTAATTTGCTAGCTAAAATCAAGTTAAAATAAAAGGTAAGAACACAAAGGACATTAAACAAAATTAGGTCAAGGGAAAACTGAACTATGCCTGTATGAGAAGCAAAAATGGATGTGTTATTTAAGAGTTTAACAAGTAAAGAGTAAAGTACAGAAGATACAAAAAGAGATGTATCATTTATCATATGATCCGAGGTACCTGTATCACTGATCCATGTGGCAGAAGAACAAGAGACAAGATGAGATGAAGAAAAGCATACTACTTGAGATATTGTGAGAAAATTCTAAATTGGAAAATTGAGTAGCGAAACCTGTGGGCTTTCAACACAGAGATGAGCTATTGGTATTGCTCAATGGTGAAAGACATAGTAGGTGCTGCCATAATGGAAGGAACATTAGGATGAAATAAAGAATTGTTAGAAATAGGAATTGAACCTGAGACAGTAGTGACAGAAGTTGCATATGGCTTGTTGTTTAACTTAAAACCAGGTAGAAAGACATGTAGTTTATAACAAGGCTCAACAATGTGACCCAAAATACTATAGTGACTACACAGAGGTCTTTCTTTAGCACGATAAAGGGTTTACCTATTAGCTTGAGTACAATCTTGGCAAGATAAAAGAGCCATGGGTTCCACAGGAAGAGTAGGAAGGATCTTACATTGTCTTTCTTCTTGATGAACTAGGAAAAAGACTTAATTAATGAGTGGGAGGGGTACCATAAGAAAGATTTGAACTCTAACAGCTAAAAAAGACTCATTAAGGCCAACTAGAAATTGTATGACATATTCAAAGTGTTGAGCAGCAATAACTTCTTTGAGGGCACCACATGAACAAACAAGGAGGAGTTTGTAATTACTGAGCTCATCTCATAACCCTTTGAGAATGATAAAGTAGGCAACAACAGAGAGAGATCCTTGATATAGACTAGAAATTTGCCTTTGAAGTTGAAAATTATGTGGGCCATTAGATTGAGAAAAATGATCTCTCAAATCATCCCAAGCTTCTTGGGTATTGGCAATGTATAATATACTGTTAGCAATTTCTTTGCAGACAACGTTGAGAAGCCAAGAAAAAATCATCTTGTTGCAGTTGTACCAAGCACCAAAAAGAGGGTCATTATCATCAGGACAAGAAATGGTTTCATCAAGAAAAACATGCTTGTTTTTGGCTTCCAATGCCATTAGCATGGATTGACACCATGAATGGTAATCGTTAGGGGTGTCAAATCGAATTAACGGATCGTATTCATATTCGTGTCGTGTCTAGACATGTATATTATACTATATAGGTCAACCATAATCCGACCCGTTAATCTTATCGTGTCAAAATCTCAAATCCTAACACGACCCGTTAACATAACGTGTCGTGTCGTGTCAATCCGTTATGACCCATTAATGAATATTATAAAATAAATTAACACGAAAAAATATGATACGTTTCAACTTGTTTATGTCAATATATTGAATATGTCCAAAATTAATAAGTTTGGCTTAATTAAACTTAACATAATTTTATACAAATGTTAAAATCACAATATCTATAAAAATTATAATACTAACTACAAGTATGAATTATAATATAAATAATAAAAATATTAAAATTAAGATTTTAACAATTTTACCTTTAAATGTAAGGGCATACTTATAATTTTAATTTTCTTAATGTGTCATAACGTGTCATAGCGGGTCAAAACAGGTTGACCCGCTATCAACCCGTTAAGCAATTGTGTCATAATGGGTCAACCCATTTTGACCCGAAATTATTTAAGATTAAATTCTAACCCGCTATTATCGTGTCGTGTTCGTGTTAGGTTAACGGGTCGTGTGACATATTGCCACTCCTAGTAATCGTCTCCTGAAATAGAGAGGGATTGGAAAACAAGCATGACGCTTGGGCTCTCCAAGTGATGGAGGTAATAAGGGTTTGAAAGATGATCAGTCTTCACAACAGGTAGAGGAGAAGGATTAGCTATGAGGAGTCTATTTGGCAACTAAAAAAATGAAGGAAATGATACGAAAACTCTTTTACCATGAGTTCTCTAATACCATGACAAAAATGGAAGGTTGTTGTGTGTAAAGAACATTCTTTAACGAATTGGATTGTTACAAAAGTTTTTTGTAGTAGCCACTATATACACTTGAGGCCTCTACTCTACACTGTTAGAGGACTAAAAGACAAAATACAAAAATCGTAACAGACTTATTAACGTGTAAAAGGATAAATGTACACATATGCTAAAAAAAATGTACAAGAATGGATTAGAACTTTTAACATGACACCCATCTTTATTTACGAGAAAACTTCAAATCTTTGTAATAGACAAAATTCAAGAAGAAAAATGAAAAGAAAAGCCTGAAGGCAGTCTGATCAATGAACAATATCGGTCAACAACTCTACATCAAACGCTTGCTATAAATTTGTTTTGGAAAATACTTTAAACATGAAAAGATTATACAAAAGTAAACGTACAAATTAATATAGTTAAATGTGGTAAGTCAGATTGTAACGTTAATTTTATTATGAAGTAAATTTAACATATTCCATGAAGCCATATCTGAATGTGAATTTATTTTGTATAATCTATATATATATATATATATATATAAATCTCAATTAGTTTATCTTCGAGCTCCATATAATATGATTTGCATAACAAGATTAGTTATCAGTATTCCCCCATATTGACATGCAAAAAGCTTTTATGAAGGGAAGAAAGTTCACCAATCATTGATGGTTAGATGTAATAGTGCCTAGAATTAAACTCCTTGCTCTATAGTTTTTATAGAATGATGTGTTATACTGTCTGAGCCCAAACAATGGAAGAGCAAGCCTCATTTAGTGATAGGCCAGCTAGAGGACACTCAGAAGTTTATTTAATAGCTTTAGCTCAAAATATTAATGGGCTTAATTTTCATTATTAGTTTGTATAATTGTATTGTTTTTCCTTCTTAGCTATGTGTTTTCTTTGTATACATTCGTTATATCTAGACTGGGCCTATTGATATTAATACATTTTTATTTATAAATAACAATGAAAAATAAGATATGTGTTCCATTTACGTTTTGATTTGGAGGTTTATTATGGATGCAGAGAGAAGAGATTTTTTTTAACTAGTAAAAATATTCAATATAAAAATAAAAATACTATATGTACACGGTTTATATATTTTTTATGTACACATTATATATAAATGCTACTTATATGCATCCTCTAATTTAGTTATTCATATTTTTTTATTTTTGTTTCTTTTATCATGTTTTTCTTTAATTTATTTTTTTTTAATATTTCAGCTAATGTGGCATTATTGCCACGTCACCAATTCTAAAAAAAGTATACGAAATCATGTACTTGTAGCATTAGTTTATGATAAGCATTATAAAAGAGATGGTGATTCGAAAGTCCTATTTTTAAAATAAATTAAGATGAATGGATTATGGATAAGAGTTAGCTCCTTTTTCTCTTGGGCCACCTTTTCCTTGTAAAACTTTGAATAGGTCCATCATACAAGGGGTCACTGTTAGTTAAAGACGCACAGAGTTGGCCCAGGAGGCCCGTAAATGCAGGTCCCCTTTAAGGCCACAACCATTGCAAGAGTGGGAATCATTTGCCAAAAATAAAATCAGGACTCCAGTCCAGTTTTAAGATCATGAGATATTTTGGGGAGACATCAAACCAAAATTGCATCCCATTTTCAAACTCGCGCCAATTAATTTTTTTTTTTTTATAAAGCCAATTAAAAATATTATTTATATATAATTTGTGTATATTTTACATATATATAGTATATAAATATTATTTTTATGTATCTCCTAATTTAACTATCCTTGTTTTTTATTTTTATTTTCTTCTCATCATTTTTTTATCTTTTTTTTATCTAATATTTTTTTTTTACTGTTTCAGCTGACCTAGCATTATTATTACATCATCGATTTTGTAAAAGATACGTGAAACCATATAGGTGTAGCATTACTTAATTTGTTTACTTTTTTGTACCCTCTAAAAATAGAAAATAAAATAACATAATTTCTTCACGTTAAGCTTTTTCTCTTTTATGAATTACTTAAAACACATTATTAGTATATTCACTTTGAATCATATAGAAATTCCCACTTTGCGTCATTAATTTCATTTTTCTTCTTATCCTAACTCTAACTAGATTTTAAGAAGGATTATAGTTTTTTATAGGAGCCTAATTTTGAAATTTCGTAATCTCTTGCTCTTTTTGTATAATGTGAATAATCGTCATAAATAAGGGTTAATAAATAAAATTACATTAATATGATATTCTAAAAAATAAAAATAAAAATAAAAATAAAAATAAAAATAAAAATACCTACCTACAGAATTTGGATTTTAGTCTTTTAGAGCCCAAGTCAAGACATGCGATAATTGAACGGTTAGAAGAATCAATCGTAGTGGTTGGTCCATATGCTAAGGAATGACTAGAATTTTGGGCTATGATCAATGTACACTTTTTTTTCCTCCCCTGTCACACTTTGAATAATGTGTAAAACTTTTAGGTAATAACGTAGAATAAAAGATAATCAAGTTATATTCTATATAATATTATATTATAAAGTACATTCAGTGGTTGGATTCCACCATACCCACTTTTGCAATAAATAAGGCCCACAATTTGAAACATGTGTAGGAAATATGACAAATATAATGAGTTACTGTTACTCCCTAATAATAATTGAAAATTATGGTAGCCCCTCTTTATACTTTGGAGAATTGTTTCCCCCCTCCCTCCCTCTATTGATAAGAATTGGGTAGGACAATGGTTGTTTATCTAATATGTATATATAGGTCAATCATGTTTTTCATCATTCAACCAAGTGGCCCATAATCAAACTCAGCTCATAAATTTTGCAACTCCAAAAAAGAATATTTCTCATATCAAAAGTAACGCAGAAATGATGAAAATCGTAAAGGTGCAATAATTAATTACTAGATGGTAAAACAGTTGAAAGGGTGAGTTTTTTCACTTTTGATTATATGGCTGAACTAACGAGCTCTCCGCGTCGAAAATTGACATCAATTCATTTGTGGGGTTGGTTTCTTTATTTTTTTCATTTTTCTACTCGTTTTATTTTCTCGCCGATGTAATCGATGTATGGCCAATACCTTGATGAACTATGCCGAGCGAGGGAGTTTGTGATACCTCTTATTACAGGATAATGGTATCTGATGTATAAGATATTATATTATTTGAGAATAAAAATATTTTACTTTTTATAAAATTATAATATGACTTTAATTGTATTATTGAATAATTTTTTTAGAATATAAGTTTTATGATTTAAATATTCTATTGAGGCGTTACAAATTATATTAGAGTTTATCCTAAACAGAAATATAAGATCTAAATGGTGCTACATATAATAAACAAGTCTGATAAGAATATTGGATATTTAAGAATAATAGATCATAATATCTTATATGATAAAGATAAAAATCGGTCATACATGAAATCTGATATTACTTAAGAATGATAAATTTTTACATTTTATAAGATTTCAATAAGACTTTAATTATTGACTAATTATTTTACAATATAAATCACTTGATTTGAGTCTTAACAAATTCTTGACTCCTCAATATAATGGATTTTCACGCTAACCAAATATTTAAATAATGCACGAAAAATGTGTAATTTTACAAGATATTGCAAATTATGTATTTTATTTTCATCCAAAAAATCTCCTAGGTGACATATCTTTGGACGTAGATAAAAATATATATAAGTAATAATATTTACAATTCTAAAATATATAAGCACTACGTAATTGGTTTTAAAAAAATAAATAAAATATAAGACTTACATAAAAAAAAATAATAATAATAATTATATATCACATTTTTTTAAATGATTATGCAGTGTTTATGCACTTTAAAATTATATATAATATGAGAAAAGATATTTCTGATTGTAAATTATGCAACTATCATATAATTATTTTTTGAAAAAAATAAATAAAACATGATTCATATAAAGAAGAAAAAAATAATTTTTTTATAATAAATAATTTTTTTAAAATAATTATATTATATTTAAACACCTCACAACTATATATAAAATTACTCTCATAGTATTATATTATTACTCTATTTATATTATGTTTGTTTTGGATCTGTGTCAGTGTGTGTGCGCGCGCATAATTGTTGGTTGGCATCCAAAAGTCAAGGGTTTAAAGCTCTCACGTTGGAGACAGAATATATTGGATGGAGATTGGACAAAGCTCGAAAATCTTTGCCGCTACAAATGGAACACAATACTAATTAAATGGGTCCACACTGCTCATTAATGCTTCAAATTCAAAAAGAATTTTTCAATTTTATTCATTCCTAAACGGTCTATTTTTTAATACAGTAGTTATGACCCTTTCAACAGTAACCTAGTGTTAGACAGCAACACATACTTTGAGTAAATTTTCAATTACCTCTTACCTGAAATAAATGCACTTTATTGACTTTCTCTGTCGCCCATCAAATTATCTACCAACGTATTCTTCACATCTGTCTCTTTTTTTTTTTCTAAAAATTAAAATATTTTAACCTTAAACAAATTTCAAATAATAAATATAATTCGTAAAATTATTTTATTATAAAATAATCTACAAATTATGTCTATTTATAAATTTATTTTTATCAAATCATTTTGTTGTTATAACTTTTCTCTATCATTTATAAAATAAGAAAGTTGAAAATAATATTTAAATAAGCACAATATTAAAAACAATCTACACTCATCACGCACAAGAATAATAACATTATTATTTATATATATGTGAATATAATGAATGTAGATTATTTTAATATTTTCTCTTTAAATAAAGATAAGCCTAAGTCTCGTTTAATATTTACAACTCATTTTAATTTTATTATTATATTTTTTTTAATTTTTCACATAAAATATAAAAAATAATTTAATCTTTTCAAATTTTAATTTACCTTTTTAAATTTTAAAATAATAATCATATTAAAAAATAATATTTTTTTAATTTTTAAAATTTATTTCAACTCATATTATATTTTTTCACCTTATTTTTTTTAATTTAAATCGAACTAAAAAGTTTTGCTAGTGCGTTTTTTTTTTTAAGAGAATTGACCGTCTTTCTTTTATTAACTTCTTTACACAAATCGAGATAGGTTTTGGGATGAAAACTTAAATATTGAAATGAACGAACGAAATTTATCAGCCGCTCCTATCACACCACTAAATTATGTGAATGACCTCACCACTATTATTTTAAATTTCGCATAGTGATTTGCATAGTAACTTGCATAGTAATTTCAAAGCCTATAAATAGGAGCTTCAGTTGTAATGAAATTCATAAGAAAAAATAAAGAGAGAAAGAAAGTTTCAGTTTTTAAGAGTTTCAGAGAGAATTTCTTATTTCTCTTTTGTAATAGTAGTTCCTTTCTTTAAGTTTCATAACACGTTATCAGCACAACGGTTCTACCAATTCTGAAGCTAGTGGCCTTATTGCTCTGTAAGTTTTTCAATATACTATTTGAAATTTTTGATATATTTTATTGCTAATTATCTGTGTGAATTTATAAATATATTTTCTGAGATACACATATTTATTATTTATATGTGTAGAAAATGGCAAATCTTACAAAATTGGAATTGTTGCTCTTGATATATCTGGGAAAAATTATTTATCCTGGATACTTGATGCTGAAATACATCTTGATGCAATGAACCTAGGAGAAACTATTAAAGAAGGAAATCAAGCATCCCTGCAGGAACGTGCTAAAGTAATGATTTTCCTTCGCCACCATCTTCATGAAGAATTGAAAACTGAATATCTTACAGTAAAATATCCATATATTTTGTGGAACAATTTAAGGGAGAGGTATGAACACCAGAAAACTGTCATCCTCCCAAGAGCTCGTTCTCAATGGATGCACCTGAGGTTGCAAGATTTTAAAAGTGTTAGTGAGTATAGTTCCGCACTTTTTAAAATAAGCTCAATATTAAAATTATGCGGTGAGAAAATCACCGATGAAGATATGCTAGAGAAGACTTTTACTACATTTCATGCCTCGAATGTGCTCCTGCAGCAGCAGTATCGAGAGAGAAAGTTCAAGAAATATTCTGAACTTATATCATGTCTTCTAGTAGCTGAGCAGAATAATGAGCTCTTATTAGAAATCCACCAGTCACGCCCTACTGGCTCAATATCATTTCCTGAAATGAATGGTAACAGGTTTGCATCATTCCCAGAAGTGAATGGTGCATCCTTTAGAAGAAATCGGAGGCGTGGACGTGGTAGGAGAAATTATAGAAATGTTGGTCCCAGGAATGACAACATTAAAAGGGATTATAATATACCATATCACCAGAAGTGGTACAATTCAGAAAGGGGTAAAAATCCTCAGAATAATTCTTCAAAGAAATGTGAAGAGGTGTGCCATAGATGTGGAATGACTGGACATTGGTCACGTACCTGTCGTACGGCCAGGCACTTAACTGATTTATATCAAGCTTCTATTAAAGGAAAGAATAAAGTGCATGAAACAAATTTAGTAGAACCATCAGATGATTTATTAGATTCAGTAGATGTAGACGTTACTCATCTTGATGTATCTGATTTCTTTAATCATCCTGATGGTAGTATTGAACACTTAATTGGAGATAGAAGTGTTCCACTCAATTAATGTATTTTCTTTCTATCAGTAATAAAAGTTTTGTATATTTTGTAGAATCATGGATCACATTGATGAGCTTTTTATCTCTGAGTTGAATGATAAATATATATGTCTGGCTGATAGTGCTACAACTCACACAATTCTCAAAGAAAAAAAATATTTTCAAAATCTAACACTAAGTAAAGCCTATGTCCATACCATATCAGGTTCATCGGATTTAATTGAGGGCTCCGGAAGAGCTTATATTGTGTTGCCTAATGACACCAAATTTTGTATTGATGATACTCTATTCTCTTCACAATCCAAAAGAAATTTATTGAGTTTCAAAGATATACGTCGTAATGATTACCATATTGAAACGACCAATGAAGGGAGTAAAGAGCATCTTCTTATTACTAAAACAGTATCGGGCCAGAAGCTCGTATTAGAAAAACTGCCTGCTCTATGTTCTGGATTGTATTATACAAAAATGAGAACAATTGAATCATATGTGGTAATGCACCAGAAGTGCATTGACCCTAAAGTATTTATGACTTGGCATGATCGCCTTGGACATCCGGGTTCTATAATGATGAGACGAATTATTGAAAATTCGCATGGGCATCCCTTAAAGAATCAAAAGATATTTCTACTCAATGAATCTCTGTGCTCTGCATGTTCTCAAGGTAAGTTAATTATTAGACCATCTCCCTCAAAAGTCATTGTTGAATCTCCATCCTTTTGACAAAGGATTCACGGAGATATATGTGGGCCTATTCATCCATCAAGTGGACCATTTAGATATTTTATGGTTCTAATTGATGCATCTAGTCGATGGTCACATGTTTGTCTTCTTTCCACTAGAAATGTTGCATTTGCTGGACTTTTTGCTCAAATAATTAAACTACGAACACAATTTCCTGAGTATCCAATTAAGACCATTCGATTGGATAATGCAAGTGAATTTTCATCTCAAGTTTTTGATGATTATTGCATGTCAATAGGAATAGATGTTGAACATCCTGTTGCCCATACACACACATAAAACGGTTTAACTGAGTCTTTGATCAAAAGGCTTCAACTAATCGCTAGACCTTTACTTATGAAATCAAGACTACCTATTTCTGTTTGGGGACATGCTATACTTCATGCAGCATCCCTAATTCGCATTAGACCATCTACATATCATAAATATTCTCCATTACAGCTTGCATTTGGTCAACAACCAAATATTTCTCATCTTCGTACATTTGGATGTGCTGTATATGTTCCAATTGCACCTCCACAACGTACAAAAATGGGCCCTCAACGTAGACTTGGGATATATGTTGGTTTTGATTCTCCATCCATTATTAGATACCTTGAACCCCTTACAGGGGATATGTTTAAAGCACGTTTTGAGGATTGTCATTTTGACGAATCAAATTTTCCATTAATGGGTAAAGAAAAGTCGGTGCCTGAAGCACGACAAGATATTACTTGGGATAATAAGACCCTGTCTCATTTTGATCCTCCTACAAATGAATGTAAACGAGAAGTTCAAAGGATTATTCATTTGCAAAATGTTGCAAATCAGTTACCGGTTGTATTTACTGACACTAAAGGTGTAGTAAAATCTTATATTCCTGCTGTTAATACTCCAGCAAGGATTGAAGTCCCTAAAGAACAAATTGTCAAAACAGCAATAGGTGAATCTAAAATACGCCTGAAGCGTGGAAGACCTATTGGTGCAAAAGATAAAATTCCCAGAGGAAAAGAATACAAAATGAATTTGGTGTTCCTGAAGAACACGTACCCACAATACAGGCCACAAATATAATTGGTGCTCCTAAAGAGCTTAAATCTTCTATTCTAGAACCTCCTGAAGAGGAAACTCTTAAAGAGTATAAATCTCCTAAAAAGGGACCTCCTAAAGAGGTGTGTCATGAAATGTTTTCCCCTGAACAGGAACAGGTACCTGAAAATAATGAGATCTCAATACATTTCATGAAAACTGGAGAAATTCTGGATAGAAATAAAACTGTTGTCGACAACATATTTTCATATAAAATGGCCCTTGACATTACTAGAAGTAATGAAGAAAGTGAGCCAAAAAGCGTCGAAGAATGTCGACATAGAAATGATTGGCCAAAATGGAAAACAGCTATTGAAGCTGAATTAAATTCGCTAGCAAAACGAGAAATATTTGGACCTGTTGTCCAAACACCAAAGGGAGTAATGCCTGTTGGATATAAGTGGGTATTTGTACGAAAACGTAATGAGAAAAATGAAATTGTGTGATACAAAGCACGACTTGTTGCACAAGGTTTCCTGCAGAAACTCGGGATTGATTATGAAGAAACATACTCTCCCGTTATGGATGCAATCACATTTACATTTTTGATTAGTCTGGTTGTTACAAAAGGATTAGAAATGCGGTTGATGGATGTGGTCACTGCATATTTATATGGATCCTTAGACCATGACATATATATGAAAATCCCTGAAGGATATAAGATGCCTGAAGCATCTACAAGTACATCTAGAAATATGTACTCAATCAGACTACAAAGATCTTTATATGGGTTGAAGCAATCCGGACGCATGTGGTATAATCGCTTAAGCGAATATCTATTGAAAGAAGGATTTGAGAATAATCTTATATGCCCATGTGTTTTTATTAAGAAATCAGAATCCGGATTTATCATTATTGCGGTTTATGTTGATGATTTAAATATTGTGGGAACTCCTGAAGAGATCTCAAAAACCGCTATATATTTAAAGAATGAATTTGAAATGAAAGATCTTGGCAAAACAAAACTTTGTCTCGGCCTGCAGCTTGAGCACTTGCCAAATGGAATTTTTATTCATCAGTCCATGTATACTGAGAAAGTCCTAAAGCATTTTTATATGGACAAATCTCATCCTCTGAGTACTCCAATGATTGTTCGAACACTTGATGTGAAGAAAGATCCATTCCGTCCTTGTGATGACGATGAAGAAATTCTTGGTCCTGAAGTACCATATCTCAGTGCAATTGGAGCTTTGATGTATCTTGCAAATTGCACTCGACCAGATATTACATTCTCAGTTAATCTGCTTGCAAGATATAGTTCTGCACCAACTCGAAGGCATTGGAATGGCATTAAACATGTCCTTCGTTACCTTCATGGTACGGTTGATATGGGATTATTTTATCAACGTGGTTCAAGTCCAGAATTGATTGGGTATGCAGATGCAGGTTATCTTTCAGACCCACACAGAGGTAGATCTCAAACTGGATATTTATTTACTTATGGAGATACTGTCATATCATGGAGATCTGTTAAGCAGACACTATCTGCTACCTCTTCAAATCACTCAGAGATCATTGCTATTCATGAAGCAAGTCGAGAGTGTATTTGGTTGAGATCAGTTATTCAACATATCCAGGAAAAGTGTGGACTTCCCATGATCAATAATAGCCCAACAATCTTATATGAAGATAATACTGCTTGTATCACTCAAATCAAAGGAGGATATATCAAAGGTGACAGAACCAAACATATTTCACTGAAATTCTTTTATACTCATGAACTTCAAGAAAAATGTGAAATTGATGTCAAGCAGATACGATCTAGTGATAATCTGGCAGATTTATTCACAAAAGCGTTACCAACTTCCACATTCAAGAAGATTGTGCATAACATTGGAATGTTAAAACTCAAAGATCTTTTGTCATGCACTTTTCAGGGGGAGTAAATGTGCTGATTGTACTCTTTTTCCTTCGCTGAGGTTTTGTCCCACTGGGTTTTCCTCTGCAAGGTTTTAATGAGGCAATCTTAAAGCACTTGTGGATACATTAGAAGACTGTACTATTTTTCCTTCGCCATTGGCTTTTCTTCCCACTGGGTTTTTACTTGGCAAGGTTTTAACGAGGCAGATTCCTTATTGGCGGTCATTCAAGGGGGAGTGAAATGAACGAACAAAATTTATCAGCCGTCCCTGTCCCACTACTAAATTATGTGAATGACCCCACCACTATTATTTTAAATTCTGCATAGTGACTTGTACAGTGACTTGCATAGTAACTTGCATAGTAATTTCAAAACCTATAAATAGGGGCTTCAGTTGTAATGAAATTCATAAGAAAAAATAGAGAGAGAAAAAAAGTTTCAGTTCTTAAGAGTTTCAGAGAGAATTTCTTATTTCTCTTTTGCAATAGTAGTTCCTTTTTTTAAATTTCATAACAAATATCTCAATTCTCACCTGTAAAATTCTTGAACTTTAATTCAGTCACATCTCACCTCGTCTTGTATAACTCGTTATGAAGCTTTGAGATCCCATATTTTTGTGGTCAGATACCACAATCATGTAGACATGCATCAACCACAGTATCTACCTTTTTCCATATTACATTGGTTTCTTAAATTCTGATATTAGACGCATGTTTTTCTTTGAATAAATATAATCTCAATAGAAATTGTTAAATACTAAACTCACGCATAAGAGATCCCGACAATTGATTTTTATTTTTTTCTTATTGCTACTTTTCTGAATGTATTTTTTAATGATGTAATTTTTTAAAAATATTTAAGTGTAAAAAAATATATGAAGAAAAAGTTGAAAAGTAAAAATAAAAATTACACTAATGGGTTCTCTGTTCGAAATGTATGTGTGACTATAGAACCACTCATAAAAATTAAATCCAAACCATTTTGCATGCGAAACATTTAATAACAAATAATACATAAATAATACATGATCCAAATAAAATGGATAACTCTAATTGTTTGCATATGTTTTGCTTATTTGATTGAGCAATGTTACGATATATGATTTTGTATATCTTTTATAGAATTGGTGATGTAGTAAAAATGTCATGTCAATCGAAATATTTAAAAAAAATATTTTAAAAAAGATAAAAACATAATAAGAGAAACAAAAATAAAAATAAAAATACGAATAAATAAATTAAAGAATACGTAAAAATAATATTTGAAAATGGTTCATGTAAATCTAAATAATTTTGTCTTTAGAAGTTTTTAAATTACAATAATATTCATTTCAAGTTACAATAATTTCAATTTAATGAAATATATTAATAAAATTGCACACACAATCCTCAAGTGAGGATTGCAACTTGAGGATTGCAAATATAATTTATCTTTTTTCAATAGCATTTTATTTTATAGTATTACTATATGCAGTTATAGAGTATGTAAATGTTACGTAATCATTTTAAAAAGAGTAAAATTTACTACTAAACAATTAGTACTTTTTATGTGAGTCCTGTGATTTATTCTCTTTTCTTCAAAATGATACATAATATTTATATATTTTATAACTGTAAATAGCATCTCTTTTTATTTTATGGTGATCGAGTTAGGAATTTTTTTTTTAATTTTCTAAACAAGCAAACTTTGTTAAAATAAAAGATGATACATGTTGGGGAGTGGGCATCCCCAACAAATACTCCCAACAACAACTATAATGCAAAATTGACGATAAAAATAAAAGGAGAAGAAAAAGTTTTGAGACTAATTTTTTAGTCTTTACCCAAGTCCCATAAAGAGAGTACTGTATTTAACGATGTTTTGAAGATAAGCTATTGCTAGAAGCGGTATAAGCGAGTGTACTGTAGTATATTGTCTTGAGATATTTTTTTGAGAAATCCTTAATCCCTTCAACAAGATCACTTGTTAGAAAAACGATATCCAAAATAGACTGGCATCAAGAGAGCATATCTACAACGAATGAATAGTCAACATGTGCCTCTAGAATAATGCGTGAGAGCCACACACCGGTGGTATGGAGGTGGGGTCGGGTCAATCTGAAGGATCGGAAGGTGGGAAATTTATTGGTGCGTGCATGTTGCAACAGAGCTGTCGAAGGGCGACGACGAGTGAAGATTATGTGCGAAAACAAGCCATGCTTGAGAGCCGCACGATGACTTTTTAGACGTGGTTTTGCATTTTCCTAGAATGTTGGCACCAGATGAATGTCATGATTAGGCGCATGCCAACTTTTCATAGTTAGAGTATAATAAATCTGAGAAAATTTGAATTGATAAAAAAAATACAAAAACAATGAAAAGGAAACAGGGAAGGTAACCTTCCTCTCCATAAAAAATGATCGAAGGGTTTTCCTAGAAAAAGGTTCAACTTATCTTATTGAAAAAATAAATAAATAAATAAATAAATGCAAGCTTTCGACTTGTGTAGGTTAGATAGGAGATGTCATTTGGACGTTAACCGCTAGAAAAAAAAAAAAAAAGGCCAAAGCATCAACTAGGATAAAAAGAAGACATTTTCTTGTAAAATGGAAAATTGAACATTTTGTTTATGACAAAAAAAAGCACACATGTTTGTATAATCATCTATCTCAAGAAGATTTCTTACAGCTATCCCAAGAAGATTTTTCTCCTTTTTTTAGATGAGGGTAGCCCGGAACTCATGCTCCAACGACCTTCTCCCCTCTTCGATTTCCTTTCTGTTAGTTTTTGTTGCTTTTTTTTTTCAATTAGTTTTTTCTCTTAGTTTTCCATTCAAATTAGATCATTTTTTGCTTGCCAACTTCTCTAAATCACCATACGCTGCCTCAAACACCCTTACAAATGTCGATGTCCAAGTCTGATGGAGACTTTGCTTTTTCAGTAGGCACGTGAGTGGCACGCATGGGTTTGGCTATGCATGTCGTCCATGTGCAGCGACATTCTAGCACGGTTTTAAAGGCCATGCACGGCTCCGATGTACTCAACAACTTCTGATCCTCAGGTTCTGGTTGTTGAGTCTTCTTCTTCAATGGCGTTTGCTGTACACATGCCACCATTATCATTGATGGTCTGCCAGAGACCTGCTACATATATCGATTTTTATCCTAGTTTTTTATTTTTCTAACTAGTGATCTTGCAATAGAGATCGTAGACTTTTTCAACGAATATTTTAAAATATCAAGCTACAGTGCATTCACCTCTTTTTTCATTTTATGCAGAGAAACCATTACTCTTTGTAGTGATTTTTTTATTCACTTTTATGCAAATATCCTATTTTTGTATATAGATAAAATGGCATCCTTCCGATAAGAATAGAGACTATTATTGATCTAAATAAACTGACTTTTTTTTTACTATCTCACTTGCAATGTAGTTTTATATTTTGAAATAATTGTTGGAAAGTCCATCCCTTTTTTTGTATCACCTCCTTTAATTAATGAAGTTAATTTTTTTTTTCTAATTTTATAAATCATTTAAATATTTATATTTAACCAAAAAAAAAACCCACAAATACCCAGATAGTGTTAAGACTGCACTAGACTGCCGATTCAGTCTTACTGACAGATTTCAAGTCAACCTGCGGCTTCCATCCCCGTTCCTCTCTTCTCTCGGCGGGCATGACCATGCACTCCTGCTAGACCATTCTACAAACAGCTAAAACACTCTCTCTCCCTCTAGTTTCTGCCCACAACGCCATGGAACAACCCCCGCCACCACCCTGAAACACCACCCACCACCATAAACTAGCTCCCGTACTCCCATAACAACAAGACCTCCGTTCACTTCTTCCACTAAACTCTCGAATACCCCTCAGTCCCATCCATTCGGATTCTCACTGTGCTCTTCAGATGGCTTCCACAAGCTCAACCCCCATCGAACCTTCCGCTCTTGCTCCGCCCGAAGACATGGCCTCAAAGGCCTTGAACAAGCGCTACGAAGGCCTGGTCACCGTGCGAACTAAGGCCATCAAGGGAAAAGGAGCCTGGTACTGGACCCATTTAGAGCCTATTCTCCTTCACAACCCCGACACGAACCTCCCCAAATCGGTCAAACTAAAGTGCTCCTTGTGCGACACCCTTTTCTCCGCATCCAACCCCTCCAGAACCGCTTCGGAGCACTTGAAAAAGGGTGCTTGCCCCAATTTCAGCTCCGTTTCCCGACCCAGCAGTGCATCTCTATCGCCGTTACCGATATCCTCGGTGCCGTCTCCGTTACCATCTTCGCATAATCATAGAAAGCGAAGCTCCCAAATGGGTATTCATCCTTTACATTCGTGTTCTTCTGCTTCGTACCAGACTAATTCTTTAGCTTTGGTCGAGTCGTCGCGGTTTTATAACAACCAAAACCACGACGGGTCGCATTACTCCCCATGTAACCCGGTTGGTGCGGCGAGTAATTCGGGGCATCATTTGGTTTTATCGGGCGGGAAAGAGGATTTGGGTGCATTGGCATTGCTGGAAGATAGTGTTAAAAAGCTCAAGAGTCCTAAAGGGTCAGCTGGTCCTGCTTTGAGCAAGGACCAGATTGATTCCGCGCTTCAATTACTAGCAGAATGGTTCTACGAGTCATGTGGGTCTGTCTCAGCTTCGAGCCTCGCGCACCCCAAGTTTAGAGCGTTTATTCACCAGGTGGGCTTGCCTGGGTTGTTGCTGCGGGAGCTCACGGGTGCTCGGCTTGATGCTAAGTTTGCTGAGGTGAAGACTCTGTCGGATGCTAGGATAAGAGACGCAATGTTTCTTCAGGTTGCTAGTGATGGGTGGAAGGGAAGGAGTTGTTGTGGATTTACTTGCGATGGAGAGAATTTGGTTACATTTACGGTTAATCTTCCGAATGGGACAAGTGATTTTCAAAAGGCGGTGTTCACCGGAGGAATGGTGTCAGCGAAGTATGCGGAGGAAATCTTGTGGGAAGCGGTGACAGATGTTTGTGGGAGTAGTGTGCAGAGATGTGTGGGGATAGTTGCAGATAAGTATAAGGCCAAGGCATTGAAGAACTTGGAGGTTCAGAATCATTGGATGATAAATCTCTCTTGTCAGCTTCAGGCGTTTGTAAGTTTGGTCAAGGATTTTAACAAAGAACTTCCAATTTTCAGGACTGTCACCGAGAATTGCATAAAGGTTGCGAATTTCGTAAATACTACTTCTCAAGTTAGGAATAGTTTCCTCAAGTACAAGATGCAAGAATTTGAGTGTGCTGGGTTGCTACGAGTTCCTTCGCCAAAATGTGACACTTCAAAGAAGTTTGGACCGGTTAATGCAATGTTCGAAGATATTCTGAGCTGTTCCCAGGTGCTCCAAATGGTTGTACTGGATGATCTGAATAAAGCAACATGTCAGGAGGATTCAATTGCGAGAGAAGTTGCTGGGTTGATTCAAACCGAGAGGTTTTGGAATGAGTTGGAGGCAGTATATTCGCTTGTGAAGCTGATCAGAGAGATGGCTCAGGAGATTGCAGCTGACAGGCCATTGATTGGACAATGCCTAACTCTTTGGGAGGAGTTGAGGGGGAAAGTTAAGGACTGGTGTGTTAAATTCAGCATTACCGCGGGGCCTGTAGAAAAAATAATTGAAAAGCGATTCAAGAAAAACTACCACCCAGCATGGTCGGCTGCATTTATACTGGACCCTCTTTACTTGATGAGGGACACGAGTGGAAAATACCTTCCACCATTCAAGTGCTTAACGCATGAGCAGGAAAAGGACGTCGATAAGCTCATAACAAGGTTGGTTTCGAGGGAAGAAGCTCATGTTGCATTGATGGAGCTGATGAAATGGAGGTCAGAAGGGCTAGATCCTCTCTATGCTCAAGCAGTTCAGGTAAAACAGCGAGACCCTATTTCTGGGAAGATGAAAATTGCAAACCCACAGAGCAGTAGGCTTGTATGGGAGACTTGCTTAAGTGAGTTCAAGTCTCTGGGTAAGGTTGCAGTGAGGCTTCTCTTCCTTCATGCAACTTCTTGCGCATTCAAGGGTAATTGGTCTTCCATGAAATGGGTTTGTGGCCAAAGACACTCAAGGATCGGCATGGAAAGGGCTCAAAAGATGATATTCATTGCAGCTCATGCAAAGCTTGAAAGACGGGATTTTTCAAATGAGGAAGAAAAGGATGCGGAGCTGTTTGCGGTGGCAGGCAGTGACGATGACGTGCTCAATGAGGTCTTTGCCGATGCACCCTCAGTGTAATGTTTTTTCTGTTCAACTGCTGTAGATTATTGAAACCATAGGATTTATTGAAATTCTTTGCAAAGCTCTTTTATCTTTTTCTTTTTCTGTCCTTCCCTTCGAGTAGCAGATTTTTGGAGACTTGTGATTGAGAGGTAAAAATAACTGGAAGGAGTTGAACACTGCATTTCTTGGACTCAAGTTGTGTGAATTTTTTTTTTCTTTTTTAAATAAAGAGATTTGAAAGAATCATAAATTCCCTGCCCAGGCTTGACTTGGGGGCCTTGGAGTTTTTTATAAATTGGGGGGAAAAGACTCATCTTCTTTATTGGCATAAAGATGTTCGAGTCTGTCATAACAGGAAAAACGTTGTAACGAGTGCTATAGGAGTTTTTAGATGAATATTATTGTCTCTTTTTATTTAAAGCTTGGTTTATCAAGTTAAAAAAAGAAAAAAAAAACATCGGGCGTTTTCAGATGATCACTAATCTTGTCAACAAAGTTAGGATTTTTTTTTCTTCTCCTCCTTTTCTATGGAGAATCTGTCTTCGTTCAGATGATTGTACGTGTCATGTGCCCTTTTCTGAGAAATAATCTGTAGGACCCTTCCCGAATTGGCATTGCATATAGGAGACTTAAGGATATGACACATTCCCAGCACTGTTTCACCTTCACTATGAGAAACGAATAATGAGGCTGCGATGCATGCAGAATCCGAGGGTGCCATATGTTGTCAAGACATATATATAGATGGTTATCATCCTTGGGCCTTGCCTCAAGTAGTAAAAGAAGTGGTTTTTATTACTTAAAAAAAAACAGTAAAGCAAGCGGTTTGATAATGTTTAGTTTTAAAGTTTAACTCTTGTTGATAATAAAAGGGAAAACAAAGAAGAAAACAAACAAGTAAAATATAGCTACCATCCATGTTAATGTTTAGTCTCGGATTAATGGTTTTATCGGATGCAAGGAAAAGCACTTCCATAAAAAGAATATTCACTTAATATTACATAGAATAAATCTATTCATCATCTCTTTTTTCATTACCCGCTCATCATCACATAATGTGACATTAGATGTCAGTCTAATAAGTGAAACATAATAAATAATTTCTAATTATCTAATGTCATATCATGAAATGATGAGAAGATGATAAGAAAGGGAATGATGAGTAGCATTCATGTGCACATATAACATATGTATGGCCATGTAGAGAACCTTATTCTCCATGACACGTCAATGTAAAAAGTTATGTTGACGCTATTGGAAGCATTAAATGTGGAGTCAATCTGTCTGAGAATTGTTAGGAATAAGTCTTAACGAATGGTAAATTTTAAGTATCGCAACAGAAACAAAAAGGATAAGAAAAATCAACCACCACACACAGAACACCAAGATTTAAGTACTTCGGCTCAATGTGAGCTTATGTCCACTATTGAAATCAGTTGGAATGAATTTGTTATCAACGAAGATGAAGTACAAGAGATTAATTATACAATCGTCACAATCTCAAAGCCCAATACACCCAATTAACTCCAAGACTGTTTTACAAGAGGATTCTCTCTCTCTCAACTGTTTAGCTACTCTCAAAAGGGTCTAAAGTCCCTTTACAAAATTATAAAATGTGTATAAATAGTAAATGGTGTGCAACCCTAGAAAACAGTAGCTCGCTCGAGCGGAGTTAAAAATCGCTTAAGCAACTACTAGGGTATACATCTCGCTCGAGCTGGAAGTCGAACGAAAGTCGAGCGAATCTCTATTTCAAATCTCGCTTAAGCTGGAAGTTGAGAGAGAGACAAGCGAACCTCTTGGACTTGTATGCTCTCGAGCTGGATGTCAAACGAGTGTTGAGCGAGACTCTCGAACTGGGACTCACTTAAGCTGGATGTCGAGCAAATGTCGAGCGAAATATCAGGTTAAGACACTTATTCAACTGTATTCAAGCCACCATTCAACAACAATAATAAATAAAAAAAAACCGTTACATGTCAGTTTTTCCAACTTCCGAATAAGCCACAAGACAAAATTCAAAAAACCTAGGATAGGAGCACACTTGTCAGATAGATTGCTATATGGTGCAGAAATAAGACAGACTAGACCCGTCTTACATGGCATGAGTCCTGATACACTCTGCATGCTGAAGGCTACATTATCCGAGTTCTCGATTCTCATGTCATTTTTGTTCACCTGAGTAATCAAAGGTTAGAGGTCCAATTATGCAATTTTTTTTTTATTTTTAATTTTGTTGTTATAGTCATCTCTGTGCTACCAAGTGCCGCTAAAATATTAAGTGAGTTGACCAAAGAATGAAAGTTATAATTTTTTGCATGACTGCCTGTCTTAGAACTTCTTTTTCTGAATTAATGTTCATGATTTTATTGTATCTACTTCTCCTTCCTAGCTAAGTGTTTTCTTTAGTATACATCCAGTGTACTTAGCTACACCTATTGATGTTAATAAATTTTTATTTATCAAAAGAATCTTGGGAAGATATAGCCAATCTATATTTAATTTTTTTTCCATGTTCAAATGATACTTCAAGATTCAAGGTACTTGGGAAAATTAGGGAGTTGTTCTCTCCTAGGTTGGACAAGCTGGTCGGGTGTGCATTTAATTGCATGTCAATCACATGCCCTCTGAGAATATCATGTCCATGAAAGGTTGAATGGAATTGAAGCCATATTCTCAATAGAATGAAATTAACACCACTGTTTGACCCTCCATTTTTCACAGAAAAATTGACATCTAGGCATTTGGATCATGTTTGGTGTCATTAAGTTTGAGGATTAGATGAATCATACATATTTGCACCAATGTCAATCATGCCATCGCAAATAGTCATGAATTGCAACTTCGCCATCTAACCTCCCTGAATAAATTAGTTATTACTTGGCTTCACGTTATAGATCTTTAAAATGCTGTGATTGCATGTGATTGGCTCTCCTTTTAGAAAATTGGGAAGCCCATTTATTTCTGTTCCTGGTCTCACAATTGGAAACAGTTCAAAACGAGTCTCCTTTTTCTGTCTCAGCAATATGTGAACATTTCTAGTCAACCTGCGTAGGCCAACAAAGTTTTGGAAAATTATATTTATTACAAGATGTAATTTTGGGTTCACAAAGCTTTGTTCCTGTCAACCACATCATCAACTCCTCCATTATGTTAATATTTAATGAAAATGAAATATCATATTTAGCTAAATAAAGTTATTAAATGAAAACTAAAATATCTAATTAAGTTGCTAGTTTTCATTTAAAGTTAGTGGAGTCTATAAGTTTCTCAACTCATGCCTTGAGTTTTGTAACTGACGGATTCATAAAGATTATTGGATTTTAGAGAAAATCGATAAGTTGTCTCTTGATGGTTAGGGTTACTTTCATATTCTATGTAAAGAGCTATTTGTCTCTTTCTCCACCCAAACCAAGTTTGTGATGTTTCCATTGCAAACATAAAAGCAAAGGAGACTATGCAGAGAAGATTGAGATCTCCACCAAAACTTTTAGATCAAGATGCAAACGTTGAAATTTTCTTTTAAAGGTTATACTTATTGTAGAATGACTATTCAACGTATTTAACTTATTTACATATAGCATTTTTTTTAATACAAATTTAGGTATTTCTGTGCATCACGCAGGTCTGTTACTAATGAATCATAATATATGAGAATACAGTTGGAACAAAGATAGGGCTTTGGAATCTTTGGGGAGTTTCAGATTGAACTGGTGAGAAAGCATGATATTTTAGGTAGATATCTTGATGAACCTGCTGAAAACAAAATGCTGAAGGACACAAAAAGTAGCATATTTTTGAATTTTTGGAAGTATTTGTTTTGCTGCAGGGCTGGGTTTTGTTGAACTGGTTGGGTGAATGACAAACCATATATGACTCACCACATTGGTCAACCTGTGAAGAACTTGAGAGTGAATTGTCGTAGCAAAAGATCACTTCTGATTGGTTCCTGGTGTCTTTTCTAAAAATTGGATAGCCCCACCAAGAGTGGAGGTCAATTCCATTGCTTTTGTCATAGTCCAAGAAAAGTAAGGTATAAATGGGATTTCTCATTTTGTTAATAAAATTTCTATTATAAAAATGGAAAATTTCTATTATAAAAATGGCTCATCTTTCTCATAACTCTCTCTCTCTCTCTCTCTCTCTCTCTATTCATTCGTTTACATGATTTCTTAGGCCCTGTTACCATCATTTGAGGTAACTTATCTTTTCAACATTCCATTTTTACATGACATTTTCCGTTGAGTCGGGCCCTTTTTTTAAAATTCTGATCTCAACTTTGAAAATTGAAGTTCTGCAGAGTAATCTGTTTGGCTTGCCATGATTGCTAAAAAAAGTATTGAGCAAAGTGGAAGCAAGGATAGCTGTTGGTATGAGGAGTCACATAAGATGGCTGAAAGGGATATTGTAACAAAGCTGAATTTTGCATGTCCATTTTGGTGAATAGTGTTAACTAAAAACAGCAGGTTGGTGTTCTAGAGCTGCTGATATCATTTTCTTCATACAATTTTTCGGTGGTTGTGTACCTTTGTCTTCTCCCCTTCCCTATGTCAACTAAAAGGAAGAAGAGGAGAGAAAGATACATACTGCAAGATTGATCATTATTTTAAATAAAACTGTGGTTATATTAAGACTACAAAAAAGCTAAGTAATGAGAAACAAAATGCTAGGCAAAATTATATACAAGTTTTTTGGTTGGCCATGTTGTAATGTCCTGTGGCAGGGATGCAATGCTCTGAAGTTTGGGAATGTTATAACACTCAATTTCACAACTTTGGATGGTAATCTCAAGAAACCCTATCCCGCCGTTTCTTCTTATTATGGGAACTCCATCAAAGCAGTTTGACCTCTCTCTCTCTCTCTCTCTCTCTCTCTCACACACACACACACACATACAAACACACGCTGTGCTTTAAATTTTTTATCCTCCCACCTTCTTTAGAGGAAGTATACCAAGTGGGTGGCAAATAAAATGTGAAGCAACAGTTTCTCCCCCACCTTTTTAATGGTTAGTTGCAGCAATGGTAGAGTAGAATGAATGTACTTGGCTTTGCTACTCAATTTAGTAAAGAGACAGCGGATCCTGTCGGCAAGGCTGAGCAATGCTGACTGCTCACCAACTAGAAAGAAAAGCTCTTTCACTCGTATGGTATGTTTTCATTGTTCACTCCACTCATGTTCGTGTAAGTGGAAGGAGATATAATGATTAGTATAGGACAAGAATATCTTTCTACAAGAATCTTTACCCTCTGTGTTCCCTCATTATTAACTTTCTTTTTATCACCTCTCTTTTCCTTTCCACTTATACCATTCTTGATTCTTTTTTTTTTTTAATTTGATACCCATCCGTGTAATGTAATTGATAGTGAAATTGATTGGTAGTATTCATAGCTTGTGACCCTTCTTTGCCTTCTCCATGTGCTGTAGTTTTATGGCCCGCTGTTTCACAAAATGCCTGTATCTTCCTTCATTTATGTCACATTGTGTCCATTTTGTATTTACATACTAATTGTAAAACTAGTTACTTATTCTTCTGATTTAAACAGTTTCTATTTTTGGATTTTGGATTGAATCTCTTGCTGGCTGTGTAAAATATCCAAGATAGGGTGCAATACTCCCAAAGAAAGCTGGTTATATTCTAACATACCAAATCCCATGCCTGCAGGTGAAAATGAGCAGACATGTTTCTCCACTTTTCCTTGATGCCATACCTGAAGGAATAACTTCAGGAAGGTCTTCAGCTATTCATCAAGTCTTGCATGTGCTCAAAGATACTCGATCTTAATAGCAGTAAGACTTTATGTGCAAGTATGGAAGACCCAGATCAAGCCTTAACAATAATGAGCTTTCAATACTTTTGCAGCACTCATATCAGAAATTCTCAAGGCTTCATTTGGATGTTGGTGCTAAATTGAGACATGTTGAATTTTTTATAAAAATTAGTAAATTAAGATGGTAGAATCAGTTTTGTGGACCTTACCTAAAATATATTTGGATGTTAAGATGATATTATATGTATTTATGAAAAATTGAAAAAGGTTGTAGGTTCACGTGTGAAGAGACGATGAATTGAAAAAGATTGTGAGATCTATATGTAAAAAGGTATTGCGTTGAAATGAATTTAGTAATTAGAGGGGTATTTAGATGTTAAATTCAATTTAAAATTAGACTAAATTACGCTAATCTCAATTTTCAAACGGGGCCTTAAGAATATGCTAGACTCGTAAAATTTTAATAATACTGTTTTATCATACCTCCTGCAAACATGGGATATGTCTATGTCATTTGTATCAATAAAATTTATCTTTTATATATCTAAAAATAAATAAATAGTACTGTTACATCCCATGAGTGGAAGCCCAAAGAGCTCGAACCCCTCCTCTAGTTATCTCTTACGAAGCTTCCCAAGAGAGATCACTAACTCTTAACAAAAATGACAGATGAATACTATCATTTTACAACTATTTTAACTTTTTTTTTTGTATTTATTTATTTTTTTTACTTAGTGATTAAGATTAAGAATGTAAATATTAATAAAATTATAGATTTTTTATTTTTTCTAAAGAGGCATCACATGGTTTAAGTTAGGAGTAATGATAAGAATGCTGAAAAAATACTTCAAAACAAATGAACTCATACAACGGGTTTTGAAGTATTTTTTCAGCATTCTTATCATTACTCCTAACTTAAACCATGTGATGCCTCTTTAGAAAAAACAAATAAATAGTTGGGCTGCTGATGTTCTGATTATATAGATAATGGTTTGTTTTACTGAGGTCTCATCTAGACCTACTATTTTTGTTCCACTTTGTCTTTCTCCATTATCTTCTGCAACTTGAAGCTTCTTGGTTAAAGTAATTTATGGTACATTTACTAGGTGATTGGAAGATGTGTTTTGTTATGAGGGCAATGATTCGATACCCTACTTTGAATTAGAGGAGCTGAGAGTTTTAACAAATTAAACTAAGAGAGACATTACCTTAAGAATCTAAAAGATTATTGCATCACATGGTAAGCCTACTTTTTTCTGTAGCAGCTTGGCCCGTTCGTTCTCGACATTCATAGTCAAGAAAAAGTCCCTTCTCTCCCACTAACCCATTTGCATAATTGGTGAAGCGTATTTGTGTGGCCCCTACAGTCTACACTATGTAGGGAAGAGGAGAACCAAAAAAAAAAAAAAACAATAAAAAAAAATGAAGAAAGAAAAAGTCATGATTCTATCACTTGCTTACAATACAAATAAAAAAGGGTGTTTTTGTTATTGATTCATTGACCAGAAAATGTGTTACTCCCCAAGTTTGTTTGATATTTATACTTCTACTAGACGTCAAACAATTCTTCATCTCATTTTTAATATTTTATTTTGAGCAATATTTTACCTATAAAAAGATTTTATAAAATTAAATTTATAAATTAATGTAAATTATTGTGATACGTTAAATTATAAAATTATTTTTATTTATAAAGTAACACTTCTTTCACATTTCCACCTCTAACTTGGCGAGATAAATGAATAAAATCACTTTTCTTTAAGAAATAATAATAAAAATAAATCATAAGATGTTGTAGAATGAACGCACTCATTTTATAGCTCTAAAGTCGAAAAGCTTGATGCCTTGTAATGAAATCTTTTTATAATAAGAACACGAGGGTTGCTCATTTCATTCCATCACAGCAGCAGCAGTAGCAGGATCACTCATTATAATTTTAAAATCTTTGAGTTGGATATAAGACCTCGAAATCAAGAAAAAATGATAGTGCTCCATCAAATCTCCAATTATCTCATCCGCTGACCATCATTAAGTATCATTACAAATGCAATTATACTTACTTTTTTTTTTTTTTTGGGTTCTTTGTATTCCTCAGATCCCATAATTACTTTCTTGTATGGCTCCAAGATGGCGGGTCACCCAAACATATTATTGTACTTTTATTCCGAAGCGGACAAATTTACATTGTTCCACCTTTAACGGTCAGTTGGTGTGATTTTCTATCTGACCTTTCCCAGTAGGGTTATTGGGTATGTTGTACTCATTATGAGGCATGCAATTTATCTATCTATATATATATATATATTAATTGAGGTCCTTGTGTGGATTGATTGTCATTAAAGGTGGAAAGTTTTTACATTCATCAAACAAGTGTAACGTGAAAATTGGGCGTTTAGGAGAATATTTCCATTTAAAATTTGAGCAAAGATTGGGTTAGGCATGTCCAATCGTTCTAATCATCCATATCCATTCCCATACCAACCCTACAACGTTTACATGGATGATTGCGGTAGAAACTTGACCAAAATGTGCCAAATTTTTAGAGGGTAAAAAATTTCTATTTTTATACGTTTTTCATTAGCTGTAAAGATTTATGATTCAGGTTCTCGTTGTTACCTCCACACTAAATTGAGGCTTTAGATTTTTTTTTTTTAAATCCTTATGATTAATGGCAAAGCTAAACCTAAATTTTGTCTTCCTTGATCATTACTACTGATATGCACCATTTTAAGTTGTTTTTATACATCTACTAGTTGAATAGACTACTATTTAAAATGTGTTGCACATCATTTAGAAATGACAAAATCTAGAGGGGCACAAGAAGATAACATGCTTCCCCAGATGGGCCTGTGACACCCAAATGCGCAGTGCAGGATGATAAAAGTTAATATTAACACCCATCTCTCAAGCCCAAATCCTATTACAAGCAACGCAACTCAAAATTCATAAACCCATCTTAATTCCAACCCTCTGTACTTGGTATTGAAAAAAAAAAAAAACTCCAAAATATATATATATATATATTCCAACAAAACTCCTCACAAGCAAGGGCCCACGTTGATCGACCTCGGCACTTAGGTCCCAGACGTCCATGTTTATGGATAATAACACTGTTAAGTATACTCTATTACTCAGATTACCATTCCATCCGATCCGAAGAAATTCTTGCACTGATCTCCCTACTTGTCAACGTTGAACTCCTTGGAATAATATTTTGGAATGGAATCATTGAAATCCTTATAGTCCAAAGACTTTCACACTTAAAAATTCCTTATTCTGCACGTATATCAAAGTCATTCATTCAATCGGTGGTGGACCAGAGCCGGAGGTAACACTAGTTGCAGTAAAACCGCAATGGGAGGCAGATTTAAGTGAGCGGAATAAATAGATCATCAAAGGGTACAGCCACATAAGTTCTCTTCCCATCAGCTCCTAGTCTACTCCGCATTACTAGAAATAAAACATGTAAAAAAAGACAAACAAACAAAAAAAAAAAAAACAAAAACAAAATCTTAAAAAATATAAAAGTGAATCCGGGAATTCTGCCAATGACAATCAGGCATCCTTCCAAATTAAAGCCATTTGGCCTCTGATAATTGAATGGGATGGATAAAGGTGAGCAAGAAGTTTGTGAAAACAGGTCATTTCCTAAACCAAGTGTGACAGTATTATCCTTTGGGCAGCACTCTACTGACGTTAATAAGGTGAAATAAATAGATTGCAGGTTGAATCAAAGGATACATGTTCAATTTGATATTAACACTAATACCGAATTTATGTAAGCAGTAAGCAGCATAACGTTGAACAAAGTAGAAGATACCCTCAAGCAAAACAAAATTCGAACATTTAACATCATCAGACGGTAGAAATACTAATTTATTAGCCAAAACCTTTATGGACTGTATATCGGCACCGTGCTACTGTATATATATAAACACCATCTTCCTTTTGCTATAAATTAAACCCAAAATAAAACATTGTGATATCTTTTGAAGGGAGTTATTTTTGGAAGGTAGCTGTTGGAAAATTATTCGGCATTTAGCCGAGCACTTGTTGCCTCCATCATACCGTTACGAATCTGATCACCAATATCCCTAACATGACCAGGGCCATGCGGAATAAACACAGTGGTGTTCTTGGAAGAGTTGCCAAGGTCTTTAATCGTGTCAAAGTATTGAGTGACCATGATTAGATCCATCACTTCCTTGGCCGAGGTGCCCTCCACCTTGTGAGAGAAATTCAGTATGTTCTCTCTTAAGCCATCAGTGATTGCCTGTCTCTGCCTGGCCACACCAACCCCTCCTAGGTATTTGGCTTCGGCTTCAGCTTCTGCTTTCTTTATTTGGAAAATCTTCTCTGCTTCTCCCTTGTACACACTAGCAAGCTGAAGTCTCTGAGCTGAAAAACAGAAACATTATTTGACAAACTCAGTAAAACTTCTAGATTTCAACTCCCAATCAGTAGCAAGAATAGCGCTCATATTGATCCCCGCAGATACCATGAAGGTTCTACCAATCAGAAATATACACAACTAATTAAGACATGGTACGAACATGAATGCATATAGGGGTAAACCATGACCAAAGAGAACGAGTTGCAAAGGCTAAAAACAGGAATAATGGCGACAGGATTTTATATTGGCAGCAGTTATTTGAAGAGATTTGATGGGTTATGGGTTTGTGGTTGGAAAGGGTGGAAATGTATAGGGATTTCAGGTCCAAACTGTGTAAGGATAGATGTTTGTTTGGTGAAACGAGGAAAAGAACTCAAGCTTGGGTTGCTAAACAGTAAACCGGAAATAGCGTTTGAGTTTTGAACTTTTTTGAGTTACTCAGGAACTATTTGATCAATGAATAGTTTAGTGTTTTTAAAATTTAGATTTTACTAAGCAAAGACTAGGTCCAAACTCAAATCTAGTCTTGGCTGGAATTCAGCAGGAAATTGCTAGAAATTTCAAAGGGGAATGGAAAATAAAATGGCAAGAAACCGAGCATAACACCTTGGCTGAAGTTCACACAAATGCACTTTCATAAAAAGTAGACCATATTTTTGAAGACTTTAGATCTTTATTCTCTCTTTTGTGGGTTTTTCACCGTGTGCATCAACATGACTAAGGCCAGCCACCGTTTCTTGATAGTCCCAACCCTGTGTGGGCTTACATGCGTGTGTGTGTGTGTGTGTATGTGAGAGAGTGAGTGAGTGAGAGAGAGAGGAAATTTAACAAACACATTTCTCTGCTTACAACGGCTGGAGGAATTACATAAAAATCATAGAAATTCAGCTCTAATCATTTTTCCTTAAAATGAAGTAAAAAAGCTTCTTAGGAGCTTGCTTTAAATTAGCCCGCAAGACCAAGGTGCTAACATTAATCTTTTAACCCAGCAGATAGCGTGCCATGTACCATTAATAAGTCACAGTCTCACAGGAGACAAAGCCCATCCTCCATATAAAACTAATATTTCGACTTGTGAACAGATCCATAGCCCCAAAGTCCCAAAACCCACCTCGCTTGAGTAACCCTGCGGCTTCTACCTAGAGGAGGAGGGAGGAGCTTTGCCTCCTCCCTTCCCTCCCCATGAGCCATTTTTGTCGCCAATCTCCATTCCAGCATTATCCCTTTTAGGTGCTTTTCTCTTCTCTATCCAATGGAGTATCACAACTCAGATCCATTGCACCCCTTCATCCGCTCCTGCCCACAAGCCCCTCCAATATCATTCTTACCTCATGCACCACTAGCCCCATCACCCCAAAATCTCCGACGTGACACAAGCAAGTCTGGATCTTAAGCACTGCAGCCAAACACCACAAATTTGCAACCTTTTGTTCCCTTTCTTTTTCCAAGGAGTTCCATTCTTCTTCTACTAGCAGTGTGGAAAGGTAACCGACCAACAACCAGTTCACTTCAGTCCTATTTGATGCAGTCATCACTGGTGTGGCTTTCTAGTCTCATAGGGGTTTAGCAGAACCTCGCAACAGTCTATTAATTGGATTGCTGCAAAAACTGTCTTAGTGGTGGCCCATTTCTTGGCCAAATTGGGCCAACTTGTTGTCACCACTTCTGGTTTTGTTTTTCCTTTTTTTTTACCTTGCATTATAGTGATTATTTTGGGTGCTACTAGGGGTACCTCTCACTCACAACTTGTGTCCAGCTCGATATATAAATAAATAATTACCTTTCTGAAAAAAAAAAAAAAAAAACCTATTCAGTAACATACCACTTAGAAATATTTGTATCCAGACCTAAACTCAACCACCTCTTCTTCTTACTACAAGAGCAAAGGTTATTGAGTCTTAAAACGTTTATATTTCTACAATATGATAAAATGAAAGATCAGGTCCAGATATGGTAAAAAGCAGTAAAAAATGTGAAAGGTTACCTGCATTTATCTCATTCATTGCCTTTCGCACAGATGCATCAGGAATTATATCAACCATTAACATGTGCTCTATGCTATATCCATAAGCTCCCATCACCTGATCCATTATTCCAACATATGATGTAAAAAGCCTGATCCATTGACACAAGGAATTTGGAAAAAAGATGAATTTTTTTTTTTTAATTGGGTATGAAGCTAATCGTCATTACCATGTCAAAGAAAAGTCAAATTTGAAGAATAACAGCACAATAAGTCTCTATTATCCAAGAGGAGTCTTAGTCCAGACCAAATACTAGGGCAGACAATTCACTAAGAGTCATGAGAACATGCAGAAGCCAGTGCACAAGAGCTCAAGAAAGCAGTACTTTATCTTTTATTTTTTCCCCCTCTTTTGATAAGTAAAAAGTCTCACAAGAAAGCTGCCTCATAGAAAGCAAGCCTCATACTTTTTTATTTTTTTTTACGTGAAAAAAAGTAAATTTCCTTCTGAGTTTTAAATATTCTATCTTAATTTCTGATTAACTTCAATTGACTATGAGTAATGATATAGATATAACCTTTTGACAACCATTTTTTTACAAGAAAACAACAGAATGGGTTTAAAGCCCTTTTTACAACCATTTTTACAACTCTATTTTACATGGATAGCATTTTTGTAAAAGTTTACATAGTTGTTAAAAGGGTTGTATCGATATGATTTTCCATTAACTATCCCCTGAACAAGACATTTTCCAAATTTGTTTACCACGATGATATTTCAGACATCAAGCAGCAAACGATGTGCAGAGAAAAATTAAGAGGAAAGCATATAGTTATGGGAAATGGATGAAGCAAAACAATGAAAAAACAGCTGGGAGAAGAAAAAAGGGGGGAAAAAGAAAGGCCAGAATGCGGCAATACATAATTCACATAGTTGACGGGTGAAGTCCAACAATTGATAACAATCTAAAGAAGAATCCAGTTACCTTCTCAAGTTCCTCCAAGACAGCTTTAGCAACTTCACCCTTTTGTTCAAAGAGTTCATCCAACGTCATTCTGGGAACAAGAGCTCGAACCACTAAAAATGCAAATGAAATATCATTAAAAAAAAAAGTAATACCATCAAACGAACTTTTGCTCATGGGGTTTTTGCGACTCATAAAATGCATTGGAAAGATGAGATGAAACCAAGAGAATTACCATCGAACACATAAGCCTGGATCTGCTCTTGGGGATTTTGCAACTCATAAAATGCATCATCAGCATTTTCTTTGACAACACGGTATTGAATAGAGCAGAGCAATTGCACAAAGACATTGTCCTGTAAATTCAGTTGTTATAACCCCTTACTCTCATAGAGCAATGCTATGACTTTTGTTATACTATCTGAAAAATGTACAAAAAATAAATTAAGCAAACCTCCTACATTATATTGCCAACTCTAACAGTTGTTTTATCATCCAAAAATTGACGCAAAAACCTTTTTTTGATGATTAGAATTGATGCAATAACCTTAAGAAAATGTTACTAGGCAATTGTGAAAAGCAGAGTCGAGAAAAAAATAGCTGGTAAGTAATAGCACTGCTGACAATAAGTTCTGGGCCATGCTCTACCTATACTCATGCTGACAAAAACTTGATCATCGATAAGTTGATAATGCCACAAAAAATGTGCATAAAAAAATTGGTTTGTGCATTATGATCTAGAAACTTGTACTAACTTCTAGAAAAATGATGCCTTAAAAAAGTGGTGGATTGGTGGGGGAGGGGGGTGGACAGGGCATGATTGGGGGAGAGAAACCTGGTTGTATAAAGAAGTTCACCCTCAGGATATGGAAGTCTTATGCAGGATGTCAACTGAATACAACTGGCTTTGGAGAATCCCATACAAGACTAAACCATCCAACCTGTGATTGATGACCCAATTCATAGATCAGAACAGTTCTATGATTGTTTCAAAAACACAATCAAATGCTGCCAAATTCAGTATGGTATAACAGACAAGCCATTCAACCTGATAGGTTTTACCAAGTGGTCTGTACTTTTTCAACCTTTAAGGTTTGATGGTTTGGGTTCCACAATCACAAAGGGATTGTTTGGATCCAGCTTAACTTGGTTATTCATTGAAGGGGTATTCACGGTTTGATTGGTGCAGTTTTTACACTTCTTTCCTGCTCCTCTCCCCCTATCCAAATGTAACCCTAGTGTTTAATCAACAGGATCAATTCTTCCAGTTGGCCTTCAGCTCAGGCAGTTGTTTAAAGAAACAATATGTTATTAACTCCTCTCCCTGCAGGCTCATAACAGAATCCAAGAGCTTAAATTATTTCTTTTTCCCTTTCCACCTCCTTTGTGCATCTGATGAAGTCTCACTGGCAGCTGGAAGAGGACGATGCCATCTTAATCTCCTTCATCATCTGCACCAGACTTCAGTAATGCGTCACCTTTAAGTTTATACTCACCTTTGTAAAATATTTGATAAAATCGCTGAGTCGTCACGCCGAATTAGGATAAAAAGGCATGCGCCGATGAACGTAACAACAGCAATAATCGAAAATGATAGACTATAATGTTCAAGCTGTCTGCATATTGATTCAAAAGAACCTCTTTACTCATTAATCTTCCAATTTCAGTTTCGGATTAGATTCAACTATTTGCCGAAAGACGCATCGGAAAACATCTCCTTGGGTCTAAATTCAATCTCATAACATACATCTACACTACGTGAAAAAAGGAAGTTCCGAACTCTGTTTTGTTTCCAATGATTTCCACCACTCGGTTACTAGGAAAGCAGAATTAAAAAAACTCGTACTCAATTGCTACGAAACAAATGCAAACCCATACAAATAGAACCCTCAAAACTTCCTCCCTTTCGTCTATTTTCTTTGGAGTTTCCGCCCAATTTCCAATTTTCTCGACGACCAAACAAAAGAACGGCATCAAGATTAAAAACAAATACAAAGGAAATTTAGAGAGAAAGGAGGGGGAGGGAGTGCGACCTTGGTTTTGGTCTCGATGCGAACGTCGAGGGAGCGGATCCTGGTGGAGAGGATACCGGCGAGCCACTGGCCGGCTAAGGGGTTGAAGAAGTGAAGCCCAGGCTCAGCCAGCTTTTCGAAGCGGCCCCACCTCTCCACCACCCCTACGCTAGCCTGGTCCACGCACCCACAAAGCAGACAGCATGTGTTTCCCATCTCTCCGTGAAAATCTCTGAATTTCTGTCTCTCTTTTCTTGAGATTTTAACTACAAATATAGAGAGAGAGAAAGAGAGAGAGCGCTAAAATGGTTTGGTTCTATAACTGAATGCTTCTGGAACTGGCTTAACAGTAAACACCGTCGGTAAGACGCACATATCAACAACGGCTGTTATCGTGGTACTAGATCTTTGTCAAGGACTTGCGGGGCAATTTCTGACACGATGCTTGAATTACACGGATACCGTACAAAGTTTTCAGTTATCGGATTAAAACGATATCTTTATTATTCCATTACTATTTATTTATTATTTTTAATATTTTTTATTTTTTTATTTTTTTATTTTTTTTTAACATCTTCAATCATTAAAAACATTTTTAGTTAAGATTGTAATTTATTTATTTATTTTTATAAAATACATTATTTGTGAGATAAATTTTACGAGTTTCACTACATTTGATCTTAACTAGAGACTTTACAGTTGACCCTGCTCAAAACTCAAGTACTGAGTCATGATCAAGATCTTAAATTTAAAATTATGATATATTAAATAACAATTAAGTAGGTAGAGTTAAAAGAGTGTACATTTTGGTTACTTTGTTTTACAAATTAAATTTAACTCATCTCAATTTATTTTATACTTTCAACTCATTTTAATTATTTATTTTAAATTTTAATTTATTTTAATCATTTATTTTATTATTATTTATAATTTATCTCATCTTATTTTTAAATCTAAATAGATCTATAATATTTTTATTATAATATATTATTAAAAAATTTAAAATTATATATATAAATAAATTTAAAATTATGCAATATTAGATCATTAGTCCTACAAAATGTTTGTCGCAGACTCGCAATTCCCAATTTGTTAAGTAACAAGAGGTCAAGATTTTCTTAACCCGGATTGGTGTCAGGCAATGCGGACCGGTTCAACGACACGTACTTTGAAATGTTCAAAACGGTAGCGGGTTGTTCCTAGAAAATGCTCAACAACTAGACCACCACAACCTAATCAGTGAATTTGGCTTTGGCGTCACCGATTTTAAATTGTTTCTTATGACGAATTGAAGGCCAACATGTACACTCTTGTCTGTTAAGAGCTTGGTCACAAACAACACCAACGTGTACGCTCGTTTTTTTAATGGTATGATCTTGGTCGCAAACGATTAGAAGAAAGGCTCTGAAGCCCAAGTTGTTTTTTTAGAGAATAAGGTTTTCGTTTGTTTTTTTTAAATAAAATAAGATAAATTCAGATAAAATGTACAAAGTCAAATTTAAAAATATTAAATTATTTATTTTATTTTATATAAAAATTTAAAAATTTATAATAAAGAGATAAAATAAGATGAATTTTTTTATAAAATTGAAACAAGGCCAAGATAGACATAGACATCATGTGACATAGCCAGTTAATTTTCTCATAAACTCGTGTTTTTTTTAGGAAATTAAACGGTATTCATTAATAACGAGTATTACAATAACACTTGAAATATACATTACAAACTAACTAATTAACGATCTGCAACTCTCTAATGTACTAAATTCCGTTTATATTCAAAACTCATTTCAACTCATTTTCATTTCATTATTATACTTTTGTAATTTTTTATACAAAATACAAATTTCTATATACCTTTTTCAAATTCCAATATACCTTTTTCAAATTCTAAAATAATAATAATAATATTAAAAAATAAATTAAACTTATCTCATCTCCAAATCCAAACGAGGCCTAAAAGTGACTTATATAGTCTATTATGGCTATAAAACTTTCCAAATCACGTCTGAGAGACAATTTAACTCCGTCTAAAACACTTTTAAAGAAAAAATGACGTATTTGATAATTTTATAAAAAGTATTTTAGGCCGTTAGAAAAGTTAAAAAACAAAATTTTCAAAAATTGTCAGATTGGAGCTTCTATCAAGAAGTTTCTGTAGATCACTATATATTTTAAAAAACTATCGTAACTAACTCTAAAAAGCATTTTAGACATATGGATCACAAACAATATAAATGACTTTTTAGTAGTAGAGTTTATTATATTAAATTTTAAGCTATAAGCCTTAAGCTAAAAGTAATATTTCTCACCACAATCTCAAATATGCACTAAGATGGAATAGGAAAAACACACACTTTGAAAAAAAAAATCCAAGGGGAAACACTCTATGGACCAAAGGTCCTAGAGACAATGTGTGTGTGTGTGTGTGTTTTATTAAAACTAAAAATTACAAAACATAAAGAAAAACACATGAGAAAACCGAAACACATCATAAAGCCTAAAATCTGATTTTCAACCTTGGAGAAAAACATAAAGACATAAGGAAATGTGCAGTTGTAGGTGGCACGTGGGTTACACGCGCTACCCTCAAAGAATAGCAAACGGTCAGGTACAACCGTACAAGGTGGCCGATGGCCCTAGTCTCAGAGGTGCTACGTGTGGCAGCAAAATGCCATCCCTGGAGATGGCGCATGGGAAGTAAGCTCTTACTTCGGAGAGTGCGTGTGGCTCACACATTGGTCTATTCAACACGATTCCTCCCCCGATTGAGAGAGATTGGCACCCTGGGAGGTCTACGGTAGGGCGCGTTTGGTGCCTTGGTCACCAGTTGGCTTCAATCTGTCAAACTCTAAAACAAAACTGCGCCGGTTCCTAAAACACAAGACCAAAAAACAAACAAACAAACAAAGAGACGAAAACAAAGGAAGAGAGGTGAGGAGGCAGGAGGGAGGGAAACCAAACGAAAAAGAAAGCAAACTAGAAAAGAAACACAAAGAAAACCATAAAAAGAAGCAAGAGAAGAGGGAGAATAGGAAGGGAAAGGAGAAGGGAAGTGGAGCCGAGACTCCCACGCCCCAACAGTACCTCTAGTTTTCTAAAACAATTTTGAGAGCATTTTGGAAGAGAGAGGAAAAGTTTTGATCAATTAATAAAGAGAGCTCAAGTGAAAATGGGAAAATGAAAAACTTTGTTTGTTCTTAGTTAATCTATAATGTTCTTTTTTTGTTCTACTTTTGTCTATGATGTTCATACTTCAAATCACACACCCTTGTTGGACATGAATTTTGCTTTCTATTTCGATAGATTGCTAAATACCTGTATTTATTTATCCGACTAACCAAGAGTGGAAAATCATAGTTGTCCTAATATTTTTGGCCTTGGTAATTAAACTAGTGCATTTAAACATTCTAAATACATCACATTCAGAGCTCAAGTTTCCTAGAGAACCATTATGGCATAACCTTTTAGAGAACAAATTGTTAGATATTTTAACATGACATTAATTAGGAGTGGGCAAATTTTTCGACTTCCAAACTCCAATCGGAGTCCGCTCCGATTTCGACTTCGATCGGAGTCGGAATTTGAAACTGTAGCTCCGACTCTGGAAGTCAGAGTTCGGAGTCGGAGCCAGAGCCCAGTGGGATTCCGACTTCTGACTCTGAATTCCGGCTATTTATACTTTATATATTATATATTGTATATAAAACACAATAGATTCAAATGGCTCAATGGTTTAGAAGTCGTTTTATCCTCTCTCACATCTTGGGTTCGAATGCTCACACGGCTTGTTTATCTCTATTTGCAACTTTTTTTAAAACAAAAAATGCCTTAAACGACGCCGTTTTACAGATATATATATATATATATATTCATCCATTTCTTTCCATTAAAGCAACGTCGAGCACCAACACTAACACCAGCAAGAGAAACAGCAACCATGGTATTCACTCGCCTCTCAAACCCTAATAATACAAAATGTTGTTTTTTCTATCAATCGATCCGTAAACTCGATTTCACTTTCCTTAAATTTACAGGGTATCGATTTGGTCGCCAGTGGCAAGAGTAAAAACTCCAAGCGAACCGCCTCTAAATCGGACGATATCTACCTTAAACTCCTCGTAATGGTCCACAATCTCCTTCTCCCGCTTTCACTCCCTTCTACGTATGCGTCTGGAGTATTTGATTTATTGTTGACGAATGTGGATTGCTTATATGTGAACAGCTGTACCGTTTTCTAGTGTAGAGGATAGGGAACAACTTCAATATCGTGCTACTAAAGAGGCTCTTCATGAGCAGGGTCAACAAACTGCCATTGTCTCTCTCCCTGTTGATTCGTTTATGTTTTGAACGGAAAATTCAGATAAAATCCAATCAGAGTTCGAAACTCCAATCAGAGTCGAACTCTGACTCCATTTCGGAGTCGAAGTCGAAAGTCAATTTCGACTCTGGAAGCTATCCAAGTCAGAGTCAGAAACTTTGAACTCCAACACTATTGGAGTTGGAGCACAGCCATAACATTAATAATTAGATCTTGGATTTTCTATGATCTACAATAATAAAATAACAATATGAGAAACTTACATTTCTCCATCTGTTCGATGAAGAATTAATCTGACTATGAGAGAATGATCACTCTAACAACTTTTGACTCACAAGTGTCTCCCGATGGGTAAAGGCACTCTAATATTGTAGGTGAGAACTCTTGAACCTCCCAGTATTATTTATAAAGTTTTGACCATCAAAAAATCTAAGAGTTTGTGTCTGACTATAATTAGAGATATAAAATTTTAATTTTATCTCTTAGGAGTAATTCTAATCCCATCATAACTCAAATATTAACCGATAAATTTTAAGCTGTTTCAGATCATATTAAGATGGGTGTGTGGGACAAAAAATTTAAATAAAACTTTTACATTCTCCCACTTGACCCATACTCCTATAAAGTAATACTTTTTATTCGTGAGCTTATCACAGGAAATTAACTATATTGAGCAAATTTATTTCCTAAAACTTTTCATAGCTCAAAACACCTTTCATGAGTTCCGTAATATTGCTGTCAAATCAACTACTAATGCGAGTCATGATGGTTCTCTGTTATGTAATCAACAAATTTTCTTCCATGTACCACAACACTAATAACTTAATTTAACACGATATTTAATTGGGATAATTAAGACTAATACAATAATGTCTTTGAGTTTTAAATCATGTCTATTGTAGACATTATCTTGCCATCATTCATCCATGCTATTCAATGTACATATAAAATGAAAAGACAAGAAAACAAAAATAAAATAACCATAATTGATATCATTAAGTTTCCAAATAAGATAAAAAATATTTACGAGCTCAGTAACATGTTTACATCATAAGACTCATACTATGAACATGTTCTTTAAACTGCTTTACTACCAGATCCTTTGTAGGTGAGCTTCATACGCTTAGCACCTTTAGAATTCCTATCATTTTTGGAAAAAAAAGACTGCAAAGAAATTATCACAGTAAAATTCTCAGCGACCTGGCCATAGAGTCGACAACCCCAAGCCCCGAGATAAAGTTCTTTAGCCATAAACCATGCACTGTGGTTTCAAAGAACGCCACAAACTCAGCCTCTATTGTTGATAAAGCAGTGATTGTTTGCTTCATACTTCTCCATGAGATTGCTCCACTGACCAGTAGAAAAACATAACCCAAAATAGATTTTCTGCTATCAGGACAACTGGCAAAATCTGAGTCTTAGTATCTAGGACATTGCGATTGGCTAAACTTATCACCTTTTGATATTGAAGTGTCCAGTGATAAACAATTTTTCATGCCAAATTTATCAAAAACCCTTTTTGTGTAATTTTTTTGAGACAATCCCAACAGTCTTTATTTTCGATCTCGAAACAAAGGATGCATCACCCATATTTTTCATTTCAAAGTTCTTAGAAATAAAATCCTTAGTTTCATAAAGTAAACCAAGATCACTACCAGCTAACAAGGTATCATCAACATACAAGATCAAAATTATGAACTTACTCCCACTGATCTTTAAGTATATACATCAATTAACGATATTTTTTTTAAAACTAAAGGCAATAATGGTATTGTTAAACTTTAAGTACCATTGTTGAGAAGTTTACTTAAATCCGTATATTGATTTCTTAAGTTTACATACTAGGTGATCTTTACCCTTTTCTAAGAAGCCATTTGGCTGCTCCATGTAGACCACTTTATCCAAATTTCTATTTAAAAAACTGTTTTTACATCCATCTAATGTAACTCTAAATCATAATAAGCCACCAATACCATAATGATTTTAAATGAGTCCTTTTTTGATACTAGAGAAAATTTCTCTTTGTAATTAATGTATTCTTTCTAAGTGAAACCCTTAACAACAAGTCTGACCTTATGTCGTTCAATGTTGCCTTTTGAGTCTCGTTTGGTCTTAAAGACCCATTTACACCCGACTCTTTTACTCCCTTCAGGCAACTCAACAAAATCTCAGACTTGATTCTGATCCATAGATTTCAAATTTTCTTTCATAGCATCGATTAATTTACTAGAATCAATTCCCTTTATGATTTGTGAAAACGTTAATGGATTTTTACTTGTCCCAATGTCAAATTCAGATTCTGGAAACACACCACATAATCTGTCGAAATGGCAGATCTCCGATCTCTCTAAGATCTACGCAAGACAATCTATTATGGTAGTTACCAACTTGATTCATCAATGGTATTATCATTCTGAGATGGGTGATCATTTACCTGTTCCATGGTATTATTGTGATGATCAATTAGATGAACTATTATTTTTTCTGAGGATGTAGGTATAAAGACATCTATTTGTACTTTCTCAATGATCACATCTCTAGGTTCAATTCTCTCATTGATCTCACCAAGTTTAATGAATTTGGTATTTATTGTTTCTAAAATTCTCAGACTGTGATTAGAACACTAAAAAATGTACCATTTGGATTTCTCTAGGTAACCAATGAAGTATCTGCTTACTGTTCTAGGATCCAATTTTTATTCATGTGGGTTGTAAAATCTCGCTTCGGCCGGGCAACCCCAAACATGCATATGTTTCAAATTTAGTTTCCTACTAGTCTATAGCTCGAAAAGAGTTTTTATAACTGTCTTATTAGGAACTCGGTTTAAAATATACATTGTCATCTTAATAAATTCACCCCACTATAATTTGGGTAAGGTAAAATTACTTACCATACTTCTGATTATATCCAATAAGATTCAATTACGCATTTCAACAACTCTGTTTTACTGTGGCGTTCCAGACGTCGTGTATTGTACAACAATGTTATGCTGTTCAAGAAATTTGATGAATGGACCTAGATTATGGCCCGATTCATCATATTTTTCATAGTATTCTACACCTCTATCTGACCTGATAATTTTCACCTTTCTATTAAGCTGTCTTTTCACCTCCATGAGAAATACCTCAAGTACCGATACAGTTTAAAATTTCTCATGTAACAGATAGATATATCCAAAACATGAAAACTTATCTGTAAAGGTAATGAAATACTTTTCTTTACTAAAACAATTTGTGGAGAACGGTCTACATATATCTATGTAAATTATTTCAAAAAACTCTTTATTTCTTATGGCGTCTTTCTTAGTGTGTTTGTTTTGCTTTCCTTTTATGAAATACACACATACTTCTTTTACTAATCTTTATAACATACTTCAAGATTAGTAATAGATTAAGGTGCAGAATAATCTCTTCTTTTACTAATCTTTATAACATTTCTTTGGAGATATGCCCCAATCTTTTATGCCACAAGTCATATGAATTTTCATTCATCATATTTCTTTTAGTTTCAATACATGTTTCATGGTGTTGGGTATAGGTGTCTTTAATGAATGTATTATCGAAGCAAAGTTGATAAAGACCATCGGAAAGAAACCCAAACTAATAGATAAACTGTTTTTAAACAAAGTGAAACTACCATTATGAAACGAAAATAAATAACCATCAATAGCTAGTCTGGAAAGGGAAATTAAATTACGTCTCGCAGAAGGCACAAATACTGTGTTATAAAGGTCTAAACAATGACCGGTACTCAAAACTAAACGAAAAGTTCCAATGGATAAAACTTCAGCCTTATTCTCATTTCCCATAAAAATGAACTGCTCACTAGGGTTTGGTGTTTGACTTGTAAGGTATCCCTGCATGGTTATAAAAACATGAACGTTAGCACCTGAATCTAACCACCAAGAGTTAGTGAGAATAGTTACAAGATTTGATTCAAGACATACAAAGGTAAGTGGCTTACCCTTCCTTTCAAACTAAGCCTTACATTTCAAACACTCAGCTTTCATGTGTCTATGCTCCCTACAAAAGTAGCATTTGCTATTATTGTTTTGAACCTAATTAACTTTCACAGGTCACTTCCCTTTTGGTGGTCCAAGTCGTTTCTTTTTACTATAATGATGCTTGTTTCTTTCCAGCTTCTTTATTCACGAAATTGACAAAGTGATTTCATTGTTATTTTAGTCTTGCTTCCTCTTGATCTACTATACTTGCCAACTCATTCACATTCCATTTATCTTTAATAACATTGTAATGCATCTAGAATGGACCATACTGAGGTGGCAATGAATTCAAAATAAACTGAATAACGAAATACTCATATATTTTCATTACTAGGATTTGTAATTTGTCAGCAATATTGGTTATTTCAAAGATATGCACTTATATTCCTTTAGTGTCATATTTCATAGTGGTGAGTCTAGCCATCAATGCTCCTGCTATAGACTTATTAGTAGATTTAAACCTCTCATTGGCATTTTTTTTTAAAAAGGTTTTGGCTTCCTTAATACTAGAGAGTTAATTTTTGAAATTTTCGACTATGATCATTTTCATGAACATTATAATCTCTCACTGTTTAAAGAAACCTCTCTGATTTTTAGTACTAGTTTCAATGATAGGTGGTGGTTTTGGACTCAAAATGGATGAGTCCAAATCAATGACTCTTAAAGTGAACCTAACTCTCTCAAACCATTCAGAAAAATTGGAGCCATTCAAAACAGGAACATATGAAATCTTAGAGTGTAGTGTAGTTAGGGGTAATCCCCGCCCAGGCGAGGCCGGGGTACCCCTACTTCCGCCCCCCACCCCCACTTAGGTGGGGGGTGGGAATTCAATCCTGCACCCCGCCCCCGCCTGCACGGGGGCGGGGTACTCCATCCTGCAGCGAGGTAGTGGAGGTGGGGGTCCATCTGCCCACCCTCCGCCCCCGCCCTTGCCCTTATAAGGCCTTGGTCCATTTCACAAATTTGGGTCATTTTCAGCCCAGATCAAGTTTTCAAGCCATTTCTTACCTAAAACACTATCAAACTTGATTTAAATACACAATCATAGATATTAAAAAATATTCACTATTCCATTACTAAAATTTAAAGTCACTTAAAAAAATCACTAAAAAATCACTTAAAATAAAGATTAAGTTATTACAAATTTACAATAATACAAATTAATCCTACAAAATTATAAATTGTGTTTTAACTATTAACATTACAATTTACAAATACTGCTTCTAACTTCTTTTTGTCTAAGAATCTAAATTCTAAACTAACAAAATTATTTTACATAAAATTAGTGATTTATTAATATATATATATATATAATAAGGAAAGGTGGGGACAGGGTAAAAGCGGAGCGAAGGGAACCCTATACCGCCCCTGCCTTATGTGTAGAAAGCGGGCGGGGTGACCCCACCCCCGGCCTGCCGGACGGGTGACTCTGTCTCTGCACGACGGTGCGAGGCGAAATGCGAGCATGGCAGCGAGTGCAAGTAACCGCTGGCCACCCCTAAGTGTAGTGATGTGGGTTCACTTACTACAAAAAGAATTTTATAACAAGTTACTTTGAGTTAGACACTTATAAAAAATAATCGAAATTTCAACGATTATGGATGAACTAGTAGTATCATCAAAATCCTCATTTGGGAGTATATCTTGACACACAAAGTGTTCCTTCCAGTATTAAATTATGTGGATAAACTAACTGTATCATCAGAATTCTCCTTTGAGAATAAACTTTGAAATACAAAGTGTTCCCTCTAATTTTACTTTTGATGGATAAACTAGTAATGTCATCAAAACCCTCATTTGAGAGTAGATCTTGACACACAAAGTGTTCATTCCATCATATCTACCTTATTATGGGTTTAATAATTTGTCATCAAAATTAAGAAAATCTTGTATTTTTTGGCAACTAATATTTTCTTTAATTTTGATGTAAATCATTTGTCCCGTATTGGATATACATGGTGTGACAATAAGAGCCAAAATAGACAGTTCACAATAATAATATGCATACAAATGTAGATAACAATAATATGCATGAAATATAGATTTTGATGAATTTTACTGCAAGTATTGATAATACTTACTAAGTTCCCAAAAAAGATTATTATTTTCTAGACAAAACTTTAAGGTTTTCAGGAAAGATTGGAGGGTTACAATGGACACATTTAAACTTTTCAATTTCCTAAACAGAACCGCCTTAATTTGTACATATCCATACTCCCACAGTAAAAATCATAAAATATTTTCATGTTTAAACCAAAATAGATTTTACAAGAAAATCACAATAGTAACACATATATGAAAATTAATACATGTGTTTGACAATAATAACATGCACAAATTTAATATACAATAACATGCATATAAAATAAAGTTTAATACATCTACATACCAATAATAACATGTATATAACAATAATATGCATTAGATATTTTTTCCAGTTATTGGGCTGGGCTTGAGCCCATTCAGCCCTTGTTTGCTTTTTAATTAACTCTAATTGGACTATAGCCCATGACCCAACCCAAATGATTGGAAAACAAAACCCTAATGTCATCTTCTTCAACCTCCAGCCAAAGTAGCCGTCTCCCACTTTCATAACACACCACGGCTACAAGTGTTTCTGACGATAAGGGGAGGGTAACGATTCTCCATCCACCTTCCGCCGACTACCTTCAAGTGATGTTCTCCACTCCTTTATTTTCACATGTTTTCCAGAGTATCGGGACGGTAGTGGACTCAAAGCCCTCTGCTATCGTTACAGGAATGTCGGCGAGGAGTTCAACTCATCCTCTCAGCTTCGACCTCTCCTCAGCCAACGAGACCTTAAACTAGCAGGGCTATGCAACTACAAAGCGGCGACTTCATAGGTCCCTTGAATTCCTCTCTCCATTACAACAATGTTTAAGAAAGAATAGGAAAGGAGAATTTCCAATGTTCATTATAGCACAGAAAAAAAAAATTGTGAGGAAGGTGAAAACAAAATCCAAATATGAAGTTTCATCAATTCAGCAAGAGAGAAGTTAGAGAGCTTAAACTTGAAACAAAGCTTAAACCCAAATATATGCATATTGTAGGGTGTTGATCTTCATGAATGACAAATAAATAAAAGAGATTGTTATCGAAATTTCTTTTTAAGAATGCACTATTTTATTCTTTCATAGCAAGATACACAGATGCGAAAGTATATATAAAACTAAATATACATTCACGACATATTTTATTGAGATTAGAAAAAAAAATCTATAACCTAATGCTCTGATACCACGTTAGATATTTTAACATGATATTAATAATTGAATCTTGAATTTTCTATGATTTATAATAATAAAACAATAATATAAGAAACGTACATTTCTCCATCTGTTCGATGAAAAATTGATATGACTATGAGAGAATGATCACCCTAACAACTTTTACTTCATAAGTGTCTCTCGATGGGTATAGGCATTATAATATTGTAGGTGAGAACTTTTGAACCTCCCAGTGCTATTTATAGACTTCCGACCTTAAAAAAATTTAAGAGTTTGTGTTTGACTATAATTAGAGATATAGAGTTTTAATTTTATCTCTTAGGAATAATTCTTATCCCATTATAACTCAAATATTTACCGATAAGTCTTGAGCTATTTAAATTATATTAAGATAGGTGTGTGAGACACAGAGTTCAAATAGAACTCTTGCACAAATAGCTACTTTTCTATAGTTAATTATATTTTGTCATCTCTAACTTTCACTCAATACATAATGTGTCTTTTAAACTAAAAATTGCAACAAATTGATCCCGCCTACTTTTAAAACTTCACAATGTCTCTCTTTTTTCTACAATCAGTGTTAAATCGAACAGAAGTTGAACACCTACAGCTCACATGCAACTTTTTTACCTGCAAAAACTAAAATACCCCTATGAAAAATATCACTTTACCCATCAAATTTTCATGCGATTTTCAATTTGCCCCTTACGTCACATTAAATTAGATTTTTATAATAAATTAAATTCAATTTTTATAATAAATCTGAATTTAAAAATTTGGTATAAAAGACTAGCAAAAAGATAAATCTTTGAGCTCAATAAAATATTGTGATATAATTTTTTTATTTTTTAAAATTTTTAAAAATATATTTGAATAATTCTATATAAATCACATTAGGTATATAAATATATATATAACTAAATATATAATATTAAGAAAAATGAATTTTTATTCCTCTACCTCATGAATAGTTATTATTCTCATTTTATTCTTAATTTTGATTAATCCCTTATATTTTTTTATGAAATATAAGTTATTATTCATCTTCATAAAATCCCACAAAATTAAAGAAAGAAAATTTAACTCTATATAAATCACATTAGTTATATAAATATATATAACTAAAGATATAATATTAAGAAAAATAAAGTTATATTCCTCTACCTCATGAATAGTTATTATTTTTATTTTATTCTTAATTTTGATTAATCCCTTATATTTTTTTTCATGAAATATAAGTTATTGTTCATTTTCATAAAATCTCACAAAATTAAAGAAAGAAAATTATTATAGATACTATTTCAAAATTTCAGAAGCTATTTCAAAATTAACGAGAAATATATAAAATAAACATTGAAGAATTCGAGAACTTAATATGTACAAATTATATATATATATATATATATATATAATTTTTCCTAATCAAGGTCAAGCATGTACAATTGAGGTGGCTGATCTCCCAACTCAAAAAGAAGCATTGTTATAATAAGAATATGAGTACATTTATAATATTTAATATTTTGATAATCACTCGTACGTAGATTGTTGAAAAATCCATGCATGCCTGATTAATTAATCTATGAATGCATTCACAAATCATATATATATATATATATGAAGAGGAATAACAAATCATGTTCCATGACTAAGAATATAAGTAATTAATCAAAATCAAAAATAAAATGAGAATAATAACTATTCATAAGGTAGAGGAACAAAGATTTATTTTTATTAATACTATATTGTTAGTTATAAATATTTAGTGTGATTTATATAGAGCTATTCAAATATATTTTTAAAAAAATCAGAAAATTATATCCTAGTATTTTACTAAGTTCAAAGATTTATGTTTTCACTAGTCTTTTATCCCAAATTTGTAAATTCAAATTTATTATAAAATTTTAATTTAATTTAATTTAATGTGACGTTGGGGGCAAATTAAGAATCGTGTAAAAATTTAAGGAGCAAAATGAAATATTTTATCTGGATATTTTTGTCTTTGCAGGTGAAAAAGTTGCACGTGAGTTGCACGTGCTCAACTTTTGTTCGATTTAACACTAATTGTAGACGGAATGAGGACATTATGAAGTTTTAAAAGTTGGCAGAACCAAGTTTTGCAATTTTTAATTTATGGGACACATTGTAAATGGAATGAAAATTGAAGGGATTATAATGTAATTAATCATATCTTCTAAGTATTGTTATACATTATACCACTATCTCACTTATATTTTATTATATAAGATGTAGCACATTTATCGTCGTTAAATAATAATGAATTATCTAATAAAAATCTATATAATAGTGATAAATATACTACCTTTTATATAATAGACTGAAAATAAGATAATAATATGGTGTACATAATTTTCTTTTATCTTTTTTCTTTTTTGAATCAAGAGTGGAAGCTCAAAGTTGGCCGTTGTATACATCGGATTAGGTAACGGAAAAGTATCATTGTGGTTGTAAAGCATGCATGAAGCAGGTAGTTATTTTGCTTGCATGTGAGAGGCTAGAACAGAATTGTTTAAACTTTAAGACAGCTCTTCCCACGGAGTAATTTGTTGTGAAAGAAGGAGACTACCGCTCATTACAAGATGTCAACTGGCACTGATCAGCTGGAAAATTTATAGGTTCTGAATTCTAAGAGAAATTTAGAGTAATGATCTCACAACATCTACTGATATGTATAATTATTGGACATTTAAAATTATATCTATCTCCTCTAAAATATAGACAAGATTTACATCGAGATCTTAGGACTGATTTGGTTACAGAAAATCAAACTATTTTATCTCATTTCATCTCATATAATCATTATAATTTTTTTAAACTTCCACACAAAATATAATAAACTATTAAACTTTTCAAATCTCAAAATAAAAATTATATTAAAATATTTTATTAAACATTCAACAAAATTTTTCATTTTATCTCATTTCTTCAAAACTGTGTAATCAAAAGAGAGCTAATCTTTTTGCGTGCATGCATTTTAATTTGGTTAATTATATCCTTAAAGGCCCTTAAGACCAATGTTTGAAAGGATAAAATATACACAGTCCAAAGAAGGCCCACTAATCCCAATTCAAAAGGTAGGAAAAACAAAGAAAGTCGTAAGAGAAGAAAAATGTCAAATACCCAAGAGAATGTATTAATTCTCACCACTCTTTAGGGACACGTAAAAAGTGGGTGCATATAAAAGAAAACGGCTAGACAATTTCAAGAGAATTTTTTGGGGACCTCTTCAATTTCCATTACTTATTCAACCTCATGATAGGAGCTCCAGTGACAAGAGGTCCACCAGAAAATAAAGTTTTAAACTCCATTGTACAGAGAATATGAGAAACTATGATAGACTGTAAACAATCATATTACAATAAATTTTCCTTTTCTAAAAATTCTTTGGACGTAACTTTTATGTGGAGTCACGTAAATATGTGTCTATCTCTTTTTACATTCTTAGTAGTTATTTTTCATTCACTGTCATGGACGTGACATGACAGCACCAAACGTGACATAGCAGCACCAGACGGCGTCAAGGCTCCAAACTACATCGATCAAGGCTCATTTTATCATAATAGGTCGAAAATGACTCTTTCTCTCCTTCCAAACTGTTGTGCGATTTTTTAGATTAACAGTTGCTGTTACATATAGTATTGATTTACTTTTTATGCTGAGAGTGGAAGAAGGACGAATTTTCAGCATGCTAAATCATCTCAAGACTCTGCAGAGAAACTTTTCCCTAAACAAGTATTTCAGTTCCTCCACTCTTATATTGTCGATGGTGTCACTAAAAATGAATGGGGTGATCGTACCCTCGCCCATGTGGTTAATGACGTTGTGCACTTTTAGTGACACAAGTGCCCAAAAGGCCGGGAAGATGAACTCCCCGGCAAGTTGAGTTGCAAATGTATTGTGCCCAAAAGACCAGTGTGCACTTTGCACTAAAAGTGCAAAATATAGCGATATTTTAGGTCAATTTTCCTAAGGTTTTGATGAGGTTTCAGTTTCACATCTCGAGTATTATGGCAAAATAAAGTGAGATTTTTTTAATTCTTATGGTGAAAGAAATTATTCCTATATCATAAATATCTGAGGTGTACCTATTATATGTGAAAAGATGTACAAGTTGCACCAAGCCATCAAAATTCTACTTGCAACATGCCATAGATCCATGACCAAGTTTTACATTCAGGAGGAATAAAATCCCAGACGCAATCACGTCTGAAAAGCTTTGTTGGTGGTGGGGATTTCACTCAGCTCCTTACTAGAAGTCACAACAAACAAAATACCCCATAAGAAAGCCTAATCCCGGACAGAAGAAATCAAGGTTCAGTCACATTCATAAGAAAGCTTAGTCCTAAGCAAAGGACGAAACATTACAAGGAATCTATTTTCATCATCAGTGAGCAGTTAGTGGGTCATCCCTACACTTACCATTTGAAAATTCTGGGAGCAATTGCTTGAGTAATCAAGTCTGGGAGAGGCAACCACTGCAGTTACCCAATTCTTGAACAACAGCTTCCATGGATGGCCTCTCAATTGGAGACTCGAGAGTGCAAAGCAAAGCAATTCTTGCAAGCTTCGTTGCTTCATATTCGAAGAACCTGCCATGAAGGTTTGGATCGATAAAATCTTGATATCTGCATGACTCTGCACCAAGACGTATTGAGCTAGTGATTTTCAGCTTTCCTGAGAGGACTTGGAAAACAAGCACCCCAAACGCATATACGTCGCTTTTCTCTGTGAATTTGCCAGTAGTGGTGTATTCAGGAGCTAGATAGCCCATTGCAGCACTGGCTTTGAGTGCCGAGAAGATAACATCATCAGTGAGAAGATTGTGCAGGCCGGAACCTGAGAGCAATGGGTTGAGTCGCTGGTCAATGAGCACATGCTCAGCTGAGATGTTTTGATGAACAAGAGCCCGTTTGTTCCCTTTGGAACCGTGTAAATATGCTACACCTGCTTGGGAAAAAAAAAAGTTCAGTACGAACAAAAAGAAACATCCCCTTTTATGTTGAAGAAATGAATAGAGAGAAACGAAATTCTCGTTTAACAAATATAAGAATCACCACAAAGAAGTAAATATTCAACGCAAACCAAACTTTTATTCCCAATTAGTCTTTAGAGAATGTGGGATAAAATAATACAGAGATAGGTGCAAGATCATTCTCAGAAAAAGCATCCCCCCAATTAAATTTCATTGTAGGAGATAATTTATACAGATATAAAGCAAACTATATTTCTCCACCTCAACATCTTGTGGATAACAAAATAGGACAATTGATTGCATAAATTATCAACTCTACAGGTTTTAACCAAAAACCAGACAGTGAAACAACTAAACCAGAGTAAAACACCGACCTTTTGCAATCCCATTCACGATAGAAACTCTAGTTGACCATTCAAGGACATGACCATCATCCTTTGCATCGAGATAGTGCAATAAATTCCCGTTGGGAACAAAATCATAGATGAGAAAGCACTCACCACGGCCCCTTGAACAGCAAAATCCTCTCAATCTTACCAGATTCTCATGCCTCAATGAGGTCAAATTGTTTAATCCCTTCAAAAACTCGGCCTCCTCTGACTTGCAGCTAGATTTCCCGATGCTCTTAACAGCAACAATGGAGCCATCTCTCAATATTCCTTTGTAAGTTGCAGAGAAGTTACTCTTACCCAACAAGTTCAACTCCGAGAAGTACTGAGTAGCTGACTCCACCTCTTCCAAATTGAACCTAAAGCTCTGGAAGACTTCTTTCACAAACCCACTGAAATTTCGCCCATCAGCTAAAGGGTCCCACCCACTAGCATACTCGAGGCTGATTAGAGGAGAGCCATTCTTCCGGTACACCCCCTTGGCCTGATCAGCACTAAGACAGTTAACTGAAATGTCAAACTTGGTGCTGAGTTTCTGTTTACGGCGGCGATACTGAACAAAGCTCAAAATTCCTATAGCCGACAGTGCAATTGTTACCACAATTATGCCAACAGCAACGGGGGATCTAGGGGATTTTGACAGATTTGAGCACTGAGTATGGTTGCAAGGTAACTGCACGTTTGCAGTCTCCGGTATGTCTCTTGTAGCCAAATTAGTTCCGCCCGGTCCATAGGGCTCAGGCAGACTCGGATTGAGATGATTTGAAGCATCACAAGTTTTCAAAGGATAAAACCCAACCCCACATAAACCAATGTTGTTCTGGTATAGGAACCCATCATTCAGTCTTTTGAAAGCTTCATCAACCACAGTGAAAACATGATCAAATTCTATTCACATTTTTCAGTTAATCAAAACAGGCATAATCAACCAGGCTTAAACAAAACAAAACAAAACAAAAAGACTTTACCAAGAGGAACACTGCCAGAGAGAGTATTGTTCCGAATGTCCAGAACTTCCAGCGAAGGGGCGTTGGCCAATTTTGAGGGAATTGAACCAAAGAGCTGATTGGAGCTTAAGTCTAGCCTCCTTAACAAACCCAAATCCCCTAAACTTGCAGGGATTGCTCCAGTTAATTTGTTAGATTGCAAAGCAAGAACACTAAGCCTCTTTAGAGAACCCAGCTGTGTAGGAATGCTTCCGGTGAACCGGTTATAACAAAGTTGCAATACTATAGTGCAAAAGAAAAAACAAGATGAGCAAAGTTCGTAGCGTTTATGAGAAAATCCTAAACAGCTAGTAGCACAAGGAAAAAAAATCACTGGAAAAAAAAGTACCATTTATTTAGTTCTATCTACAGTTGCAGAAACCTAGATAGGCAAACAAACTAAGACAACAAACAAGGACTAAATCTCTTCATGATATTAGGCTTTTAGCGTGACATAAAAATAAGAACTCTAAACAGAACAGAAGAGGCTAAACGGTTGTATCCGACATTGTTTATCGATTTATCTACTCATTTAAACATTTTATCAGCCGACAGCATCAACATTTACGATTCTTTGTTTTCTTTCTGTCTGATCAAAATTCAGGAGTGAAGAAATATATGCACGAACTTTGGAGAAAGATATCTAAATCCACATCGGCAAAACTAAAACGCACCCACCCGCCCAAAAAAGGTAAAAGACAAAGAAAAACCAGCACGCCCACACACGCGAGGAGTAAGGCAAATCTTTGGGCGCACTGCTAACACCAATCGAAGTTCTAAGTTTTTGGTTCATATCCTCGAACAACAATTAGAGAGAGAGAGAGAGTACGAAAGCCCACCACTAACCTTGTAAACCAGCCATGTTTCCGACCTCGGGAGGTATCCATCCAGAGAGATTATTCACATTGAGATACAAATCAGTCAGCTCAGTCAAATTCCCTATTTCTCTTGGTATCTCTCCGTGCAGAGAGTTATAATGCAAGTAGAGCCCCGTCAAGTGCCTGAGCCCAGCAATGGCCGGAGAGACCTTGCCTGATAGCCCCTTTCCCTGCAACGAAATGTTCGCCACTTGACCTCTCTCATTGCAAGCAACACCTTCAAAGAAACCGTCGCATGGTGTGCCGTTGATGGTCCATGAAGAGAGATACTGGCTCTGTGGGTCCAAAGCTGCTTTCATATCCATGAGCGCTCTGAGCTCTGCATTTGCACAGACCCATGTTGGGCTTGTTAACAAAAATATGACAGAGAATAGAAATGCTGCGAGACCCATTTTTGGTTTTGGATCAAACAGCAGAAGCAAGTTCTGTTTTTTAACTCTCTCTCTCCCTCTCTCTCTCCCCTCTGGTTCTTGGTCTGGTTAACAGGTTTTTTTTTTCTTCTTTACGTCGCCCTCTTCCCGGGACCCGAGCTAACTCCCTAAACCCAACGTAACCCCCACCCCCCAAAACAAAATATTAATAAGAAAAACAAAACTCTCTTTTCTTTGTGTCTGTGTGGGTGGTTTCTGTCTTGAAATGAGTGAAATGGTGTGGAAGAGACAACGAAGCGGAGAAGCGGGCTAATACAGTGGGAATTGGGAAAGCAGCCTCGGTTAGTGACGAGATGGAATGTTATGTTAACGGGATTGAGCCATAGGACTGAAGGGATTCGGAGATTCTTATAGCTCAGGCGATGGGATGGTAACTGGGGCCGAGTTCTCTATGCGAGTGTGTTCTGATATAGGAAGGCCATATGGGCGTGTGACGCATACGACAGGTGAATGTTGGAGTGTGAGTGCTTCTACTGAAACTTCAAACTAGCATCCAGCAAAATGATAACAAGTCATAATTTGGATGGTAAGTTGGAATGAGACGTGATGAAAGATTGGAAGTAAGTTATAGGATATCAAATACAATTATTTTATTTTTTTCTTTCTTCTTTTTTTAATGAGAAAGATTATATATAGTTATAGTTGGGCACACGATACATACTCTTTTTTTTTAATGTAATTTATTAATTAAAAAATATTTTTTTATGTAAATTTTATATTTATTTATTTATTTAAATAAGAACATCAATACTTATGTACTTTATTACTATAAATATTTTTTTTAGTTTATAATATTTAAATTCGATTCATTATGAGAATATTAATGCGATTAATCGAATATGATACTGAATTTGTCTCAAAAGAAATATTATCAATTATAGGAATTCAAGGAAAAAATAATCGCATACGCTGTTACACTCACTTTGGAATCTTACCATTGTAATCTAGAAATTATACTAAAATAAATTTTTAAGTGTTTTTATTAAGCCTGTTCATCGGGGTCAAGTACAACCCAATCCGGGTTAAAATTTTATTTATTTTATAATACTTTTAAATTTATATTTAAGAAAATTTTAAATTCAGATTTCGAATTCTCAAATCCGGAACTCAAATGAATACCCTTAATTTTTATAATGAAATGAGATGAGGTGGTTTTAGATAAAATTAAAAATTGAATAAAATATTATTTAGAATATTATTTTTTAATATTATTATTATTTGATATTCTAAAAAATAAATTATTTATTATATTTTATATAAAAAAATTATAATAATAAGATAAGATTAGCCACTTTCACTATTTAAAGGAGCCTTTCCTCTGTTTAAAAGGAAAAAAAAATGAGTTAATGTAATTGATATGGCAGCAATAAAATGTATTCATTTAGTTTTCTATCGATCAGTTACTAATGGAAATTGTTTACCACGCTGATTAGATTGGTATAATAAATTATACAGAAAGACAAAGCACATCTAATGATTTTTTCCTAATCTAATGGCAATCGTTAATCTGCATCAATATTTAATGATGAGAAACTCTATATTCCCCGAAAAAAACATCCGAACGTTTGTCCCGAATCCAATTTTTTATATGTATAGTTTTTATTTAATGTTTAAGAAGTCATTTTTTATTAATATTTTATTCGGAAAATGTAACACCATTCTTTAATGATGGGTCTATATTTTTATATTAAACCATCCAATTGGATTACAAAAGTAGAGAGAATCTCAATGATTTATATTATTACCATTCAAGTTATTTGCATTTTAATTTAAGTAGCATCGTGCTACAGCATTTGATTCAAAATTTAAAGATACTTATAGGGCTGAACATAAAAGTCGATACCCGATCCGACCCGATTAGCCGCTTATGTTTCAACCCGAAATTCCGACCCGCTGTCGGTTGAATCAGGTAACAGATAATACCCGTTACCGATTAAAAGCTATTTCGCTTTGAATTTTCGTTTCAAAACCTAATCATCCCCGATTCAAAATTCGAACCCAAGCCCCCAACTCCAACGGCAACTGTTGAAGACTATCGACGACCATTGAAGACCATCGGCGACCATCGACAACCTTCGACGACCATCGGCAATCATCAAAAGCCATCAAGCATCGGTCACCATCGACAATTATTGACGACCATAGGCAGCACGATTCCAAGAAGGTGAACGACATCAGCGAAAGTTGCCGAAAAAACAAAAAGATGAAATCATCATCTCCAAAGACTTGTGTTCATCACCGGATCAGATTAATCGAGTTTGATTAATCGATTTTGGTTAATCGAGTTCTTCCCATCGACGAAGGTTAAATCAAGAGTTTCTCTTTTACTTTTCTTGGATTCGATTATTAGGGTTTGATGTTCTTGAATTCTGGATTAGGGCTAGTATTCTTGGATTCTACCGATCAGGCTAGGGTTTGGTGTTCTTGGATTGCGATTTTAGGTTTGGTGTTCTTTGATTATATCTTTACGCATAAAAAATATCGAGTAATCGGACGAGTGGTTAACGGAAGAATGGAATTGCACCAGAATCAGGTCGGGTCGGAAATGCCCGATAACATCTCGAGTCGGGTCGGAGTACAGCCCTAGATACTTATAATGCAAACATTAAGTTGCTAACAAATAAAAATGATAGGGGTGCATTTTTGGAGGAATTTCTTTTTCATAAGTTTGATGGGGTTCAAATAATTGGAAGCAATGTCTTCTAAGTGGCAATCAAATGGTCAATGAATTACAATGTTGTCTCTCTCTATTTTCTCTCTAGTAAAACGATTTTTGACTATTCCATATAAAAAATTGTTCTCCTCTCTGGGCAAAGGAGGGTTGGAATTGTAATTCCAATCTCCTCCTCTCCCTATCATTTATGTAGCATTTCCATTTAGCTTTTTTGTTTTAGCTATATCTATATATATATATATATATATATATTTTTTCCGAATACTTTTTCCAAACCGAATGTCTCTAATCTATTATATACCAACATTCTTCGACTGACATGCTACCTCCACAACCCTTATAGAAGTCAATCTTTTAGTTTAAGAGAGAGTTTTATTATTTCATTGGGCGCATTCGTTGCACGCATAACTCTTGTCGTGCCCATCAGTCATGCACAATGGCATTCTAAAGAGGTTATGATGGTTACGCGCGAGTCTGACATCACTAGCGATCCCGAATCTATTGAATCTGGTCGCTCACTCGTTCTTCCCTCAGGTGGCGCATGTCATTCATGCGCCATGACTGCCATCGTTAGTCTCCTGTCGACAATTCGAATAGATTTCAACAATTTTTTTATATTTTTATTTTTCCTAACCAGTGATTTTAAAGAAGGAATTGAAGACTTTTTCAAAAAAATCTTCAAACAACAAGTGATAGTATACTTACCACCAATACCACTTCGTGCAGATAAACCGTCTACGGTGGTTTTTATAATTCGCTTTTATGCGAACATCTTAATTCCATCTTTAAATAAGACAGCATTATCTAGTAGGACGTGAGTATGAATCAAATTATTGATTCTAAATAAACCTTTTTATTCCTTTTTTCGCCACTTATAAATTGTAATTTATTATTTTAAAGTATTTGCTGGCTCTTCATATATCATTTTTTTAATTGAAAAATGATATCTATACATAGTTTTTTGCGCAAATATTTTTTCGCACTATATGGCAGTGTTACAAATGGCCTTGAAACTTAAAAGCACACTTGAGTACGACACAAGATGATTAGGCCCCACTTGTATTGGGAAGTGAGTTGAGCTCATCTCAACTCACTTCCATTTCATCATTATATTTTTATAATTTTTTATACAAAACACAAATTTCTATACACATTTTTCAAATCCCAATACACCTTTTTCAAATTCCAACACACCTTTTTCAAATTCCAAAATAATAATAATATTAAAAAATAAACCAAACTCATCTCAACTCATCTCATCTCCGAATCCAAGCGGGGCCAAGTCTGGTTTAATACAATTCATTTTCAATGCTCACAAAGTAGGTCCGTAGCTTGATATAAAATAAAAGAAAAAATTTTCTATTATCTTTTAACTATAAATTATATATGATTTTTTATTTTTATAATTTTTTTAGGCAAAATAAAATTAAAACTAAAATTAAAAATATTTCAAGAAAATGAAAAATAAAATAAATATAATATGTAAAATATGAAGATAATAAATTATAAAGCACAAAATCAAAATGGAGAAACAAAAATAATCTTAAAGAAGAAAATGGTCAGGAGGATTTCGGATTAAAGGACAAGGGAGGAAATTTTTGTGGATAAAACGGTCTTATAATACTGTGCATAAAAAAAAAGGGCCACGTAAAAGAATTCGTAATTTCGTACAGGTAGCATTACCTTTTTAATTTAATAAAATTCACTTACAAAAAAAAAAAAAAACTGGTGGATTTAAATGTCACAGATAGTAGATGTAGGTCTATTCCTACTGAACCTGCTATGTTTGCCACGTGATCAGTGATGAACACAGTACTCTACCATATGATCACAGATTTGCTGGCATCGGTCAGCAGTTTGAATTCAAAAAATGAAAATGACCTGTATACACACCTATAGTAGTCCAGTGTACCCTCGTAGTTGATTGCGCTAAATAAGAGAAGAGAGAGAAGGAGTTGTGCTTTCAGACCAATGGGATTCCATAGTGTGAAGAACAGACATGGACCTCTACGTATCAGATTAAAGAAATTCAAACCACAAAGGTGCTAAGTACTTATTGGTAAAACAGTGACATTTTGGCTGTATTTAAGTGTGCTGTGTCAGGGTAGGCACTGCTGCACTGTACTGTCATTTGTCCAGTTGTCCTGCTCCATTGCTTTTTTCCTCTTCAAATCCTGATTCCATGTCGAAGGCTATCGCATTTCAAAAATGATGATGTACAACTGAATTATAATTTATTTATAATTATTAATTAAAATAATATATTTTTTAAATTTGAGTTTGACTTTTATTTTGATTTGATAATTTTTAAACATTTTAAAATTTGTTTTTATTTTGATTTAATGTTTTTAAAATTTTAAAAAATTACTTTTATTTTTGATTTGATGTTTTTAAAAATTTTTAAAAATTATTATTTTATTTAAAAATTATAAATTAGTTATAAATTAGTGATACGTGTATCATTGCTCAGAACATTAGACACGATTTGAATATTTTATTTCATTATTAAAATTTTTATATAAAATATAATAAATAATTTAATTTTTAAAATTTTAAAATTTTAAAATTTTAAAATAATATTATTCTTAAAAAATAATATTTTATATCATTTAAAAATTTCATTTAAAATTATCTAATCTTATCTCTTTATCTTAAAAAATTCATAAATCTAGAGAATTCAAATCCTCTAAATCAAAGACAACAAATATAAACTATTTCAAACAAAAGAAAGATAAAAGGAAATAATTTTATATTTTATAATAAAAATAATTTTATAAATTTATAAGACAATGCTATGGGGTCTCGACGGTGGGTCCCTTTGTGTCCTTATAGTAAAATTTTTTTTACATTTTTTTGCAATTTTTTTTTATAAAAAAAATATATATATATATATAGATAAAATATATTTGACTTTTTTAATTTTTTTTCTATTTAAAAAATCTCATGGGGGTCACAAAGGGACCCAATGTCGGGACCCCATAAATTTACCGAATTTAATATATTACATCAAATATTTAGCCTCCATTTAAATTCAAAAATTATCTCCTATTATCTTATCAAATATTAAAACAATGATAATATTAAAAAATAATATTTCAAGAATATTTTATCTTGCATTTTTCATCTAAAATCAACACATCTGATCTCTAAATTTGAACCAGATCTTATATATTCATATAAATTAAATATTTTTCTTAAATTAAATATGTTATAAATATATTTATTTTATAAGAGTGCTTTCATAAGATTGGCTAAAAATCAAATCTAACGAGATTTTGAATAACCAACCTTATTTTCATTTTATATTGAATTGATCAAAAGCTAAATATTTTTATTTATGTGAAGAGTAAAGTAAAAAATAATGCTAAATATGACTTATCTTAAGATTAGTCAAATCTTTAATTTATTATTTTATTCTTTTTATTTTGTTATTTTACTATCTTATTCTTCTTTGTTTGTTATTTTTTAAATATCGATTACTAATTTAATTTAAATATAATATGATTAGTAATTATTTTTTAAAACTCATAATTCAATTACAATATAATTATTAATCAATATATAGTAAATAGAATAGTCAAATATGAAAAAAATAATTAATTTCATAATTACAAATAATTAAAAAAATTAATTATTAATTATTCTGTATCTTAATAAATAGAAAATTTAATGTAAAATTTTGACATGAATAATTAAAGTAAAAAATTAATTATTTTATTTAATTATTATAATTTTAAAAAAATAACCATTCCAAAATAAAATTTATGTAAATGGAATAACTAAAAATTAAAAGAGTGATGCTGAGGGCCAATCTGGCTGTCTTTAGTGTCAAAAATAGTCTAATACAAAAATACAATAAATTTTTTTTAAAAATAAAATGAAAAGATACAATAAAAAATAGAATTAAAAAATAAGATGAAGAAAACACAATAACAATATATAATAAAAAAAACACAATAAAAAATATAATAAAAAAATAAAATGAAGATGATTTTAAGAGAGCATTCGGCACTCAGCTGAACAGAACTGTCGCCGACCATCGTGAGTGACATCACCCATGCCATTGGAACCGTTTTCCTTTGGCGAAATCACCAAACAGACCCATTTCAGATTTAAGACTGTTGGAAGAAGGTGGGAGGTCGCCGAAAGTCGCAGTCCCAAGAGTGAAGTCGTCGGAGGGAAACAGTCCCGATAGCATGGACGATAACGCTATCGAACGCCAATAGTGTCGGGGGCTGCTTTTCACACGAGAATCGGTTGGACCGACCCTAGGATATTCCAAATTAAAATTTATGTTACATTATTAAAATTATATTATAATAATAACTAATTTAATGAGAGTGCTATAATGAGATGGAAATGGGTTAGACATTATTTTAACAATAATGTGAGGAAGCAACCCACACACCAGCAGCCCTTTCACATGAACAGTGTGGCTATATTGTAGTTGCACTGTTCATGTGAGGAGACTGCTGGTTTGTGGATTGCTCCCTAGCACAACTCTTATTTTAAAGGGTAATGTTACACAACCCATTCCTTCGTCTCATTAGTACTCTCACTTGATGTGGAGCTGCCACTTGGCCAAAAAAAAAAAGAAAATTTAATTTGTTGGACTTATCCATCTCTCCTCAACAATGAGTTTACCCAATTGGAGGAGGTGGGAGGCCGTCGGGTGTCGTCGTCGTAAGGGTGAAGCCATCAGAAGAAGGCAGTTCCGATGATATGAATGGTGACGCCATCGAACGTCGATAGCTTCGAGGATTACATTTGACACGAGAATCGATCGAACCAATCCCAAAATGTGCCAAATTAAAATTTATGTTACATTAGTTAAAATTATATTATAATAATAACTAATTTAATGAGAACGTTATAATAAGGTAGAAATGAGTTAGACCTTATTTTAACAATAATGTGAAGGGACAGCTCACGTACCGAGAGTCCTCTCATATAAACAGTGCACCTGTAATGTTTATTCGAGGGAGTTGTCGGTACGTGAATTGTCCCTGATACAACTCTTATTTTAAAGGCTAAGGCCCCGCTTGGATTCGGAGATGAGATGAGTTGAGATGAGTTTGGTTTATTTTTTAATATTATTATTATTTTGGGATTTGAAAAAAATGTGTTGGAATTTGAAAAAGGTGTATTGAGATTTGAAAAAGGTGTATAGAAATTTGTGTTTTGTATAAAAAATTATAAAAATATAATGATGAAATGGAAGTGAGTTGAGATGAGCTCAACTCACTTCCCAATACAAGCGGGGCCTAAAACTACACAATCCGCTCCTTCAGCTCATTAGTACTCTCGCTTGATGTGGAGCTGCCACCTGGTTTAAAAAAAAGAAAATGAAAATCTAACTTGGACTTATCCATCTCCACTCAACAACGAGTTTGCCCAGTTGACACATCCATCCATCGCACTACCCATCTCATCCCCTCAATCTTCCCTGCCATGCACTAGCCCTCCCCTCCCCTCCCTTTCCTTCCCCTCCCTTCTCCTCTGGCCGCATTTCCAGGGTGCCTTCCATCTCCGACAACGAGTTCGTAGGTTGTTTGGACCGTCCCTCAATCTCCCCTGTTCCAGACCGTCTCCATCTCCGACAACTAACTCCAACAAGATCCAGTACACTTCCACAGCTTCAATTGCCGACAAATGAGATCCATCAACAATTAATTATTTCGATCGAAGTTCATTAGCTCCCCAAAAATAAAAAGACAGAAATGGTAAAACAGAGAGATTAAAATCAACAATATTCCAATCAAGATCACCTCCAAAATCTCAAAAAATCAAGTAGAGACGAACACAACGCATCCAATGATCTACCTTGAGTCTGATGGAGGAAAAAAAACGGAAAGACAGATGCAGCTGCGGGCTTAGTGCGGTCTATATGGCAACGGAGATGGAGGTCGGAGACGGTCAGAGCAGTGCGAGGAGTTGGTTGTCGGAGATGATAGTTGGGTCCTGAGTCCAGAGAAAACTGGGTGAGGTGAGGGGAGCAGCGATGGAACCTGTCGGAGATGGAGTCTAGGTCCGGCGTTGGAGATGAGTTCGAAGTGGGAGGGGAGGGGATGAGTTGCGTGCGTGGTGCCAACAGAGAGAGAGATGCCAAATCCACTTCCACGTCAAGTGGGAAGAATAAACGGGACCCTAAAACAGCGGTTCCTTAGCATTTTCCTTTTCATTATAATTTGAAGGACCATGCTACTCATTCCTCGGGATTCGATAGATTCCGATGAGAGATTTTTTTTAAGGTGTTTTTTATATAATTTTTAAATAAATATTTTTAAATAGTATTATAATTTTTTTAAAAATATTTTAAAATGTTAAAAAAATCATGTAAAAGAATATAATTTTTTATATAATTTTTTTTAACATTTTAAAATATTTTTTAAAAATAAAAAAAATTACATTACTATTTAAAAATATTTATTTAAAAATCTTATAAAAAATGATTATCGAGATCAAAATGAGAATGGCATTTAGCATTTTTCTAATTTGAAATGCCAATATTATTAAGGAAATGCTAGTTATCTCTTTAAAAAGTATCCGATCAATCCCGTTTTAAAATTTTATTTTATTTTTTCAGTTTTTTTTATATGATTTGTAAGTAGGTATTTTTAAATAAAATTGTAATTTTTTTATATTTAAAAAAAATATTTTAAGATGTTAATATTTTATTTTACATGATTTTTTTAACATTTTACAATATTTTTTAAAAATATAAAAAAATCACAATATTATTTAAAAATACCTACTTAAAAATCATGTAAAAAACTGAAAAAATAAAATAAAATCCCAAAACCGGATGGATCGGAACACTTTTTAAAAGAATAAATAGCATTTCCCATATTATTAATAATATTACCTCCTTTGATTTCAAGAACATTTTAAAAGTTCTTTGAAAACGACAGAACATGAACTAATTATAAAGAAACATGAAACGTGGCCACATGAAACAACTCTCGGAAGTTGGAACGTCGAATGAGACCATGGAAAGGTAATAGTGAAACATGTTACCAAGTAGTACGATATCATGCTAAACTGAACTTTTCCATGCAACTTTCATGAACCTCTCTAGCTAGTATTTTCAGAACTGCAATATCATATATGGGCCGCACAATCTATCCACTTATAAATCTGTAGCACAACATGCATGATTTCATTGATTTGGCTGATCGGCTTTCCTTTGATTAACATACTGTGTAAGGTTTTTTAAAGCATATTTATTATAATGTATGTATTGCACTAGTACCGTAAAATTGTAAGTGTGCTCGATCCTTTTTATGCAGGAATAGATCTCGGTTCCCTACATGAGCTTAAGTCGTCCTCATCTGCATGCATGCTTTAGATCAGTAGTGCGCTGCGGAACTGGGGCAGTGCATAACTTTTTCACCAGGCCAGAGATCGAAGGACTTGTTCCTTTCTTTTAAACACTTCTTTTTACTTTTTAAGTGCCATCCCAGATTTGTTCTCTGCTTTGGCTCCTTTTCAAACTTTTTGGTTTTCTTTCCCATTTCTTTGCCGGGTTGGCATGGCATCTCTTTCTTATAAAGTACTCATGTCGGTTTTCACCCCCCCCCCCTTTTTTTTGGGTTTTTGCACATTCCTTTTAACCTTTTTTTATTAATCTTATCATTTATTTAGTGTTAAACTTGCCGTTCTTTGGTATCCTTGTTTGGTATTTTGCCCTGTAAATATACTCAGAATATATGTAGCAGAATAGTGGTACCAATGCCATCTACACGTTCGTCCTTCAAACGTACTAGTGTATCATTCAAAGATGAATACGCATGAGTCTTGTCTCTTGTCCAAGGATTTGTGTGTAAAAATGCAAAAAAGTTTTATTTCAGGAAACTCGGATCATTAACCTGTTTTGCACGCGTTCTGTTTGTGTATATATATATAGCTTGATCATATTTATGCTTTAATTTCGTTGTGATCACTAAAAGCTTAGCCTTTCCATGTGTGGATGTTAATTAAAGAATCGTGGATTTATATTTGGGGATGGTTGCGGTCAACATCAGACCAGAGAGAATATATATCTTTTAGGAGATGATGATGGAAAAGGGTTTTAAAAGCGAATGCATGCATGAGAGAGTGCAGGCTGGCATATTATCAAAGAAAGAGTTGGCAAAAGGAAGCGGTGGAGCATAAAGCTATTGATGAATCAATCATGTTTAAGTATATATCCAAACGATCATCGACCTTTATTCCAAGATTTTTGTGCGTTCTAGACATCAGACATGCATGATCTAAAATTAGCTGCTGCAAAAATGGCTACGGGATATTTCGTTTTACATAAACTGGCCTACGTGGTTTAAAATAATTGTTGGGTAATAAATTTCATATAATGTGAGGATAAGATTTTGTGTATGCTTACAAGTAATGTACGAATCTCTCTTGTTAAATCGATTTTATGAGATGAGTTAAACTCATAAATTTTTATGTGGTATCAGAGTCTGCTACATGACGAATAGAGATCCATACTACTTATCTCGTAACAAAGACTAAAAAAATTACTGCCATGTACGTGAGGGAAAATATTGTAGAATAAATCTCATATTGTTTGTGGATAAGGTTTTAAGCATGATTATAAGCAATGTGTAAACATTTCTTGTTGAATCGATTTTATGAGATGAGTTAGGTTTATGAATTTTTACAATAACATCATCATACCTCTCTCCCATTTTGATTTAACCCAAAAAAGTAACTACTAATTCTTTAATGGTACATATAAATCTTAATTAAATTATAATTCTGATAATTTGGACATATAATAATTTAGCATACCATTCATTGGAATATAATTTATCTGCGCTCATGAATATGTATTTTCAGCCCTCCGCGGATTCTCTGTCCTCAAATAACCTTCATGGTTCCCTCGTTTAATTCCACCGCAACACTTTAATCCTACTAACAAGAGGGTCTAGAGAAGGGTGTTTACTTCCCGCCCCCACTTGGGCCGCGTGGGAGCGGGATCATCTGCAACAGTTCTTCTGGACTCGGGATCATCTGCAACAACGAATTGCTTTCTACCCATAGCTGGCCGTCCTAGATACAAGTTGAGAAGGGTGTTTACTTCCCGCCCCCACTTGGGCCGCGTGGGGTCTGGTCCTCCCAAAGGCCCAAACCGGCTAGTAGATAGTCCAGTACATAACCAATGAACAAAAGATGACTAGCATGAACCTAACATCTACTCAGATCACAGTTCATATCGTTGAACAACATGCACGCTGCATTAAATGATCTGGGAAGCCAACTCAACAACAGAGTCGACGTCTATTCATCTATGTGGAGAAAATAGTGCATACACCTCCCACCTCTTACTTGGCGTAGGAGATAGGTTGGCCACCCACACATGATATACGGCAGGGCAACGGCTAGGATAACAGGGGGAAACTTGCCATTGGTACGCTATCCCGTAAACCCTTCTACAATCTTTACATTCTCACACAGAGATCATTCTAACTTACAGTAGGAGAGGTATAAATATATATTGTGAACTTTATAATATTTATTAAATATACATGATTTCACTTATATTATATTTATTATTTATAAGGCCTCGTTTAGTTATATGAATACCACGAGATAAAATAAGATAAAAAAAAATCTAGAAAGAGTAATGAGATATTTGAAAATAGTAATGAAATTGTTAAAATAATGTTAAAAATTATTTTTTAATATAATTTGTGTTTTAAGATTTAAAAATGTTAAATTATTTTTTGTATTTTGTTTAGTTGTTTGAAAGTCTGAAAAAATTGTAATAATTAGATAATAATTAAATAAAAATATTAAAAGTTTGAAATTGAAAACTATTTATATTTGGATGGTGGTCAAAAGTTCAAATAAGATAGGTTGAAACTAGCTATGAAACCAATTGGGGCATAAATATTATATGGCACGTTCTACACACTAATCTATTTTTGGGGTTAAAAAAATGTGAATTATCACTCATCTCAAAAATTTTAAGCGAAGAAAATATATATATTTTATTATGAGTAATTATACATATAATTGTGAGGTGCGTAATTACCGCATAATCGTTTTTAAAAAGAGTGGGATTAAATATTGAAAAATTATTATTTTTTATATGGGTCCTATATTTTATTCATTTTTTTCAAAATGATTATGCGACGATTATATAATTCATAGTTATAAATATCTTTTTATTTTATTATTTATTTAATAACTCAACACTTATTTTTTAGTGTCGGCTAGGGAGGGTTTAACGCTTGAATCTTAAATTAAATAGAATAAAATGTAGAATTATGATTCAAATCAAGACCTCTCAAAGCACTCCTAATAGAGTAATTAAATGTTTACTTTTTGTAAAATTTAGCTCAAATTTAACTAAAAGGTCAAAAATCACATTCCAACTGACTATTTAAAATACAAAAATTATAAAAGCATTAACAGTATTTGCGCTATATGTAGCGCAACACTGTTCATCTTTCAAATCTTATTTTATTATTTTTTGTTTCTGTAGCACAAATCGTTTTCAACGTTGCCGGTGTTCAAGTCAAGGTTCGACCATCCTTTGGCCAAGGTTCGACACACCACCGGCATCAGACAACGCCGACGACTAAATTCCAGGCGATCCCAGCTCCGATCAACCTCTGATAGCCTCCCACGTGCAGATCGAAATTCGAAATGGGTTTCAAACTATTTGAAATCCGTTTGACCCACTACCAACTGTTAACGGCTACAACGCCGACATTTTTAGACTCGTCTCACTCCGACAACCAACTCGGTAAAATTTTATTTCTGGCAACGTCACCGATATCTCCCACGTGCCTCACACGTTCTCCGACAACAATATTTTTATTTTTATTTTTTATTTTGTAAAATAAATTTTATTGAAATAAAATATAAATATTTTAAAAGATATAGAGAAAAAATAAAGATGCTGATGGATGGTGTATTATAAAAATGAATAGCTAAAATGAAATAAATGAATTTTTAACTCTTTAAAATAGAAATAAATTAGCTACTCCATTGAGAGTACTTTTATAATACCAGATTAAATCAATTTATTCAAAAACCTTAAGATCATAGTATTTATTTAGTATTTTAACAAAAAGTTTGAACAAGAATAGTCACTAATTACACACAAAACGTATTTGTGTTGGTTGTTAGTAAAAATATTGTTATTTGTGACCTTTACAAACACACTAAACACATATCACAATTTGATTTATAAGATTATTATTATTTTTAATTAAATTATGCCACTTAAATAATGTATGATGTAAAGACTTCCAAACGAAATCATTCGTTCTGCCAACATGACCCAATTTCAATTTGTTACACAATAAAATACAATTAGCTTACTAGTTGCTAAGCCTAATGCTCCGATAAAGGCGTTTCCTTGAAATTCTCTAGCGCAAATTAAGCCTTAGTTTGGATGTTGAGATAAAATACAAACTATCTTATCTGAGATATCATTCATTTCTTATCTAGAAAATAAAAGCATATCTCATCTAGGATTTCTCAACTATCGCTATAGTAATACTACAATAAGGCTAACTGCCCACTTTTTCTTTTTCTTTAGCAAATAAAATTCATTAAAACTAAATAAGGTAATGCAAGAGGAAGGAGTTGGATTTCCCAACAAGTACCCCAAAACAAAAAATTATATTGCACAAGAGATGGAAAGTGAATTTATTTAAGACCAAAAACATGATTTTTATTCATATCCAACAAAGGAACGTCATCTTAATAAAATATAAAAAAAAGTTGTTTGCAAAAAAACGACCAAACCACCGCAAAGAACGTTGGTATCTTCGTGTAAGGCAGGGAGAGGAACGGATGCACTGTCGCTTGATATCTTGAAATATTTGCTGAAGAAATCTACAAACTCTTTTTCGAGATCACTAGTTAAGAAAAGCAGTAACATAGATGAAAAACTCACATTTGTGCTAGATCATTGGCAACGGGCTTGCGGCGGTGGTGGCACGTGCACCACACACGCCGATAGAGAAAGAGAACCAACGGTCAGATCAGAGAGATTGGACACCGCTAAAGCTACCGAATCCGTGTGTGGCTTCCATCGTCACGCCAAAACACCACTACGCATGGGTGATGCGTACAGCCAGAGTTATACATGCATCGCATGCATCCATTAAAATTGCAAATACACCTCCTGGACTTGAAGATCGACAGTAGTAGAGATGTTGTAGGCCGTGCATGATGGTCCCAGGTGTCCGGCAGGCAGAAGACCGGCATGATGAGGTTTTGAAACAAAAAAGCAACATAAATCGGTTGGAGAAACACTAAACATGATTAAAAAACTACCAACAACTAAAATAAAACTAACAAAAAAGTTGAAGGGAAGGGGGAGAGGTGGACAAAGCAAGGGCTCCGAGCCACCCCTGCCCGAAAGGGGGAGAAAAATACTCGGGATGGGCTGGCCGAATATCGCCTAGAGAGCGAGTAATAATATGAAAGAAAGACAAGCTGACCAAATCTTTTTACACTAACATCATTCATCGGCTAACTGCCCACTTTTAATATATAATTGTTTGCTGAAAATTTTCATTTTATATTAATATATAATTAGAAAAATATTTTTCATTTTTTATAAATTGCAGTTGGATGTTAGAATCGTATGAGACGAGTTCATCTTTACATTATATAAAAATGTATAAAATATTATATATAATATAAAAAATATTATTTTATATTACATATAATATTAAAAGACCAATGTAAAATATATATTATATTGAACCAGTCCAATTTTAAAATGCTTAAAATTGGAACCAGACCGATATCAATTAGTCTTGACATTACGAAAACTGATTTTGAATCGATACTAACCCAAAACTGGACCAATTTCATTAAGAATTGATCCAATCTGATTTTTTTATTTTTCCTTACATCCCTAATCCAAACACAATTTTTACGGAACCTGAATGTAGTCCATGTTGATGTGTGTTCTGCACTCCTGAGTTGAATTGCAATTTCCAATCCTAATCTGCAACAGAAAAAATAATGGGTTGGGTTCCTCGACCCTGAGAACTCTCTGAAGCTTTTGTTAAAGACAAAAGTGAATATATTCAAGACAATAATTCAAAAGAGTTTCAGATAGATGTTCATACCTTTTTCGAGTGATCTATTCTTTCTTTTATATGGGCTGAAATATTGATAAGATACAAGTGTAATTATCCAGGAATATCGGGGAGCAGATTAATCCCCTTCGCATCCTAGGTTTCCTGAGATCATTTATTAATTTTGTTTCTTCTCAATAATATCTCTAGTAATATGATTATCTACGAGCGATCAGTAGATATCTTTGGATATTCACATCAATCCGCATTTAATGCAATATGCAACTCTGCCAGGCATTAAATGTTTATAGGATCTCCGATCATCATACTATCAATATGTCAGGAATAACTATAACGAGTTAACTAAATTTATTGTCTTTGTATAATAAGAATTCATATGGGAGGAGTTTAGTTTGAGTAGAAAGTACTCAGAATCCAACTGAAGGAATTTTACCGAATACAATTTCCTCTAAATCTCTGAAAGAAGGGTAATAGGCGGGCGCCATTCCGAAGGGCGCCTACTACCTTATCCTCTATCGCAATTATCCCCCTCACAGTCCAAAATTAAACTCATTGGATGGCCAACAACAGACAAACATCAGTTGTCTTTCGGGTAATGATACATTTGTGGTTCATTTACTAGTTTACCATTTGTACCATTTTCTCATTTTATTTATAAAAACGATGCTAGCTTCTCTATTTTATTTTTCTTTATTAAAACTTATAGTTTAAGTCTTATCTCTTTTATGTTAGAAAATGTGAAATGGATGATGTGATTTCTAAAGTATACAGTAGAATTTTTTTTCACTCACGCCTAAAATAATCGGATTGAGCTTGCCCGTTCGTTTCTTCTCTCCTCTGCTCTCTATCTCTCACAAACCAACTTATAAGCCCACTAGCTCACAAGCCCACAAGCCCGGACTCTGAGCGCACTCCGAACCCAGACTTTGAGCCCACTCCGAGCCCAGACAACGAGCTTACCTCAGCTATGGTGAGAATATTTCTGACTGTTTCTAACTGTTGTGAATTATGTTCGTGGTGCATTTACTGTGGTATGAAAAAAAAGAACGAGAAAATTACTTGAAAACTCTGAAATATAGAATTGAATTTGTAGACACGTATTTGCAAGCATACACATGAATTAAATTTGTATACCATGTACTTATTGTGTTTGAGCTTGAGCAAAGTTTTTTAATTTAATATGGTATGAAATTATACTTTTGTGAATTAAATTTGGATAACTTATTTTCAGTAATTAATTTAGATAAATTAGGCTTAATTGTTGCAAGCATAACTTATAATCATCTTGCTATATTTGGTAAAATTAGCTTAATTGTTGTAAGCGTGACCTATTTTAATTGTTTTAGTTGAAAAAGTAAAATTTAACTAAAAAAAAATTGTACTTTACATTTGAAATAATTTCCAAGATAAAGTCAATCTTTTAACAAATAATGATTTTAAAGGTTAAACTATTTGATATTATTCAAATTGTAAGATGTTGAGTCTAATTATTAAACTAATCATTTATCACTCTAATATTGTCATTTTAATTCTGAGAATAAATTAAACATAAGGGATATTTTCTTTAACCCATAAAAAAAATGTAAATGATAAATTTATTACTCAAAATCTTGTTGTTATGAAGTTCAAAGATGTGATATATAAAAAAATGCATTAAATGCCTTAATGACTATGAAGATGAAATCAAATGTTGGTGATAAGGATATTGTTGAAGATCCAAAAGAGGGAATGTCATTTTCTTCAGTTGAGGAAGTAAAAGCATATTATACAAAATATGCAAAACAAGTTGATTTCAGAGTGACAAAGCGAAGTTCCAAAGTTGGAGAGGATGGAAAAATAAGATATTTCACCCTTGGTTGTGTCCGTCAAGGCATGTCTACAAGCACATCATCGAATATTCTTAAACCGAGATCCATGGAACACAATGGATGCAAGGCAAAGATCAATGCAATATTGGGTTCTGAAGGTGAATTTTGGTTGACTCGTGTTGTCCTTGGGCACACTCATATCCTTAGTCCTGAAAAAGCAAGATATATTAGATGTTATAAAAGGTTGGATGAGCTGATGAATAGAAGATTCTAATATAATGATTTGGCCAGCATTTCATTGAGCAAGAATTTCAATTCTTGCATCATTGAGGCATGAGAGCATGAAAATTTAACATTTGGATAAAGAGATGCACGTAATTACATACGTGAGATCAAATTACTTCAACTTGGGTTAGGAGGCGCCAAGGCATTACAAAACTCCTTCACTTGTATGCATGCACAAAATGATGATTTCCATTATGTCGTTGATATTGACAATGAAACCAATTGCGCAATATATTTTGGATGGATGCACGTAGTAAATGATAATGTTATAAATTTCAACACGACGTATTTGACTAATGCATACAAAATGCCATTTGCTCCTTTTGTGGGTGTTAATCGTCATGGTCAATCAATTTTTTTTGGATGTGACTTGATTTCTGGGGAGAACACAAACATGTTTGTATGATTATTTGAGTCATGGCTTAAGTGCATAAATGGCTGCGCACCGAAAGCCATTATAACATATCAAGATAAAGCTATGCAAAATACAATTGTTAAAGTGTTTCCTAAATCTTGCACTGGTTTTGCTTGTGGCATATAATAAAAAAAGTTTTTGAAAAATTTAGGTCACACAGTCAATATAATGGCATCAAAAGTCAGCTACACTTGTTTTTATTTTTCAGGATTATTTCTTGAATGTTGTGTTATCTCTTTCAATTATTATAGAAAATAATATTTTTCTTTGAATTGTGCACATAGGTTTGCTTATGACACATTGACTCGTGATGAATTTAAGTATTGTTGGTTGCAATTCCTTGATAGTTTTGATCTACATGATAATCCATGGTTTAGATGGCTATATTCTAAGCATCATCTTTGGGTGCCAGCGCACATGAGGAACAAATTTTGAGCTCGAATGTCAACTACTCAGAGAAGCAAGGGTATGAATGCATTCTTTGATGAATATGTAAATTCAAAGACAGTGTTAAAAAAATTTGTAGATCAATACGATAATGCACTTAGGCGCAAGATTGAGAATGAGCTTGCAACTAACTTCAGTTTATTCCACATACAAATTTCGTGCATAATTCCAAGCAGCGTATGCAAATGCAAAATTTAAAGGAGTTCAAGAACAGTTAAGAGGGTTGATTTATTATTGTGCATCAATGGTTCAAAGGGAATGGAGAATTTTTACATATCATGTGGCCGACAAGACCCAAATTATGGATGAGTTTAGAAAAAGTACAAAATATTTTGTTGAATTTAACGAGGAAGAGTGCGAAACAAGCTGTACATGTCAGTTGTTTGCTTTCAAGGAGATTTTATGTAGACATAATAAGGAATAGTTGTTTGCAAAATATTTCATTGATAGGTGGAGCAAGGATCTAAAACGAGATTACACGCTTGTTCAAAGTCTGAGTCGCGATAGTTTGAGTCATAGTCTAAATGCACACCGAATTAATAAATTGAACAATACTTTTTACAATATCTCTTTAATTGTAGGCACTTTAGAAGAAGGTTGTGCAAAATTATTGATTCAGTTATGTAAGTTGAAGTTGGAGTGGGTCAACGTTCAACCAATGTGTGATAATCGTTCAACCGAGTTGCCAAGGGTGACGAAAGGGTCTTGTAAATTAAAAAGTCTTGTAGCTGTACATAGTAAGGGCAAGCCAATTTAAAAAAGGAAACAGTCCACAACTGAGAAGGCATTGAATATGTTGAAAGTAAGTAAGACTCAACTATCTTAGGTAAGTCAAATGGTTTAGGTATTTTGTATTTTTAAATTTAGTTTCGTAACTTATTAACATTAACTATACATTTTGAAATTATGAACAGAAGAATAGACGCATAGATAGAATAGTTGCAGCAAATTTTGGCTCACCTAGCTTGGCAGAGAATGATTTTCCTATAGCCTCTACTGCTCAATCAATTATGGTATTGTTTGCAAGTCTTTTATATATATATATATATATAAAGTGATTCTTTGAAGAGATTAATTGTGGATTTCTTCTCTATTCTTGGTAGGTACGACCATCTTTTCAACTTTTAGACGATGATATCTCTTATTGTACTCCTACACGTCAAGATGTAGACATCAATATCCGTACGTATTATATCATAACACTTATTTATGTTGAATTTAAATATGATTCAAAATAATACACTCACTAATTTAACCACATAATTAATGCAGCTTTAAGATGATAAATAAATTCTTTAATCATATTGGCTAGACCTTAATGTTGCAAACTAAGTAAGATACAAGGTATATATACATTCATTTTTGCGATTAGGAATGAATTTTCTTACATCCTGTAATTTTGAGTTTTTCTTTACACAATTGATGGTCTACCCTTTCTAGAACATTGGATTATATTTTATATATACACTTGTATAGTAAGATTTATAGAATTGTGGAATTTTTACATAAAAGAGTCTTGAAAGAATTATTATAGGCTTGCTTTGCATTTTTGCTATCACGATTGATTTGGTATTCTTTTATTGTGACTTGGAAGAATAATTGTGGTTTTGGTGATTTTTAAAAAAATGGATATCAAAGACATAAATTCTGAAAATAACATTTGAGGAGCTCTAACAAGCAAGGTGATTGTTGTTGACCTTTTTTTTTTTGTATTTACTGCAAGATGAGATATTGCAAGATAAGTGTATTGCAATGTTGCAATTTTGAGGATATGCTTTATGTTAGTAATTAATTGGAAGATGTTGCCCAGATGATTAACACAAGGGGGGGTGAATTGAGTTGTATTTAAAAAAAAATTATAAATCAAATATATAAAATATAAAATATAAACAAAATATGAAACAATAATAAATATAAAAAGTAAGGGTAAGAGAGAAGCAAACTCAGTATGTTAACGAGGTTCGGCCCCACTGCCTACGTCCTCGCCTCAAGCTATCCCTTGAGGATCCCCGAATTCACTATTCAATCTCCTTCAGGTGGAGATAGAAACCTATTACACTTTTGAGCAGCACCGCTCCAAAGAATCCGTGTAGAACACCCTCTACACTTCCCATTACCTCACACTTCTACACATACAAGGGTTATACACACCATTTTACTGATACAAGAATTGATAGTGGGTAGGCTATCAGAAAACACTCCTCAATGAGTGAAATAAAAATAATGCAGCGCAAACTATATCTCTCAAAATGAATAAGGGTTAAGGATCAATGCTTAGAGAAGAGAGAATGAAAGTTTTGAATGAATGTTGTATGCTCTTGGTGTTGTCAATGTGAAGCTCTCAAATGATCTATTTATAAGCATATGAGACTTCATATTCAAATTTAAAAAGATTCACATGTCAAAGACATCATCATTCACTTTTCAAAAATTTCAAACCTAATCTTTTTACTTTTTACATATGACAAAAGGAGCACACTTTACTTTTCAAAAATTTCAAATCTAATCTTTTACTTTTTGCATATGACAAAAGGAGCACACTTTACTTTTCAAAATTTTTAAATAAAGACATCTACATTTTGCATAAGTCAAGAAAAACATCCACCACTTTTAAAAATATTCAAATAAAACATGCACATGTGAAAGATGACAATCAATCATCTTAATATTTTCAAAATTCAAACATTTAATCATGTCATGCATATGTGAAAGATGATAATCAATCATCTTTCAAAATTTTCAAATTTAATTTTCAAAATATTCATGCACATGTGGAAAATGTATTTTAATGCTTTATGATAAAATATTAATTTTGAACCTTAATCCTAATTTCGAATTTTTAAAAGATTTACAACATTATTCTATGATTTTAAAGTGAACTTGTTCCCTTCTTACTCATGCTTGCTTCCTTGATGTGCTTGATTCTATTGTATGGACAACTTGAACTTGAGACTCCTTTATTCTTTAAATTTATTTGTTATCATCAAAATCCATGTGTAGATTTACACGAAACTTGAAACCTTGAGTTCAACAATCTCCCCCTTTTTGATTATGACAAATGCTTGATAGAACTTGAAATCTGTATTAATACTTAAGTTCCCCCTGAGAATATGCGTTAGTTATTCAAGCAAAAATATAAATATAATTCCAAGCATATATAACAAGTTTAGCAATTTAGACAATGTTAATATTCTAGTCTAAAACTTCTCCCCATTTTAACATCATTAAAAAGGAATCATAATTAGCTCAATAAGATATATTCTTACAATAACCAATAGACAAATAAAACGCTGCGTTAGTAGAGACTGTAGAGAATTCGGTGCGTAACCACACGTATTCGACAAAACCTGCAAAGGCTGGAGGCCTAGTTCTGATAATTCAGTGTGGAAGGAGATTTTGTAAAGAGTTAAATAATTGAAATCACCCGTGCCCGACAAAACCTGCAAAGGCTGGAGGCGTAGCTCTGGCAATTCGGTGCAGAGATTTGATCCGCTTGATGTTGCTGAAAAATGAGATATTATCAGGATTTGTAAGCTTATTTTGTTCTTATTTCCGTTTCTATAAGAGCAATCCCTAGTTTTATCTATTTCGCATCAAGTTTTTTTCTCATCTTTGCAATTTACTTGCATTCTCATTCTACAATTTTTCAATGGCTCGTAGATTTCCCTTCAGTGCTTCTCTTGATCAAGATTTGAGGTATCATTCACATCAGTCTCAATCTATTTCTGCATCTGTCGTGGGTGCCATGAAGCAATAAGAGACTGATTTAGCTAATAAATCAGATCATGACGCCATTTACGAGCTTATGGGTCTCAGAACTCGATACTCATCATCTATCGTCGCGTTTTCTGCTCAGTTGCAGTCCAAAACTCGCGAAATTGAGAAGCTTAGCGAGACTATTTCTGTACTTCAACGACTTGTTTATGAGTCAAACAAAAAAATAGTAGAGTTAAAGCAACAGAATAAGGATTTGAAATCCTTGCTTGCCTCTTCATTTCGATTGCCTAATCTTTTAGATAAGGATGGCATGATGATTTATTAGGAGCAAATGCATTTGAATGATGAGGTTAAACGTATCAAGTTTCTGTAGATCATTTAAGATAATGAAATAAAAGTATCTAGCAGATATCCATGGCATGCATCATTCCTATTTTTCTTCTAATCATGCATAGTCTATCTTCTGGTAAGGGTTTTGTGAAAATGTTTGTCAATTGATCATGTGTACTAGTGAATTATAATACAATATCGCCCTTCTGGACATGATCTCTAAGAAAATGATAACTAATTTCAATATGTTTGATCCAAGAATGTTGTATTGGATTTTTTGAAAGATTTATAGCACTTGTATTATCACATTTGATTGGAATGTGATTGTACATAAGTTTAAAATCCTCAATTTGTTGCTTCATGTAAAGAACTTGAGCACAACAACTATCCGCAGCAACATATTCTGCCTCAGTAGTAGATAGTGCAACATAATTTTGTTTTTTACTAAATCAGGAAACTAGTGCACGACCTAAGAAGTGACATGCTCCACTAGTACTTTTTCGATCTATTTTACAGCCAGCATAATCTGCATCTGTGTAACTGATTAGATCGAAAGATGTGTGCTTAGGGTACCATAACCCGAAGTTAATTGTACCACTAAGATATCTAAGAATGCGCTTAACTGCAATTAAATGTGATTCTTTTGGAGATGATTGAAAGCGTGCACATAAGCACACACTAAACATAATATCTGGTCTACTGGCTGTCAAATATAATAAGCTACCAATCATACCTCGATATACTTTCGAGTCAAATGGTTTACCGGTTTCATCTTTATCAAGTTTAGTGGATGGGCTTATTGGTGTTCCAGTTTCCTTAGTACCTTCCATCCCAAATTTCTTCAGCAATTCCTTAATCTATTTCGATTGATTGATGAATGTCCAACTTTCTGCTTGCTTAATTTGCAATCCGAGAAAGAATGTAAGCTCTCCCATCATACTCATTTCAAATTCTTCCTGCATAGTCTTAGCAAAAACTTGACACATATTTTCATTAGTAGCACCGAATATTATATCATCAACATAAATCTGAATCAAAAGAATATCATCATTTTTGTATTTAATGAAAAGAGTTGTATCAATTTTTCCTCTTGAAAAGCCTTTTTCAATTAAGAAACCACTAAGTCTCTCGTACCACGCTCTAGGAGCCTGTTTGAGTCCATATAGTGCTTTTGTGAGTTTGAAAACATGATTTGGAGAAATATGATTTTCAAAACCTGGAGATTGCTCAACATATACCTCTTAATTTATAAAACCGTTTAAGAAAGCACTTTTAACATCCATTTGAAAAAGTTTGAAATCTTTATAACAAGCATATGCAAGTAGCATTCGAATAGCTTCTAATCTTGCGACTGGTGCATATGTCTCATCATAATCGATTCCTTTTTTTTAATTGAAACCTTGGGCTACAAGTCGAGCCTTATTTCTAGTAATGACTCCGGACTCATCTTTCTTATTTCTAAAAACCCATTTTGTTCCAATGATAGTATGATTTTTGGGTCTAGGAACAAGTGTCCAAATATCATTTCTTTCAAATTGATTAAGCTCTTATTGCATAGCTAGAATCCAAGATTCATCAAGAAGTGCTTCATCAATATTTTTAGGTTCAATCTGAGATAGAAAAGCAGTATGATTGCAAATATTTCTAAGAGATGATCGAGTGTTTACACCTCGTGAAGGTTCTCCCAGAATTTGTTCCACTGGATGATCTTTCACAAATTTCCACTGTTTGGTTACATCTTGTATTAAATTTTGATGATCTTTCCTGATGTCTCCATGTTGGACTTCCTCTATTGTGTTCTCTTTGTTGAGATTGAAGCTTTCCATATTATTTATACCTTCTGTTTCTTCATCAATAGATTTCTTGGAGAGTAAAGAATTAGATTCATCAAATACTACATGCATAGATTCTTGTACAGTCAAAGTCTTTTTATTAAATACTCTATAAGTTTTACTATTAGTAGAATACCCGAGAAAGATACCTTCATTAGATTTTGCATCAAACTTGCCTAAATTATCCCTGTCATTTAAAATAAAACATTTGCATCCAAATACATGAAAGTAATCAATGTTGGGCTTTTTCTTATTCCAAAGCTCATAGGGGGTTTTGTCTAATTTGGACTTTAGCATAACTCTATTTATAACATAACATGCAGTACTTACTGCTTCGGCCCAAAAATAACTATACAAGTTGTTCTCATTGAGTATTATTCTTGCCATCTCTTGAAGAGATCTATTTTTCCTCTCTACTACCCCATTTTGTTTAGGAATTCGAGGAGCAGAAAAATTATGCATAAAACCATTTTCATCACAAAATGTTTCAATATTTTTATTAACAAACTCTTTTCCCTTATCACTTCGGATACTTGAAATAGTATAACCCTTTTCATTTTGAATTCTCTTACATAACTTGGTAAAGGCATTATGTACCTCATCTTTATGAGTAAGAAAGATGACCCAAGTATATCTAGAGAAATCATCAACAATAACAAATGCATAATATTTTCCTCCTAAACTTGCAACTTTATTTGGTCCAAAAAGATCTATGTGTATCAGTTGCAGTGGTCTAGTAGTGGAAATATGTTTCTTGGTTTTAAAAGAAGTTTTTGTTTGTTTACCAAATTGGCATGCATCACAAATTTTGTCTTTAAAAAAAATTGCCTTTGGTAAATCTCTCACAAGATTATTTTTTGAAAGTTTGGAAATAAGTTCCATGTTGGCATGACCTAGTCTTCTATGGCATAACCAATTAGTTTCATTTTGAGTTGAAAAACAAATAGGATCTTGTGAAATAATTTCTTCAAAATCAATTGTATAAACATTGTTGCTTCTAAAATTAATAAAACAAATATTACAATCATGATCATTCAAAATAATGCACTTATCCATTTTGAAAGTAACTGTAAATCCTTTATTATATAATTGACTTATGCTTAAAAGATTATGTTTTAAACTTTCAACAAATAGAACATCTTCAATTATGAGAGAAGACTCATTACCAATTTTACCTATTCCCACGATCTTCCCTTTCGAGTTGTCTCCAAATGTCACGTGTCCTTCTTCTTTAGATCTAAGATCAAAGAACTTAGCCTTGTCTCCCGTCATGTGTCTTGAACATCCACTATATAAAAACCATTTATTTTTGTTTGTGGAGGACTTCATGCACACCTATAAAAACAATTAAAATGATTTTTCTTGGTACCCAAATTCTTTGGGTCCTTTATTTATTAGTATTAGAAGAAACAAAATTTTTAGGTACCCATATGACCCTAATAATCATTGTATATTTTCTTCTAATAGAACAAGCATGATAACTATGACAATTTCTATTACAAAAATTGCAAATAGCATGTGATATATATGAAGAACTTAAGTGATTATAATAGTATCCTTTTTTAACAAAATTATTTTTATGAAAAGAATTTTGAATATTGGACTTTGATGTAGAAGGATTATCAAAGAAGTTTTTATAAGATTTGTATTTTTGTTTCGGCATATATCCCTAGCCTGTCTTGTCAAAAACACATCTTTGACTACCAAGAAGTTTTTCAATTTTTTTTTCCATTCGTAAAGTTTTCAATAATATTTTCTAAATCAGTTTTCTTTTTCTTCAACTCAAGATTTTCATATTTTAAAACAATATTTGTTTTTCTTAAAATATCAATTTCGTTTGTTAAAAAAGAATTTTTCTTTTTCAAAGCAGTATACTTGATACCCAATTTTTCAAATTCCTCATATACCTCTTCTAAAACATTTGGCAATTCTTCATATGAAGGATCTTCAATATTATCAAGATTTGTTACCTCAATGTCATCTTTAGCCATAAGACAAAGATTTGCTGATTCTCCATTGCTTACTTCACTATCTGAGCTACTTGAATCATCATCCCATGTAACTTTCATTGCTTTTTTGCTTTTATTTCGATCTTTCTTTAGCAGATGACAATCTGACTTGATATGACCAGACTTATTGCATTTATAACAAATTAAAGTGTCATTTGTACCTGAATCTTTCTTGGAAAACTTTTTGAAAGATTTTCTTGAAGGAGTTTTATTTTTCTTTAAGAACCTCTGAATTCTTCTTGTTATCATCGCAACTTTTTCATCTTTGTCGTCATTTTCCTCATCTTCATCACTTTCACTTTCATGTGGAACAGTTTTAAGTGTCAAGCTCTTCTTTGGCTTTTCTTCTTCTTCTCCTCTTTTCAATGTGTACTCATGGGTGATAAGTGACTCGATGAGTTCATTCATTTCGAGTTTCTTGAGGTCTCTAGTTTCAAGAATCGCTGTCACTTTTGATTCCCAACGTTTTGGTAGAGAGTTGAGAATTTTTCTTACTATCTCCACTTTGGAATAAATTTTGCCAAGAGCTGTCAAACTGTTTATGATGTTAGTAAAACGAGTGTGCATACTAGAAATAGATTCATCATCATTCATCTTAAACATTTCATATTCATGAGTAAAAATATAAATTTTTGATTTCTTGACTTGAGAAGTTCCTTCATAAGTAACTTCTAAGTTATCCCAAATTTCCTTTGCTGTAGTGCAAGTCATTACTCTATTAAACTCATTAACATTGATATCATTATATAATAAATTCATAGCAATTAAATTCAAAGTATAAAGTCTATCGTCTTCACGATCAAACTCTTCTTCTTCCTTTTTGACCTTTACTCCATCAACCACTTTTGTTGGAATATAAGGTCCATTTACAATGCATTTCCAGATTTCTCGACCTTGAGCCTGAAGGAATATTCTCATTCTAACTTTTCAGAATGAGTAATTGTCTCCGCAAAAGAGTGGAGGCCGACTGCTAGATTGACCTTCACCAAATGAAGCTGCAATGTTAGCCATAAGATCTTAACTCAAAAGATAATTAATCTTATAACAGAGTTTTAACTCTGATACCAATTGTTGCCCAGATGACTAACACAAGAGGGGAGGTGAATTGAGTTGTATTTAAAAAAAATAACAATTATAAATCAAATATATATAATATAAAATATAAACAAAATATGAAACAACAATAAATATAAAGAGTAAGGGTAAGAGATAAGCAAACTCAGTATGTTAACGAGGTTCGGCCCCACTGCGCCTCAAGCTACCCCTTGAGAATCCCCAAATTCACTATTCAATCTCCTTCAGGTGGAGATAGAAACCTATTACACTTTTAAGCAGCACCGCTCCAAAGAATCTGTGTAGAACACCATCTACACTTCCAATCACCTCACACTTGGTGATTTAACTATTTCCCGTGTAGAACACCTTCTACACACACAAGGGTTATACACACCCTTTTACTGATACAAGAATTGATAGTGAGTAGGGTATCAGAAAACACTCCTCAATGAGTGAAATAAAAACAATACAGCGCAAACTATATCTTTCAAAATGAACAAGGGTTAAGGCTCAATACTTAGAGAAGAGAGAATGAAAGCTTTGAATGAATGTTGTATGCTCTTGGTGTTGTAAATGTGAAACTCTCAGGTGATCTATTTATAGGCATATGAGACTTCATATTCAAATTTAAAAAGATTCACATGTCAAAAATATCATCATTAACTTTTCAAAAATTTCAAACCTAATCTTTTTACTTTTTGCATGTGACAAAAGGAGCACACTTTACTTTTCAAAAATTTCAAACCTAATCTTTTACTTTTTGCATATGACAAAAAGAGCACACGTTACTTTTCAAAATTTTCAAATAAAGACATCTACATTTTGCATAAGTCAAGAAAAACATCCACCACTTTTGAAAATATTCAAATAAAACATGCACATGTGAAAGATGACAATCAATTATCTTAATATTTTCAAAATTCAAACCTTTAATCATGTCATGCACATGTGAAAGATGATAATCAATCATCTTTCAAAATTTTCAAATTTAATTTTCAAAATATTCATGTACATGTGGAAAATGTATTTTTAATACTTTATGATAAAATATTAATTTTGAGTCTTAATCCTAATTTCGATTTTTTAAGAGATTTACAACATTACTCTATGATTTTAATGTGAACTTGTTCCCTTCTTACTCATGCTTGCTTCCTTGATGTGCTTGATTCTATTGTGTGGACAATTTGAACTTGAAACTCTTTTATTTTTTGAATTCATTTGTTATCATCAAAATCCATGTGTAGATTTACACGAAACTTGAAACCTTGAGTTCAACAGAAGATAAAAGCAACAAAATGAATGGAACTTTGACGATGGAAGGCTGAAATGTTGATTTTGTGAGTTTGGGACTTTAAATTAGTTTGAGCATTTGTAACAATTTAGTGAAAATTTGAATATAACCAATCATTTGGAAAATTAACGATTTTGTAACCATGCTTATAATAACAATAGTATTATTATTGCTGATGTTATGTGGATATGAATCCATTGCATGGTATGCAAAAGCGCACATACGCACCCAAAAGAAACAAAATTTGCATTTTGAGGAAAATTATGTTCCCTCCTTCTCAGCACTATATATGCAGGTAGTTGGGACTAATTGTATGTACTACATGTGTGCCCACCCTACTAATTTCCAGTATGCTCAAACATACATACTAAGACCTCAAATAATGCCAAATTTTTCAGGTAATATCGTTCAAAGTCATTCGTGACATCATTGTAGCCCCTATCAAATATTTTCAAGTGATAAAAAGGAAATGACAAACCATTATAGACTCCCATCATCTAAAATAGGAACATATAAATCTGTGATTATTGATTCCTATATAATACAAAGAAGTTTACTTCCCTCCAAAATATTATTTAGGTTTAAATTTATTATACAAGTCAAACAAAAGGAGTTACTTATTCCAATCAATAAAAAACTCCACATATAAAATGATGGTTGCCCATTGGAAGACAATGACTTTTTAGTTCTCATTTTGATCTCCAACGATATTGCCAACCACAGCTCCAAATAGGTCCAATTGTGTCCTAGTGAAGCTATCTAACTGTGTTGCATTCACCTCAACTATTTGTGCATATATATAAATATTATCAATATTTTAACAATAAAAATGATCTTGGTTGTCTTAGTTCAAGCAATTTAACCATAAAGTCAACATAATCAAAATAAATTTCAGTCAATATATGCACAAAAAAAGAAAAATAAGATGGAAATAACATCATACAAGTAACATCCACAACATATAATTTCAATGATTTTCAATTTGAAATCACTTGGTCAAATAAATATTTTGTCTATTTATTGTTTACTATTATAAATTTACTTCTACATGTGATTCCTAGGATGTGAACCAATAAAAAATAAAAAACGTAACGGGTTTTGTTTTAATTTTTTAAGAAAATAGAAGACTGGAACCAGTTATGAAGTACTCTGTTTTTTCTCATCAAATGGGTGAATGTGACAATGAGTGCATTAGTAAGAAAATTGATTATATTTAAGGAAAACCAGGACAGAAAATTATGAACTTACGAGGCTAATGTCAGTGAAAAGAAGCAAAGCCTCTGATTACAAAATACTCATAGACAAAAGAAGTACAAATCCGAAAGTATGAATCCAAATCTTTTTCTTTCTCAGTACTTTTAGTATAATGAAAATTACAAAATTTATCATTTAGTAAAAAGCCATGATTAGATAAATAATGAAAGTTCTAAGGCCTTCAAGGAAATAGAATTCATTGAAGAAAAAAAAAAGGAAAGATATTCCATATTATTGGGCTTTTTTTTTCCCTTGAGTCGTGTGTTATAATTGTGAGAGCATTGGATCATGGTCTTTTTTTCTTTCCCTCCCTATTTTTGTTTTAACATATTATAAATATTAGCTACCTAAATACATATTGTGTGATTGGTGTTTTATTTTCTTTTGCCATGTGACAATACTCAATCCAATTACCACAAAATATATAGATTTTCTTTTGAAGGGGAAATGGATAATTTATTCTTGATTATGAACAAATTATACTCAACACAGTTATAATAAAATATACAGGTTTATGAAGAATAATGGATGTCCCTGAACTTACAAAGTGATTTTTCATAAATTTTATAAAGCATAGTATACAACCATCCAAGTAATCATCCTAGAAAAAAATTGTAAGAGAAGGAGATTTTGGGGCTTATGACCTGGTAGCTCAGGAGGGTGGTCAACTGTATGGGGTGGCGTTATATTTGGTGTGGTTTCCCCGGAAACTCCCAAACCCTAGACAGATACAAAGACAAAGAGAGTTAGACAGACATATATATATATATAGAAAGAGAGAGAGAGAGAGAGAGAGAGAGAGAGAGAGAGACAAAGGAAAGGGAAGAGTTAGACGGTAACCTCACATTTAAAGACGTAATTGAACAGTGGTCACACTGGAGGAGGCGTGACCCGCTTGTGAGTGATGCCAGAGCTCTTGAGAAAGAGTGTGTGTTAGTATGAAAGATTGATTTTGGGAGTGAATATGAGGGACATGTATCTCACCTTAGACGACACCGTTCATCATTATCGGCGGTTCTGAGAAGAACGAATTTGGCGATTCTAAGAGGAATAAATTCGACATTTCTGAAAGGATCGAGTTTTTTTTAAAGAGAGAGGAACACCGAACGAGTCTTATTAGTTATAGATGTGGGATTTTTTAAAATTTCAAAATGAAACTAAAATAAGGAACAATGATTCAAAAATCGAGAAGGGCATACTTTACGAAAAATCACTTCATAAAAAAAAAATTACTGACAAAAGTTTCAGACTAAAATAAGAGAAGTAGTATCGGTTTAGTAAAGAAAACAAAAAAATAATACAAATAGTAAATGAGTAGTAAATGAACTGTAAGGGTATCATTACCCTTGTCTTTCTACTTCTCCATTTCTCTTGGTTCAATTTTCCATCAATTATTAACAATTCCAACTCTCTCGTGGGGCTCACATTATTAACAATTTTTTTGTTACCTAGTGCAGATGGCGGCAAGTGCAGCTTGTACAATTTACACAATACATGATAGACACACATTACTTTACACAATTACTTGCACAAAACATGCATAAATGTAAGAGTATTTTTATAAACTGTTGTTAATTTTACAAAAATACTCGTACTTTTATGCTTGTATTGTATAAATTATTGTGAAAAAGTATTATGTGTATCATATTTTTTTTTTTCAATTGCAAGTTTGGCTCATTGTGAGAGATATTGGTCTAACCAAATATCAGTGGCTAGTCAAAAGTTGGTTAGATAGTTTAAAAGTGGGTTGTATTGAATTAGGCAAACATCCAAAGCTGCTCCAAAAAAATTTAAGTAGTTGTTGTTCATCTCTAAATTATTATTTTACTCTATAATTATTTCTTACAAACCTGTAAGAACCATAATATCTTCCATGGTTGGAAAATAATAATTTTAAGTAAAAACTAAATTTTTAATTAACATATTGAGTGTATTTACAAAATAGAAAAAAACATTGTTAAAATATATAATATTGTATTATTATTTGAACTTTTTTTAATGGAAAATGAGTAAACTTCATTAATCAGGTACAAAGACCTCAAGAAATTTAACAACAAATCTTATTAACAAATACAATATACTCAATAAGAGAAGGTGTCATATGCCACAACAACTGCACTGGAGAATCCAACCAGGCATTCCTGGAAAGTCTATGTGCTGCTAAGTTTGCAGTCCGAGGACAATGTTGCAGAACACGTGTCAAAACATTGCATGAGTCTTCTGATCTCCAGTACCACATTTCTCATAGGGGCATAACTATCATGGTTATTCACCTCGGTTACCAAATTCAAAGAGTCACTTTCAATCACCAACTGCTGCATACCTATATGCATGCTCATCTGAAGACCACACAGGACAACAAAGGCTTTGATAGTCTCAGGCTCCAAAGCATCATCTTCCCCCATATTAAAGGCCATGATCATAGAGCCAAGGGAGTCACGAAGTAGAGCCCCAACTCCAGTTTTGTCTTGGTCAAAGAACAAAGCACCATCACAATTCAACTTAAGCCATCTTGAGGAAGGATGATTCCACTGGTATCTTTGCCTTGGACCTGAGCCATTCAACTGATGAGCAAATGGGGCATTGATATTAAGTTTGGACAGTACAAACTCAATAACCTCTAAAGGAGGCATATTCAGGTCCTCATGAATCATTATGTTACGCTAATGCCAAAAACCCCAAGCTAGAAGGAAGAATCTTGAAAGTTTCTCAACAGACATGATGTTGAAAGCAAATTGTGCAGTGGCAAAAAAAGAGTTAGAATAGTTCAATGGAAGTAGCTGTGGGAAGTATCGTTCCCAAGCGTCATGAAGAGATGGACAAACAAACAATGCATAAAGACTGTCTTCCAACTAATAAGGACAGAAACAACAAGATCCTAGTATAGCAGTCTCTTTCTTCATCAGCATCTCCTTGGTAGGCAAAATGTCTTTTCAAGCCCTCGAAGCAAAAATACGAACTTTGTGAGGTACTTTCAACTTCCATAAGCATTTCAGAAGCTTTTATTCCTTGACAGAATAGAAGTCTCACCCACATCAGTTGTTAGGAGGCCTTGAAAAATCGATAAGTACTTTTCACAATAAAAGAAACAATGTAGATTATTCTCTTCCACGATTTGCCAAAATCTCAAGTTTTAGTCAAAATTTGGACATAATAATGACATATCATTTTGAATGCTCTGAGAAGACCATGACAGGTGAATAATGAAATTTAATAATGGAACCTATTTATTTTACAACTCTTTATAAATATATCTAAATCTATTTTAACATTCAAATATATCTAAATTCATCTTAAGTAGACTCCATAAAACTCACTCAATTATCTTAACTTACTATTATTCATAAAAAAATTTAACTCAACTAAACATCTAAATACAGTCAAAAAGAAAAAGTTGTTCTTTTTCTTGTTAATTTAAAAAAAAAAAAAGTATACAAAAGAACGACTTCGAATGGCTTGCCCGTGGGCCTAAGATATTGCGGCCTAGAGAATTCAAATTTCGGAAGCCTACAAGATACGAATTAATACATGGGCCGGATCGAGGCCCATTTTGTGATGGCCTAAAAGGTCTTAATATAAGATGCAGAAGCTGGAACGAAAGCACCGTCTTAGTGAAGCCCTAGGGTTTGCGCAGCTCGTCTCAACCGGGGAACGAAAGCACCGTTTCCTCCACTTCCTGTGCCGCCACCATGGGTCGTATGCATAGTCGCGGGTACCTCTTTTTATTCTTTGTATCTATATCTGTATATTCGTTTAATATCTCCTTCTGGAGCTGTCGAAATCTGATGTGCTTTTCTGACATGAATCTAGTAAGGGTATCTCAGCCTCAGCTTTACCATACAAGAGAACTCCGCCAAGTTGGCTTAAGATCTCTTTTCAGGATGTAAGGAAAAAATTCCAATATTCATTTTTGGATTTATATATAAATATGAGTCTGTGTGGATATATGTTTATGTTGTCATTCGTGCTTACTCAAAGGGGCTGTGGTTTTTGTGTGGGATTTAGGTGGAGGAAAACATATGCAAGTTTGCGAAGAAGGGTCTGACTCCGTCCCAGATCGGTGTGATTCTTCGTGACTCTCACGGTATCGCTCAGGTCAAGACCGTTACTGGAAGCAAGATCCTCCGTATTCTCAAGGCTCACGGTATGTATTTGTTGTTTTCTTGATGATTCTTGTGATCTGTTGGAGGCTGATAAATTGCGGTGGCGGTTAGAATTGGAACATTGTGGCCTAAATGCTTCGACTTTAGGGAATCGAGAAATAATGAGAGCCAGTTCTCTACATGTGACGTCTCTTCTTGGTTTACAGTAAAATAGTCTTCCATCACTAGGCTTTGTTTGTGTGATAATTTGAGAACAAATGGCGCTTCAGACCGGATGGGTGCCAAAATTGGTTTCCCACCGGCCAATAGAAACATGCCACATAGGCATTTCGTGGGTTGGTTTGTTTGTTTTTTTTTTTCGGGTCGGGAAACCTATCCAAGGCAGGGCCCTCGGACCCACCCCTACTGTGTAAACCCCGGTCAGCACCCTCGGAAGTTGGGGTTTGTGTTTTGAACCTTATAGCAGAGAATCCTCCTGCCCATGACTACGAATCCCCTTCTATCTCCCTCTCCCTCTTCCTCTCTGTCCCGCATCTCTGTTATTTTCGAGCACTAGCGCATCCCTTCACCCCAGCCCAAGCCCCCATCTGGCTCCTTATGTCGATTCCATACCCAGATCGACCGTCCCCATTTGGAAGTGGAGGAAGAGAGGCGTGCTTACATATATGTTGATTCCAAACGCCTAACGGGCTTAAAAAATACTTGTTCAAAAAGGAGTGCCACTTGCTATGCCTATTATGACAGGTCGCACAAAGCCATTGACATGTCTAGTATATGAGTAGGAAACGAGTTCTTTGGCCTTCAAATTACTCCGAACAATACTTGAACAAATGCCAAAAACCTCCCTTTTTTCTTTCTGAAAACCAGTGAATTCGATGGAGTGGAATAAAAAAATATGCCTGGAACCTCAGAGCAGATCATAATGCAGAATTTGTCACATCAAAAGGGGGTTGGCCGTGTGAATGTGATCCTATATTTATAAGACTGCAGCGCAGAGTAAGTTATTCTGAATCACCTCGAGTGGAATTTGGAAAAGGGAAAAAGAAAAGATAAATGAGAGAGGAGGATTTGTTGAACAGTGATATTAACCATAAATTCAGAAAAATGCCACCACTTTCAGGATCCTAAAACGTAAAGCTCGCAAAGCTTCCCTGCAGTTGGCTGTCTTTGACAGAGATGAAGTCAGCTGGGATGAAGAGGTGAAAGCATTGTCTCTTCTTAATTATCTTCAACCGTTGCGCAGATGGAGACTCAGGCTGGGGTGAAGGGATGCAGGGGCTAGGGCTCGAAAAATTAAAATAACAGAGATGTGGGAGAGAGAGGAGGAGAGAAGGGGAATGGGCAGGAGGAGTCTCTACTATAGGTTTCAAAACACAAACCCATGAAATGCCTATGTAGCATGTTTCTATTGGCTGGTGGGAAACCAATTTTGGCACCCATGCGGCCTGGAGCTTTTTCCTATGAGAAAATGTTAGATATGAGATGTATAATGAGTATTTTCCCTTCAATTTGGTTCCCAAATGAAAATGGTCAGATTCAATTGTTGGATTTTATTTACAACGTCTCCCTCAAGCATTTGATTCTAGTTAGTTACATCAGAAATATGTATTTCTTTAGAATTTATCTGCAGAGTTTGTTTATATGTTTCTTCTTTCAACTGGGTCAGGCCTTGCACCCGAAATTCCAGAGGATCTATATCATCTTATCAAGAAGGCAGTCTCCATCCGCAAGCATCTCGAGAGGAACAGGAAGGATAAGGATTCAAAGTTCAGGTTGATTCTCGTTGAGAGCAGGATTCACAGGCTTGCTCGCTACTACAAAAAGACTAAGAAGCTTCCACCTGTCTGGAAATAGTAAGTCTTCTCCTCATGTCTCACAATTATCTATTTGGTTCCTCTTCCTTTTATAGATAAACTTTTCATCCAATTTGTTTTTGTTGATAGAAAAAATTATAATTAATCAACTTTTCTCTTTTCTGCAGTGAGTCAACCACTGCCAGCACTCTTGTTGCTTAATAAATATGTAGCCCCGCACACTTCTAGATATCCTTGAGATATATGACGAAAGTGAATGAAGTCTTCTGGTAGATTCGTCCAGCTGTAAGACCTAATTCATGACAATGATAAAGTTTTGTTTTGCTGCTTCTAATTGGGGAGTAGATGGAACCAAGAAATTGTATTTTTGGATTTAGATGGTTATTTATTGTCTTTTAGTTTCCGTTGTTTTTGTGGTCTGGTAGTCTCCTGATTTGAAACTTCTGGGTCTATATGTTAAATTTTTCGTATGTTTACAGTTGTGGGCCGGTAGTCTTTCTAAACTTTTAACCGTCAAAGTGATAGGCTGTGTAACTTTTACAAAACCATCTTTTAGAAATGACTACGCAGCAAATTAGTGGGTCAAAGTGATAGCTAGCCTGAGTGGCCTCTGTCCGAGAGGATGTGCAAATAGAAATCCCAGTTTGATGTGAGTTCGGTTGAGAGTTAGGTTTGCCAGTGTTGTTTGAACTGATCGGTATCCGTGTTTATATTTTATAGCGCACAGCACAATTTTGATGTTGGATAACCCTGTTTGTGGGTCTGTTTCCGCTATAGGAGGTACTTCAGGTCAACGGCCTGAGAACCCTTACGATTAGGTGTAAAACTTCTTTCTCAAATTACTGGGGGAGCAAAAATGCTACAACAGAAATCCAACTCTTAAGTTATAACAAAATGTATTGAGCTCAAAATTCGAGTTTTTGCTCTAAATGACTAGGTTGCAACTCAAAAGGTTAACAAAGATGGAATCATAAGCCCCGTTTGTTATGAGATGAATTTATGAGATGAATTGAGTTGAAAGTTGAATAAAATATTATTAGAATATATTTTTGAATATCAAATTTGTCTTTGAAATTTGAAAAGTTGATTTGTTTATGTTAATTGGATGAAAATTTAACAAATTTGTAATGGATAAATGATATGAGCTATGTCGAGATGGGTACATAGATGATGACCTTAGCTAATGCTGCCCATGTAACCTTGGGCGGTTGCCTGTTGGCACACTTGCAGATGGATGGACCGTTGTGGATTAGAATTTGGAAGATGGAATGTTGAATTGATGTCCTAATGCTGTCGTGCTTAAATTTTAAATGCACCAATTTGGTAGGTATTGGCTGTAATTGTGCAAACGGCCCTTTTATTCATCCATTTAAATAAGTGGGTTATCAAGTGTATTCCCGATTCCCCTACACATTGATTTGTATAATTAAAGCTGGATGCTACCTGGCCTAAAAAACGCTTGAGGTCCCAAAGATTCGCTATGGTCTTGTAATAAGTGCACAAAGGTTAACTGTAAGTATTTCAAGGTTGGAGCTATTCTGCTCCATTTTACAAATCTTTTGAGGTAGAAGCAATGACATCAGTTAACTATAATAATTAATACGTATGCAGCAACTACAAATAAGATATTCACTACAATGTGATGTCTTCCCTAGTTTTATGAAGTAAATTAGTGAAGTAGCTTCAAATCATCGTTGGTATAGTGCTGTATTTTTCATAGCAGAGCTTTGCTTGACTAGAAGTCTCTGCTACTAAAAATTTGTTTTTCTATTTGGAAAATGGGTGGCTCTGCAGACACTTCCTCCAGCTCTAGCTAATTACCTTTGAATGTTGAGAGTACTTGGAATTATTTGTGAATAGTAATAAAATATTAAATACAATATGTAATAATAAAAATAGGTGAAAAGTAATAATAAAGTAGTGAATAGTATTAGAAAGTTTTTGAGAGTATTTGAAATATTCTCCTTTTCAAACCTAGCGAGCTGGAGCTACTTTTAGGCCTGATTTGTTTTTAGAGATAGGATAAGATAAAAGTTAAAAAAAAGAATAAAATATTATTGTAATTATTAATTTTGTTTTATGATTTGAAAAATTGATTTTAGAATTTGAAAAAGTTAAATTTTTTTATTATATTTTATATGAAAAATTTAAAAAAATATAATAAGAAATTTGATAAGAATTTAGAATTTTAGTTTTGTCTTCCAAAACAAACAAGACTTTAGTTACATTGTGATTTTTTTTCTTCTTTTTTACGTGCATTTTTTAAACATTTATAAAGTATTTTTTGAGTAATAAAAAAAATGAAAAAAAAAATTACTTTCTTGATCACTAACTATAAATAAAATAAAATAATAAATCTAAAAAATCCCAGCAGTAATATTTACTTTCTTCAGTAAATATGCAGCTAAAGCACTTTTTAAGTTAATACACAAACTAACCCATCTCATATAATCTCATCACAAATCATATAATTATTAATATATTATACTTTTTTGAACTTTCTCTCAAAATATAATAACTAATTCTACTTTATTCAAATTTTAAAATAAAAATTATATTAAAAAAATTATATTAAAATTATATTTTATTCATATTTTAACTTTTATCTTATTTCATTTATATATCCAAATGAGGCTTTATTTACGATAATTTTAAAAAAAGAGTTTTGTTAGTCATCATCGTCATATACTACCACACTTTTCTTAAAATTTTTAATTATTTTTTTGGTTTTTTCTTCTTCAACTAATTAAATTATTCTATAGCTCTACTCTTTATCCAAATACTAAACATTTGGTAAAAAAAAAAAATGGTGTGTTATATGATATGTGGAGATAATGAATATAATTTTTCTCTTAAAAACTGAAACGTTATTTTCAAGAGCTTCAACAAAACTTTTTAACTTTTTTTAGTTGCTTAAAACACAAATTTGCTAAGTATATCATTTTGAGATAATAACTTTATAGCCATTAAAAGTACTTTTTTAAGTTTCAATTCAAAATGTACAAAAGAAATCTGATTTGAAGGAGTTTTATTTTTATTTTGTTTATAAAAAGAAAATAACAATTAATGTTCAATCTTCTTTAATAAAAAAAAACTTATCTCATTTTAATTATTTTGTTATCTTCCTTTGTGTAGATTCTGTTATGAACTTAATTCATTATAGATATAGGAAATATCTTTATGTACTAACATTAAAAACTCAAAACTTACTGAAATATAAAGAAAACTTCTGTTGAATGTGAAAAAATATGTTCATATAGTTAGAGCATTAGCAATGGTTAGAATCTCAAAATTTGGCTGAAAGTTGAAATTTTGGCTAAAGTTAAATTCACTAAGATATTAATTCACATTAGACTATCAAATTTAAAATCAAAATAATAATATAATATAATATTTTTTAATAATATTTTTTTTTAATATTTTGCAAATACATTATATATATTGATTAATATTTGGTTTTTACTTGAATTCATTATTTTCTAACAATTTTTGTATATAAAAAAATAGTTTCTAGAAAATTTAAATATAATGTAGCCTTGTTCACTAGTGAAAGTTTTAAAGAGAATTTAATAAAGTCTTGTGTTGATTATTTGTGAATAAAATAGAGTTTGATAGATGAATAATGACTCTAACTATGAAATCATCACTGTAGCTTAAAGTCTAACCAAAGATTTTTTTATCTAATTTGTTTTCATAAATAATCTATGAAATCATTTCATTTCATTATTCTTATTTTTTTTAAATTCTCATATAAAATAAAATAAAAAATTTAATTTTTTTAAATCTTAAAATAAAATTAATATTAGAAAATATATTATAATAATATTTTATTTTATTTTTAATTTTTATCTTATCTCATTTCATTTTATCTATAAAAACAAATCAGAATTAGTACCATCAGGACATTTACATAAAAACTATATTGTAAATTTCAATGAAATATAACTAGTCTAATTCCATTGCTCTTTTTAAAAACTAATGTAAGTTATCATTATCGATCTTGTTCTGTGGGCTATTTAAGATGGTCTGTTTTTACAAGAAGAGAATTAGAGATGAATGGAATGTTTTCATACACAACAGAAAATATTGGGCTTTCCGTAGTAGTTCGTCGAACGGAAAAGAAATCCATGTATAAAAATAACGGTTTACAAAAGCCCAGAAAAAACCCTAGAAATCACACACATAATTTCAATTTTAGAGCATTCACAATTCATTATTTAAATAATATCTCTAATTAAATTTTAGTTAAAAATGATTAAAAATCTGTTTCAACAGATATTTTAAAATTAAAATAAATTGAACTTTCTCTTTTTTTTTTCAGAATATTAGTTATATTTAATTAATTTGAAGAGTTTTAAAAAACTATTATTTATAAATAGAAAAATATTTTTTTATCTTTATTTATTATTATTAATTAAATATGATTATTATTATTTTTTTCTTTTTTTTTTTGTAAAATTATTCTTTAATTTTTATTTTTTTTTATTTTTTTTTAACGCTCTCATATTGACATACAGTCATACTCCAAATTTAACTAGAAAAGAGAAAATTAAATTATATTTGGGACTAAAATTTTCACCTCCCGCCTACTCCCGCGCCCTCCAGTTCTCGCATTCGGCCTCATCTCCATTTCGAGACCAGCCAAGCCTTTCGAGTCTCTCACTCTCTCCATCGCATCTTCGTGTCTCTCCATCGCAGTTGCATCTCTCACTCTCTAGGTCTCTCCCTCGCCACTGTAAGTGCTCGCAGAACCCTTGCTTCTCCATTTTCTTCCTCTGAGTAAGTAGGGTTTTAGTGGGTCTCCATTCTTGAATTACTTCTCATGGGGTTAATTGAAATCATTTTATGTTTTGAAATCGTTTTGAGTATTCTGTTTTGGTTAGAGAATTGGTTTGGTTCGAGATTTGGTTTTGATTTTGGTGGATGTTGGTCATGCACGAAGGGGAAGAGATGATTTTTAGCATCGATCGGGCAGGAGAGAAAATGGGGGGAGAAAATTTTGGGGGAGGAGGAAACTGGGATTATTTTTAGAGATTATCCCCATCTCTGCCCATATGATTGTGTGTGCATATGTGTTATTATTGGTCAGCATTTCTTTTTTTGCATGATTGCTTTTTGGGCAGTGTTGGGTTAGTGAAATTAAGTGCAGGGATTGGGGTTGGAGAACTTGCATGGCTTGCTTCGGTTTGGTCTGCCAGTTGGAGTAAGAATTATCTTCAAAATTTATATTATTTCTAACTTAGATTTTATTTGAGGCAATAGTCTCTTATTTATTTGCCCTGCTTTTCAGTTCAGGCTACACCATCCTATTCCCATTTTGTTTTCATCATCTTCATTAAGAGAATTTTGTGAATTAGTTTTGTTATAGTTTCTTGATGATTCTTTAGTAGTTTTTTCTCTCTGTTTTGGTGTTTTTGTTGAACAGTTTCTGTTTGCTGGAGATGCCTTTGATCAGAGAGCAGTTTTAATAGATGAAAAGTTGGAAATTAATATTTTAATAGAATAACTTTTGATTTGTTGAGTCTGTTATTTGATGTAGTAAAAAGTGGCTAGCTAAAATTTATAAAAGTGACTTTTTAAGCCAAGATTTGGCTAAATTTTAGTTAGTGGGTTGTGAATGCTCTTATGCCAGGGACTAAAAAAATTAGTAGGGTAGTGCGAGAAAAATGGTGTTAGGGCTGAGGCAATTCGCGGACAGAGTTGGAGAAGGTGCCGGAGAACCCCTTCTAGACGCTGACAATGGCGAGGAGCTCATGCAGGTACTACCTGGTGTCGCCCTCGTTCTTGGGAATCAAGCTCCTGAGTCCCCTGGCACTCTCTACGTCTCCACCAAGTACTTTTTCTCTCTCTGTGAATATGTACTTATATATGCATATCTTTCTGAATTACAACTTTAGAGCTTTTTGGGTTCTCAGAAAATGAAAGGGAACAAAAAGAAAATTGTCGACTTCGTTTATTCTGATTGGACGAAGAAATCTTTATTCTTGTAGCTTGTGATTGACTATGTTGGTTAGATTTTGTCTTAGCTACCTGACTAAATCGTAACAAATACATTTTTCCTCTTTACTTTTTTTCTCTCTGTTTTCTCTCTAAGTACTGGGAGATTCTATACTTTTATTGGAGTTGCTTTACAGACCCAATAATTTTCTGAAGCTAGTTAAAAATGTTTTTTTTCCTTGATTTGTAAGTTGTACGACTACCCAGTGATTCTTGAACTCACAATCTCAATGCTCCCCTTTGTGGCGGGGAGAAAGTGTCATTTGAGCTGCCAGTCGTTGGCTGAACCTTGTTGAAGATACGTGATCACTTTTCCTCACGCTTGACAATTGCATATTAATTGGCATAATGGAGCAAAACTTTCTCTATCAAAAAAATATTGTGTGTGTTTGATAAGTGAAAAATCTTGTATATGTTTTTTCACTGAAAAGATGGAGCCCTGGTGGTGGTGGTGGTCTTTGGTTTCTTAGATAGGCAAGGTTATTCTGCTTGGTTGAGTTGACAAAAAAGTCACTCACAGTTGTATTCAGCATGCTGGTGGTCTTTTGCAGGCAAGTGGTGTGGTTGAGTGATGTGGACATGACCAAAGGTTATGCGGTCAATTTCTTGTCTCTTTCACTGCATGCAATTTCAAGGGACCCAGAGGCCTATCCCTCTCCTTGTATATATACGCAGGTATGCAAGTTTTCGTACCCATCAATGTACCTCGGTCTGCGATGGTAAATGCAATGATTTTGTTTTGGGATTTCCTAGTTTGAAAACTGGGTTTAAAAAAAATATATTTAGCTGTCTTAGGGATTTCTGGATTAGTTTGTTGCTGCTTTGGAAAATGTGTTTGTAATTGATCGTCATTCAAGAACGTCTGATTATGATGCACATGACAAATAGACCAATAATTTGCTTATTGAGTGTGTGGAAGCCATTTCAGGTTTGATCTTTCTCAGCAAAAGCCATTAAAGTCTTTAAAGTTTCACCGAACTAAAAATTGTTTCTTTTGCACATAAGTTAGTGATTTTGACTTCGTGCCATATCATTTTCCTTGCACCATTTGATCTCTTGGAAAATTACGAATGTGGCTTTGGATATGTAAATCCAAGTGGTAAAGAAAGTCCTATATAGACTGGTTTTGCAAAACTAAAAAGCCCTTTCTAAGTCAAATTTTCCATGTGCTACAGTCGTGACACTCAAAGGTAGATGACTAAATTTAAAAAATAAATCAAGTATGGAATTTATAAATTATGTCAATTCCCAGAATAACTTCATATCTGGATTTTTTTTCTTCCTATATCAAGGTACACCTAATCTTCATCATTTTTTTGTTTTCTTTTGTTGCAAGTGTCTTTCACTAAAGATGGTACATCAGAGTCCATTTTATTTTTTGCATATGTCTGCCCCTTCTAAAATTAGTGGCCCTTAAATGATCTCTCTCCTCGCCTTATTTTTACATTGCTGATAAATATTATTTTGTTTGAAGATTGAAACAGAAGCTGATGAAGATGATTCTGAGGGCTCAGACTCAGAAAGCAGTGCTGTCTTGGACTTATCCAAGATCAGAGAGATGAGGCTTATTCCCTCAGATCCAAGCCAATGTATTTTCTGTCTTTCTTCGTGTTTTTCAAATCCTTATCTTTTTCATTTGCTTGTTCTGCAGTTCAATCTTAAAATAATTCTCATACTGGTGTTTTACATTTTCTGGCTGTACCCTCCTTATATTGGTGAAACATGACTAATTTTTTTACTTCCATGATAGTGGATGCTCTGTTTGACATCTTCTGCGAATGTGCTGAGCTTAATCCTGAACCAATTGATGGTGGGCACCCTTCTTCAACACTTTATCAGATTCTATTCTTTAAGTTGTAGGATTTCTTCATCAGTTGCTTGCCATTTTTAATATTTGTGTATGCTTTTGTTTAGAACAACAAGAAGAAGAGCCCAATTGGGTTTTTAGTGCTGATCAGTTGGAAGATGAGGCAGCAGGTATAGGATCATTAAAATTATACACCTATAAGTATTTTTTTTGACACTTTTACAACTCATTTTACAATTAGCCAATGCAATCATACCACTTCATTAAAATTGAATGTTAATTTTACAAAACTACCCTTCATTTTATATAAAATTGGAAAATAGTTGTAAAATAGTTGTAAGTTGATCATTTCCTTAAAATTATACTTATAGATGCCTATGTAACGTTATGAAATATATATCTTATGACATGTTTGTATATACAGAGGAGGAAGTTCATTTCTCTCAAAATCCAAGCAACTCAATTGGTCATTCAAATGGGGATCATGACCTTGCTCGCACAGTACTTGAGGTAGGCCTGTCAGCACACATATTAGTCTATCTCGGAGCTCCTACATTGTTGTCATATGACTTGTCTGTCTCTGTCTCTGATACTTCATCTTTTTTCCCCCCCTCAATAAATATGATATTGATGTCTTAATTTCTACAATAGTTAGCTGAGATTGGGAATCTGGATGTAATTTAATGTATGGCATGTTTATTGTTGATCTAATAGGCCTAAATTATGACTTGTTAGCCCATGGTTCAATGAGCCATGTATTTATTATCTTCTGCTGTTATTTGAGGGCAAGATCTTATGAAGGCCCTTTGATAATGTAAAGGTAAATTTACTTATAATGACATTATGATAATAAGTATAAAAAGAAGAAGAAAATGAAAAGGTGAATGGATTTTTAATTTTAATTTTTATAGAGTTTTTCCAAGGAGAGGTTTTTTCTACTCAACAATTGTTAGGTCAGTACTAGCATTGAACCTCATGATTGTTAAGAGACCAGTAGTTTTAGTCAAGACCTATGTATACAGGACTATATAATCAACATGTTTTCGGGGTGTTGGTTTATTCTTTTATGCTGGTTTGTTTTAACTCTATTCTTTAACCTAAAAAAGCTGTGCATCTCTGAGAAATACTAATCTAATGATTAATATGATGTTAAATTCATGTTCAGGTTTTTATTTTGGAATAAGGATCTGATATTTAAGGGCATTCCATATTTGTAAATGATTATTGGTTAACCCAACAGCTGTTGCTTCTCTGAGGAAAATTATCTGCCAATCTGATTATCTGGGAAAGTCGTACTATTTCCTGCTCTACTGTTACCTTTACTCTTTGAAAAAAAAAGTTTTATTGATTTGGCTATGTTCTCATTACAGCTTCAAATCAACGACCAACGATTTGAGGATGCGGACGACGACATGGAGCATGACCGTAACAGTAGCCATCACTGATGATCCTCTAATGCTTTTAATGTCGCGTCTTCAAATGTTTCCATTAGTCATATTTCTCCCATTTCTTGAGCCCCCCCAACCAGAGAGCCTAGCTGTACATGTGACGTGAATTATCAATCGTAGCAATGTGAATTTGAAGTTCATGACAAAAGATAGGGCAATGCTGTACTACTATTATCCACATACTTTTGTTTTAATAATAACTATTTGACATCTTTTAACAGTCATCAGCTTTTATAGACCCACTATTTTCAGAGAAGAAAAATTCTTCTCCGCAGTTCTATACCGTACACCTAGCTCTTGTTTGTTTTTATAATTCTTCTGAATTCATCTTATCATTAAAAATACTTTAATAATATTTTTTTTTATTTTTAAATTTAATCCTAACTCAACTTATCTCATTTCATGAAAACAAATAAAAAATGAGTTCTACTTAGCAAGTTTGTGGTGTACGGTTATTGAGTAGGAGAGTTCCTTAATGTCCCTTTTCATTTTTGAGCATATTGCTCATTCGTATTTGAGTACGCCATTTTTATCTCGAATAATTCTCTTTAACATTTTCAGTATTATATGTATTTTTTTTCTATAATAAGTGTTGTCTAGATAACTAACATAAAAGAGGGATAAATTAAATTATATTAAAAAAAATTAATACTTATAAACTAAATATACAATATAAAATATAAACTAAATATACAACAGTATGAAATATAAAGAGTAAGGGTAAGAAGAAGCAAACTCAATATTTTAACGAGATTCAGTCCCACTGCTTACGTCTTCATTTCAAGCTAATCTTTGAGAATTCTAATTTCACTATTTAATCTTCTTCAGGTAGAGATAAAAATTTATTACACCTTTAAGCAATACTGTTACAAAAAATCTGTGTAGAATACTCTCTACACTTGTAATCACGTCACACTCGGTGATTCAACTATTCCCTGTGTAGAACACTTTTTACACATATAAGAGTTATACATACCCTACTACAAATATAAGAGCTGATAGTGGGTAGATTATCAAAGTGTACTCCTCAATGAGTGAAATAAGAACAATACAATATAACCTATATCTCTCTCAAAATGAATAAGGATTAAGGTACAAAACTTAGAGAAGAGAGAATGAGGGTTTTGAAAGAATTATGCAAAACTTAGCGATTGATGTGTAGGCTCTTATTGTAAATTTTGTAAAACTCAAGTGAGCAATTTATAGGCAAATGAGTCTTCATATTCAAATTTAAAAATATTCACATATCAAATAAGAATACTATTTATTTTTTAAAAGATTCAAATAAAAACATCTCCTTTTATATTTGTCAAAAACAACTCCATTCATTTTTCAAAGAAATCAAACCTAATTTTTTACTTTTCATACATGACAAAATGAGTATGATTTATTTTTCAAACCAAATCATTTTCTTTTTGCATATGTCAAAAAAACACACAACCATGCTTCAAGATTTTCAAACAAAATCATCTATCTTTTACATTTGTCAAAAAAATATACCACCCTTTAAGATTTTTAAACAACACATACACATGTTAAAGATGACAAGCAATCATCTTACAAATTCAAATCTTTATGCATATATGGAAAAAAAAAAACATAATTTTTGAAATTAAATATTTTAATAAATTTATGCAAATGTAAAAAATGCAATTTGATATTTTATGAGAAAATATTAAGTTTGAACCTTAATCCAATTTCAAATTTTAAGAGATGTACAAAATTACTCTATGAGCTTCATTTGTAGACTTGATTTTCTTTTTATTCATACTTGATTTTTTGATGTGCTTAGCTCTCTTTATGCGTAAACAACTTGAACTTAAATTTTGAATTTATTTATTATCATCAAAATCTATACGTAGATACAAAACTTGAAATCTTAGGTTCAACAATCTCCATCTTTTTGATGATGACAAATACTTAGTAAAAATCTACGACTTGCAGTAATACTTAAACTCCCATTGAAAATATGTGTTAGTTCTTCAAATAAAATTTAGACATGATTCTAGCATATATAACATGATAGTATACTACTAGTATAATACTAGTAGTATAATACTTCTCCCCCTTTTGGCATCATTAAAAAGGAATTACAATTAGTTTCAGTAAGATTTCTTCCTGCAATAACCAATAATCAAATCAAATGGTGCGTTAGTTGAAACTATAGAGAGTTGAATAATTGGAGCCACCCGTTTCCGACAAAAGTTGCAAAGGCTGAAGCCTAACTTTATCGTCTCAGTGCGGAAGGAGATTTAAATCCGTTTGATGTTGTTAACGAATTAGATGTTGCAGAGATTTAAAATTAAATAAGTGGAGTCATCCGTGTCCGACAAAATCTGCAAAAACTGTAGGCCTAGCTCTGGCAATTCGGTACGGATGAAGATTCAAATTTGCTTGATGTTGTTGACAAATGAGATTTTGTAGAAATTTGAAAGTTTTCGATTTCTGTTTAAATGACCATTTTCACCAATCGAATACTCACAAGAAAAATATTTCATTCTTCATTGATCAAGTATCTGTTTATCCAAAACGACATAATGAATGAGAAAATTTCTTCTGGTAGTCTTCCGGATTTGAACAAAAAATCGTTTTAATTAGTCATCTCTCCTGTCTCATTCAGCATATCTTATAAATTTGACTAAATAAGATTTGAATAGATGATAGTATATCTTGTTCTTATTTCTGTTTCTATAAGGGCAATCTTTAATTTTATCTAATTTACATCAAATCTTCTTCTCATCTTTGCAATTCGCATGCATTCTTATTTTACAAATTTTTAATAGCTCGTCAATTTCCTTTCAGTACTTCTCGTGATCAATTTATTTCTGCTTCTATCGTAGGTGCCATGAAGTAACAAGAGACTGATTAAGCTAATAAATCAGATCATGATGCCATTTATGAGCTTGTGGATCTCGAGACTCGATACTTATCATCCATTGTTTGCTTTTTTCACTCGGTTGCGGTTCAAAACTCGCGAAATTGAGAAGTTTAGCGAGATTGTCTCTATACTTCAACGACTTGTTTATGAGTCAAATAGAAAAATAGTAGAATTAAAACAACAGAATAAAGATTTAAAATACTTGCTTGCCTCTTCATTTCGACTGTCTAATCCTTTAGATGAGAATAACATGTCGATCTATGAAGAGCAAATGCAGTTAAAAGATGAGATTAGAAGTCTCAAGTTTTTGTAAGTCATTTGAGATAATGAAATAAAAATGTTTAACAGATATTCATGACATACATCATTCCTATTTCTCTTCTAATCATGCATAATCTATCTTTTGGTAGGGATTTTGTGAATATGTCTGCCAATTGTTCGTGTATGCTTATGAATTCTAATACAATATTCCTCTTCTGCACATGATTTATAAGAAAATAATATCTAATCTCAATATGTTTAGTCCTAAAATGTTGTATTGAATTCTTTAAAAAATATATAACACTTGTATTATTACATTTGATTGGAATGTGATTGTACATTAGTTTAAAATCCTCAAGTTGTTGCTTCATGTAAAGAACTTGAGTACAACAACTACCTACAGCAACATACTCTGCCTCAGCAGTAGATAATGCAACGTAATTTTGTTTTTTTACTAAACCATGAAACGAGTGTATGACCTAAAAAATGACATATTCCACTAATACTTTTTCGATTAATTTTGCAATCAGTATAATCTACATCTGAATAACTAATAAAATCGAAATAAGCGTGTTTAGGATACCATAACCCGAGGTCAATGCTACCGGCAAGATATCTAAAAATACGCTTGAGTGCAATCAAATGAGATTGGTTTGGAGATGATTAAAAACGTATACATAAACATACAGTGAACATAATATCAAGTCTACTAGCTGTCAAATATAATAAACTACCAATCATATCTCGATATACCTTTAAGTCAACTGCCTTATCGTTTTCATCTTTATTAAGTTTGGTGGTTGAACTCATTAATATTCCAATTATTTTCACACCTTTCATCTCAAACTTTTTAAGTAACTCTTTGATATATTTTGACTGATTAATGAATGTTTCACTTTTTACTTATTTGATTTGTAATCCAAGAAAGAAATTAAGTTCTTCCATCATGCTCATTTCAAATTCTTTTTACATACTCTTAGTAAAATTTTGACACATATTTTCATTAGTAGCACCAAATATTATACCATTCACATAAATTTGAACTAGAAGAATATATTCTGTTCATATTTGATAAAAAGAGTTGTATCAATTTTTCCTCTTAAAAAATATTTTTTAATCAAGAAACCACTAAATCTTTTATACCAAGCTCTAGGAGCTTATTTGAGTCCATATAAAACTTTTGTGAGTTTAAAAATATGATTAGGAAAGATATGATTTCAAAACCTGGAAGTTGCTCAACATATACCTCTTCATTTATAAAATCATTTAAGAAAACGCTTTTAACATCCATTTAAAAAAGCAATTTTAACATTCATTTGAAAAAAGTTGAAATCTTTATAACATGCATATGCAGGTAACATTCGAATAGGTTCTGATCTTGCGACAGGTGCATATGTCTCATCATAATCAATTCATTCCTCTTGATTGAAACATTGGGCTACAAGTCGAGTATTGTTTCTAGTGATGATTCCGCACTCATCCTTCTTATTTCTAAAATCCAATTTTGTTCCAATGACAGCATGATCTTTGGGTTTAGGAACAAGTGTCCAAACATCATTTCTTTTAAATTGATTTAGCTCTTCTTGCATAGTTAGAATTCACGATTCATCAAGTAATGCTTCGTCAATATTTTTGGGTTCAATATGAGATAGAAAAGCAGTATGATTGCAAATATTTTTAAGAGATGATTGAGTACTTATACCTCGTGAAGGTTCTCCTAGAATTTGTTCCACTGGATGATCTTTCACATGTTTCTACTGTTTGGTTGCATCTTGTACTAAGTTTTGATGATCTTTCCTGATATCTCCATGTTGGATTTCTTCCATTATATTCTCTTTGTTGAGATTGAGACTATTTGTGTTATTTGTACCTTCTAGTTCTTCATCAATAGATTTCTTGGAGAGTAGAGGGTTAGATTCATCAAATACTACATGCATAGATCCTTGTACAGTAAAAGTCTTTTTATTGAATACTCTATAAATTTTACTATTTGTTGAATACCCAAAAAAGATACCTTCATCAGATTTTATATTAAACTTTCCTAAATTATCTCTGTCATTCAATATAAAACATTTGTGTCCAAACACATGAAAATAACTAATATTAGACTTTTTCTCATTCTAAAACTCATAAGGGGTTTTATCTAATTTAAACCTTAACATAACTCTATTTATAACATAATATACCGTACATACTGCTTCGGTCAAAAAATCACTAGGTAGACTATTTTCATTAAACATTGTTATTGCCATTTCTTGAATAGATCTATTCTTCCTCTCTATTATCTCATTTTGTTGAGGAATTCGAGGAATAGAAAAATTATGTAAAAAATCATTTTCATCATAAAAAGACTCAATATCTTTATTGACAAACTCTTTCTCCCTATCATTTCGGATGTTTGAAATAATATAACCCTTTTCATTTTAAATTCTCTTGTATAGTTTGGTAAATGCATTATGTACCTCATTTTTATGAGCGAGAAAGATGACCAAAGTATATATAGAGAAATCATCAACAATAATAAATACATAATATTTTCTTCCTAAACTTGCAACCATATTTGGTCCAAAAATGTGCATGTGTATTAGTTGCAAATGTCTAGTAGTGGAAATATATTTTTTGGTTTTGAAAAAAAAATTATTTGTTTACCAAACTGGCATGCATCACATATTTTATCTTTAAAAAAGTTTACTTTTGACAAACATCTCACAAGATCATTTTTTGAAAATTTGGAAATAAGTTTCAGGTTTGCATGACCTAACCTTCTATATCATAACCAACTATTTTCATATTAAGCTGATAAACAAATGGCATATTGTGAGGCAATTTTTTCAAATTCGATTGTATATACATAATGTTTCTAAAAACAATAAAACAATATAATCATGATTATTCAAATCAATTCACTTATCCTTTTCGAAAGTAACTGTAAATATTTTATCACTTAATTGATTTATACTCAAAAGATTATACTTTAGACCATCAACAAGTAGAACATCTTCAATTATGAGAGAAGACTTCTTACCAATTTCACATATTCTCATGATATTCCCTTTTGAATTGTTTCTAAATGTCACGTGTCCTTCTTTTTTATAAGTGGGGTTAATGAATTTAGTTTTATCTCTTGTCATATGTCTTAAACATCCACTGTCTAAAAACCATTTACTTTTACCTATAGAGGACTTCATGCATACCTGTAAAAGCAATTAAAATAATTTTTCTTGGTACTCAAGTTCTTTGGATCATTTATTTATTAGTATTAGAAGAAATAAGATTCTTTGATACCCACATGGTCCTAATAGTCATTGTATGTCTTCTTTTAATAGGACAAGCATAATAATTATGATCATTTTTATTGCAAAAATTATAAATAACATGTGATATATTTGAAAATTTTGAGTGATAATAATTTTCTTTAAAAAAGTTATTCTTGTGAAAAGAATTTTGAAAATCTGATTTTGATTTAGTCAGTTTATCAAAAACTTTTTTATAAGGTTTGAGTTTTTCTTTTGGCATGTATCCCAAACCTATCTTATAAAAAACACATATTTGACTACCAATAAGTTTTTCAAAATTTTTTTTTCCATTTGTAAAGTTTTCAACAATTTTTTCTAAATCAGCCACTTTCTTTTTTAAGTCATCATTTTCGTTTTTTGAAACTATTATCTTTTCTTAAAATATCATTTTCATTTGTTAAAGAAGCAATTTTCTTTTTCAAAGTGGTATACTTAATACCCAATTTGTTACATCAAGATCATCTTTAACCATAAGATAAAGATTTGCAGATTCTTTATTACTTGCGTCGCTGTCTGAACTACTTGAATCATCATCCTATGTAACTTTCATTGTTTTCTTACTTTTGTTTCGATCTTTCTTTGGTATAGGACAATCTGCCTTGATATGTTCTGACTTTTTATATTTATAATAAGTTAATGAGTCTTTTTACCTGTATATTTGTTGGAAAACTTTTTGAAATATTTTCTTGAAGGTGCTTTATTTTTCTTTAATAATCTCTTAAATCTTCTTGTGATTATTGTAATTTCTTCATTTTTGTTATCGCTTTCCTCGTATTCATTGCTTTCACTTTCATGAAGAACAACTTTGAGTATCAAGTTCTTCTTTTATTTCGTCTTCTTCTCTTTTTAATGTGTACTTATGAGTAATAAGTGACCCAATGAGTTCATTTACTTCGAGCTTTTTAAGGTCTTTAGTTTCAAAAATTGCCGTCATTTTTTATTCTCAACGTTTTGGAAGAGAATTGATAATTTTTCTTATTATCTCCAAACTAGAATAAACTTTTTCAATAGCTGTCAGACTATTTATAATGTTAGTAAAACGAGTATACTTAGAGAAAATAGATTCATCATCAATCATTTTAAACATTTTTTATTCATGCGTAAAAATATAAATTTTTGATTTTTTGACTTGCGAAGTTCCTTCACAAGTTATTTTTAAGTTATCTCATATTTTCTTTACTGTCCTGCAAATCATTATTCTGTTAAATTCATTACCATTGAGAACATTGTAGAGAAGATTCATAACCACTACATTCTCTGTATAAAGTCTATCATCTTCACGATCAAACTCTTCTTCTTCCTTGTTGACCTTTACTCCATCAATAATTTTTGTTGGAATGTAATGCTCATTTACGTTACATTTTCAAATTTCTCGACCTTGATACTGAAGAAATATTCTCATTTTAGTTTTGAAAATATAATTGTCTCCACAAAATAGTGGAGGCCGACTACTGGATTGACCTTCAACGAATGTAGCTGCAATGTTAGTAATATGATCTTAACTCAACAGATAATTAATCTTAAAATAGAACTCTTACTCTGATACTAATTATTACCCAGATGACTAACACAAGATGGGAGTGAATTGAGTTATATTAAAAAAATTAAAATTTATAAACAAAAAACACAATATAAAATATAAACAAAAAACAAAATAGTAGGAAATATAAAGAGTAAGGAAGAAAAAACAAATTCAGTATTTTAACGAGGTTCAGTCTCACTGCTTACATACTCGCCTCAAGCTACCCCTTAAGAATCCCAAATTCACTATTCAAAGACTTATTATATATTTGAACAATATCGTTACAAAGAATCCGTGTAAAATACCCTCTACACTTGCAATCATCTCATACTTGGTGATTCAACTATTCCCTGTATAAAACACCTTCTACACACACAAGAGTTATACGCACCCTCTTACAAATACAAGAGCTGATAGTTAATAGATTATCAGTGTACACTCCTTAATGAATGAAATAAGAACAATACAACACAACCTACATTTCTCTCAAAATAAACAATGATTAAGACACAAAACTTAGAAAAGAGAGAATGAGAGTTTTGAAAGAATTATGCAAAACTTAGCAATTGATGTGTAAACTCTTGTTGTAATTTTTGTAAAACCCAAGTAAATTATTTATAGGTAAATGAGTCTTCATATTCAAATTTGAAAATGTTCACATGTCAAATAAGAGCACTATTTACTTTTCAAAATATTCAAATAAAAACATCTCATTTTATATTTGTCAAAGATAACTCCATTCATTTTTCAAAAAAATCAAATCTAATTTTTTACTTTTCATACATAACAAAATGAGTATGATTTATTTTTTAAATCAAATCATCTTCTTTTTGCATATGTTAAAAATAGACGCAACCACCCTTCAAGATTTTCAAACAAAATCATTTATCTTTGCATTTGTCAAAAAAATACACAACTACCTTTCAAAATTTTCAAACAACACATGCACATATTAAAGATGACAAACAATCATCTTACAAATTCAAATTTTTATGCATATGTAGAAAAAAAAAACATCATTTTTTAAATTAAATATTTTAATAAAGTTATGCAAATGTAAAAAATGCAATTTGATGTTTTATGAGAAAATATTAATTTTGAGTTTTAATCAAATTTCAAGTTTTAAGAGATATACAAAATTATTTTATGAGTTTTATTTGTAAACTTAATCTTCTTTTTGCTCATACTTGATTCTTTGATGTGCTTAACTCTCTTCATGCGTAGATAACTTGAGTTTGAGTCTTGAATTTATTTGTTATTATCAAAATTTATACGTAGATACGAGACTTGAAATCTTGAATTTAACAATAAGTATATGGAATATGAATAATAAGTAAACTAATTTAACTAATTTAATAAGAATAAAATAAATAAAAATAAAAAATAATTTTAAAATATATATAGAGTATGGTATGAAATTATGAGTAATATTCGTCTTTTATCTCTCATTTTGCATGATCCAATAGAGATAAAAGTGTTTATTTATAATTCGTTTGATCATTATCATTTCATCGTGCTTGATTTCAAATGATTAAAAAAATGTATTTATTATTATTATTATTATTGTAAATTTTGGCATCGAAAGATGATGAAATTGTAATCAAATTTTGGTAAAGGAAACATTATTTTGGGCTGGACTTACTGAACTTATTTTTAATTGGACTATAAATCCAAATTCTAACTTTTTTTTTTAATTTTTTTATTTTTATAGAAGCCCATTATACACTTAAGTTCCTTGTTAGTTATTATTATTATTTTTAAAGTCCCAAAACCTAGCCCTAGAAGAGTGACGCACGGATATAACTCCCCAGTAGATTGCGCTTCCTATTGAAACCCTATTATCTTCGGCCGCCCCAATCAGAGCTCACACCTCCGCTAAGGTCCTGCTCTCTCTTTCGCTCCCTTAGTAAGTATTATCGCACCGAAGCTTAGATCTTTTTATCTCTTTGGTTAGATTTTGCAATAAGAAAAGTAACATTCGTTTCCTAAATTTTCATTTCGTAATTAGGTTTGGGAAAAAGTCACTCAAATCCAGCTTTTTTTCATTTGTGGCGATTAGAATTTGGCAGGAACGGAAGCAAGAACAGATGGCCTACGCAATGAAGCCGCCGAAGCAGCAGGGTGTGGATGAACCCCAGGAGCAGATTCACAAGATTAGGATCACCCTTTCCTCTAAGAACGTGAAGAATCTCGAGAAAGGTACCCCCGTAGTTCTTTGCTATCAGTTTTTTTTTTTCAAACAGACATGGCCCATATGCTATATAACGATGAATTCGTGTATGGGATGCTCATTTTGTTTTACGTCTCGTATATATTTGGAGTGCTTGTAATCTACCAGCTTGATAATTTTGATTTTTGTTTGCTTGATAGTTTGTGCGGATTTAGTTCGTGGTGCCAAGGACAAGCGTTTGAGGGTTAAGGGACCAGTGAGAATGCCCACCAAGGTTCTGCACATTACCACCAGGAAGTCCCCTTGCGGTGAAGGTATACATTCATATTTCACTCCTGGGATTCAAGTGCTTGACTGTATAACAGTATTTTCCTGATTTTAGTGGTCACATTTCAATATTCATTTGGCAAACCCCTCTTATCGAATTTGAAGCATTTTTGAAAACTTTTAAGTGGTTGATGTTTTTTTTTATGTTCTTAGTGGTATGTTTGCATCAATATGGCATGAATGGTCCTCTGGCCTTTTTCCTCTTGATAATTTCCTTAATGCCACTTTTTTTAGTAAACTTCGGTCCCATGCACTGCACCCTCGGAAATTTCACTACACGGAACTGATTAGAATAGTTGGCTTTTCACCAAAAGGTGTGGCCCTAAACGATTGTTTGCACCCATGAGGTATTGAACCTTGACCTTGAAGGGAGTGATATCCCAAGACCTGTCTTCACCACTTAGGCCAATCCCTTGGGGTTAATTTCCTTAATGCATCTTGTCATCAGATGCCTTAATCTTGAATTGTGCGGAGCTCAATGAGGTGGATGTTGGAGGAAATTTGTGAGGAATGGGCAGACATTGGAAGTGGTTGTAAGGGTGTTTACATCAACCTAAAAGATAGAAAGGAGAGATTCAAAATAATAACCTGGGTAGGGATGTGGTTTAGGTTAAGGTGTCTCAGATGGTAAAAAAAAGTTTAATCAATTTTAAGTCTCAGACTCTCATGGAAATGGATCTCAGAACAAATTTTGGAGCTTTAGCCTCTCAATACTCCTTGCAGCCCTCACAACTGTATGTGCAATTACATTACTTCATCTTTAATTTTTTATAAGGTTTTTTTCCCTTATTGATGCTTGGTGTCGTAGAACAAAGTCCCTACTAATCCAAGGATGTGGAAGGCTCTCAACAAGGAGTTTCCTACCCTTAGATAATTCAAAGGGAAATCTCCCGAGTCTAATAGGTCCTAAAAATTGTTTGCAACCCAGGATCGGAACCTTAGATTTGGAGAGATCATACCACCAAGACCAAGGCCCTTATCACCTGAACCATTAAATGAATAAGCAACCTAAACTATCTTCTTTTCAAACTTGTTTTGTATTTCTAATGATGGTAGCTTGGTCTTATTATCTCATAATTCTTCTGCTATTGAAAATTATTATAAATTGTCTGGTTTTTTGTTCGCAGGCACCAATACTTGGGATAGATTTGAGCTTCGTGTCCACAAACGAGTAATTGATCTCTTCAGCTCCCCTGATGTTGTTAAGCAGATCACCTCTATCACTATTGAACCTGGTGTGGAGGTTGAGGTTACAATTGCAGATTCTTGAATGTAGACTACCACAGTTTCGCACTTCCTTTCACCTAATTAATTAGATGTCCTTAGTTTCAGTTTCTCCGCTTTTTTGGAACATGTCAAGCCTCAAGCTTGAATGATGCTGTTGGGTTAATGCATTACCTGTTTTTGATGTGAAAAAACCTGTCAAGGAGGGATTTTTTTTTTTTTTTGTATTCGTTTCGTTTTTCTTATTGAGGTTTTTGAATGATGAATTACTGCTATATTTGATGTTAAATCCCATAAGAAATTAATTTTGGTCATACCTTCCAATTAGTAGTCCTTCGTCCTCTAAAACATCTTGGGGTATACTAAATACGTGGTACTTTCATGCTGTGACGATGTTTTCCATTCGTGATTCAAGAAATGGAAAACGGAAGTGAGATGATTTAGTTTTATTTAATGTACATCGTCCAAGCAGATGGGAGTCTGAATATAGCATTTCTTTGATAATTATCAAGCGTAGAACAGGATCCGGGTTTGAATTTGAATGAAAAAAATTCCAGATTATAGAAAGTGCATTCCAATTTACAGCCGATGGCATTCTTGTTCCATTTGCCCACGAGGAATTTCATGTAATAAATCTCTTAACCAGTTTGCTTCTTCACTTGCCAAAGTTAGGGCTATAAGCTTATTAGCTTCCATGGTTGAGTTAGCAATAATGGTTTGTTTTTCAGATTTCCAGCATAAAGCACAACCACCCAAAGTAAAAACATAACTAGCAATTGAAAGAGAATCACTTGATAAAGTATTCCCAATAGACATCACTAAAGCGTCCGAGTCCAGCAGGATGCTTACAAACCATAATATTTTGTACCAGATAAATATTTCATTATTCGATCTATTGCATACCAATTTCTTTTCCAGGATTGGTAGTAAATCTAATTAAGTACTCCAATCGCATAAGTAATATTAGGTCCTGTACAATTAGTCACATAACGTAAACTTCCAATCATGCCAACATGTGATGATCAAGAAAAATTTTGGTGATTTTCATACTCAAAATGGTTAATAAGCATGCTTTTTGTTTCATCTATGACATACAAATTAGGACCAAATATCAATAAAGCATCCACATATAGGCTATTATTAACATGATATTTTTTTTTTCAAGATCTATAATAAATACATTTATCACTTTCATTTGACTTATAGCCATTCTCAATCATGCAAGAGTCAAATTTTCATGCCACTGTGTAGGGGCCTATTTTAAGCCATACAGAAATTTTGTCAACTTACATGCTATACTTTTTTTTCCCATTTTCCCAGGCTCAAAAGCTTTCGAGATAATTGATATAAATTTCTTCATCTAGGTTCCTATTTGAAAAGGTTGTTTTCACATTTATTTGATGAATTTTAAATTATAAATTGTTGCAACAGAAATCAATAATCTAATGGATGTTACTCTTGTAACTAAAAACAAGTGTTGAAAAATTCAAGGTTGATTTCTTGTTTAAAATTTTTTGCATTAGCCTAGTCTTGAATCTTTCAATCTTTCCATTTTATCTAAATTTCTTTCTGAGTACCTCTTATACCCTATAATTTTGCAACTTTGTGGTAATTCAACTAAGTTTTAGATTTTGTTGGAAATTATTGAATTTATCTCATCATTCACAACCTTTTTCCAAAATACATAATCAAGTGATGCTAAAATTTCTTACGAATGAATTTGGATTTTCCTCAATATTACAAATAAAATAGTCGGGCTCAAAATCTTTTTCAATTCTAAATCTCTTACTCCTTAATTCAAAATCCTCTTTATTTTCTAGACTAGAAAAACTAGCTTAGAAAAAATATTTTGTCTAAATTCTTAACTTACACTATTTTTTAAATGATTTTTTATATCCTTTGTTGACAGAGATTCAAAACGTTTCATTTGGATATAAAAGATAGTTTTATCTTATCTTATCCTATTATTATAATTTTTGCAAACTCTTATACAAAATATAATAAATAATTCAACATTTTTAAATTTCAAAATAATGATAATATTAAAAAAAAAAATTATTCAACTATCAATAATTATTTAAAATTATTTCAATTCATCTCATCTTATTATTTAAAAGATTATAAAATTCTTACAATTATTTTATATAGCTAATAATTGATCTGTTTGCAATGATGTTTCTAGTGCAAAATCAGGACTGGGTATAAAAATAAAAATAAAAATAAAAATAAATACCGCACAAGATACTCTACTCCAATAAATAAAACACACAATGCCATAAAAACGATAACTTTCTATACATCCTTTTTAAAACTTAACAGAATATAAGTTATATTTAATGAAATTTTTTTATATATTATATTATCATCTCATTATAATAAAATATGAAGTATTTATTATTATTGATAATTTTTTATTAAATAATTTTTTATTATTTAATGATAATAAATATATCACATCTTATATAATAATAATAAAATAAAAATTAGAATAAAAGTATAGAATATATCATTAGTCAAAGTTAATACATGAATAAGTAGAAAATGCACAAAACTAGCTCAAAAGTAGAAAATCCAATTCTGATCATAAGCCATCAATATCAAACAACATGAAAAACCTGGCTACTGAAATGAACGAACGAAATTTATCAGTCACCCCTGTCCCACCACTAAATTATATGAATGACCCCACCACTATTATTTTAAATTCTGCATAGTGACTTGCATAGTAACTTGTATAGTAACTTGCATAGTAATTTCAAAGCCTATAAATAGGGGCTTCAGTTGTAATGAAATTCATAAGAAAAAATAGAGAGAGAAAGAAAGTTTCAGTTCTTAAGAGTTTCAGAGAGAATTTCTTATTTCTCTTTTGCAATAGTAGTTCCTTTCTTTAAGTTTCATAACACGTTATCAGCACGACGGTTCTACCAATTTTGAAGCTAGTGGCCTTATTCCTCTGTAAGTTTTTCAATATATTATTTGAAATCTTTGATATATTTTATTGATGATTATCTGTGTGAATTTATAAATATATTTTCTGAGATACACATATTTATTATTTATTTGTGTAGAAAATGGCAAATCTTACAAAATTGGAATTTGTTGCTCTTGATATATCTGGGAAAAATTATTTATCCTAGATACTTGATACTGAAATACATCTTGATGCAATGAACCTGGGAGAAACTATTAAAGAAGGAAATCAAGCATCCCTGCAGGAACGTGCTAAAGCAATGATTTTCCTTCGCCACCATCTTCATGAAGAATTGAAAACTGAATATCTCACAGTAAAAGATCCCTATATTTTGTGGAACAATTTAAGGGAGAGGTATGAACACTAGAAGACTGTCATCCTCCCAAGAACTCGTTCTCAATGGATGCACCTGAGGTTGCAAGATTTTAAAAGTGTTAGTGAGTATAATTCCGTACTTTTTAAAATAAGCTCAGTATTAAAATTATGCGGTGAGAAAATCACCGATGAAGATATGTTAGAGAAGACTTTTACTACATTTCATGTCTCGAATGTGCTCCTGCAGCAGCAGTATCGAGAGAGAAAGTTCAAGAAATATTCTGAACTTATATCATGTCTTCTAGTAGCTGAGCAGAATAATGAGCTCTTATTAGAAATCCACCAGTCACGCCCTACTCGCTCAATATCATTCCCTGAAATGAATGGTAATAGGTTTGCATCATTCCCAGAAGTGAATGGTGCATCCTTTAGAAGAAATCGGAGGCGTGGACGTGATAGGAGAAATTATAGAAATGTTGGTCCCAAGAGTGACAATATTAAAAGGGATTATAATATACCATATCACCAGAAGTGGTACAATTCAGAGAGGAGTAAAAATCCTCAGAATAATTCTTCAAAGAAAAGTGAAGAGGTGTGCCATAGATGTGGAATGACTGGACATTGGTCACGTACCTGTCGTACGGCCAGGCACTTAGCTGATTTATATCAAGCTTCTATTAAAGGAAAGAATAAAGTGCATGAAACAAATTTAGTAGAACCATCAGATGATTTAGATTCAGTAGATGTAGACGTTACTCATCTTGATGTATCTGATTTCTTTAATCATCCTGATGGTAGTATTGAACACTTAATTGGAGATGGAAGTGTTCCACTCAATTAATGTATTTTCTTTCTATCAATAATAAAAGTTTTGTATATTTTGTAGAATCATGGATCACATTGATGAGTTTTTTATCTCTGAGTTGAATGATAAAGATATATGTCTGGCTGACAGTGCTACAACTCACACAATTCTCAAAGAAAAGAAATATTTTCAAAATCTAACACTAAGTAAAGCGTATGTCCATACCATATCAGGTTCATCGGATTTAATTGAGGGCTCCGGAAGAGCTTATATTGTGTTGCCTAATGGCACCAAATTTTGTATTGATCATACTCTATTCTCTTCACAATCCAGAAGAAATTTATTGAGTTTCAAAGATATACGTCGTAATGATTACCATATTGAAACGACCAATGAAGGCAGTAAAGAGCATCTTCTTATTACTAAAACAGTATCGAGCCAGAAGCTCGTATTAAAAAAACTGCCTGCTCTATATTCTGGATTGTATTATACAAAAATGAGAACAATTGAATCATATGTGGTAATGCACCAGAAGTGCATTGACCCTAAAGTATTTATGACTTGGCATGATCGCCTTGGACATCCGGGTTCTATAATGATGAGACGAATTATTGAAATCGCATGGGCATCCCTTAAAGAATCAAAAGATATTTCTACCCAATGAATCTCCGTGCTCTGCATGTTCTCAAGGTAAGTTAATTATTAAACCATCTCCCTCAAAAGTCATTGTTGAATCTCCATCCTTTTTACAAAGGATTCACGGAGATATATGTGGGCCTATTCATCCATCAAATGGACCATTTAGATATTTTATGGTTCTAATTGATGCATCTAGTCGATGGTCACATGTTTGTCTTCTTTCCATTAGAAATGTTGCATTTGCTAGACTTCTTGCTCAGATAATTAAACTACGAGCACAATTTCCTGAGTATCCAATTAAGACCATTCGATTGGATAATGCAGGTGAATTTTCATCTCAAATTTTTGATGATTATTGCATGTCAATAGGAATAGATGTTGAACATCCTGTTGCCCATACACACACACAAAATGGTTTAGCTGAGTCTTTGATCAAAAGGCTTCAACTAATCGCTAGACCTTTACTTATGAAATCAAGACTACCTATTTCTGTTAGGGGACATGCTATACTTCATGCAGCATCTCTAATTCGCATTAGACCATCTGCATATCATAAATATTCTCCATTACAGCTTGCATATGGTCAACAACCAAATATTTCTCATCTTCGTACTTTTGGATGTGCTGTATATGTTCCAATTGCACCTCCACAACGTACAAAAATGGGCCCTCAACGTAGACTTGGGATATATGTTGGTTTTGATTCTCCATCCATTATTAGATACCTTGAACCCCTTGCAGGGGATATGTTTAAAGCACGTTTTGAGGATTGTCATTTTGACGAATCAAATTTTCCGTTAATGGGTAAAGAAAAGTCGGTGCCTGAAGCACGACAAGATATTACTTGGGATAATAAGACCCTGTCTCATTTTGATCCTCCTACAAATGAATGTAAACGGGAAGTTCAAAAGATTATTCATTTGCAAAATGTTGCAAATCAATTACCGGATGTATTTACTGACACTAAAGGTGTAGTAAAATCTTATATTCCTGCTGTTAATACTCCAGTAAGGATTGAAGTCCCTGAAGGACAAATTGTCAAAGCAGCAATAGGTGAATTTAAAATACGCCTGAAACGTGGAAGACCTATTGGTGCAAAAGACAGAATTCTCAGAAGGAAAAGAATACAAAATGAATTTGGTGTTCCTGAAGAACACGTACCCACAATACAGGCCACAAATATAATTGGTGCTTCTAAAGAGCTTAAATCTTCTATTCCAGAACCTCCTGAAGAGGAAACTCTTGAAGAGTATAAATCTCCTAAAAAGGGACCTCCTGAAGAGGTATGTCATGAAATGTTTTCCCCTGAAGAGGAACAGGTACCTGAAAATAATGAGATCTCAATACATTTCATGAAAACTGGAGAAATTCTGGATAGAAATAAAACTGTTGTCGACAACATATTTTCATATAAAATGGCCCTTGACATTACCAGAAGTAATGAAGAAAGTGAGCCAAAAAGCGTCGAAGAATGTCGATGTAGAAATGATTGGCCAAAATGGAAAACAGCTATTGAAGCTGAATTAAATTCGCTAGCAAAACGAGAAGTATTTGGACCTGTTGTCCAAACACCAAAGGGTGTGATGCCTGTTGGATATAAGTGGGTATTTGTACGAAAACATAATGAGAAAAATGAAATTGTACGATACAAAGCACGGCTTGTCGCACAAGGTTTCCTGCAGAAACCCGGGATTGATTATGAAGAAACATACTCTCCCGTTATGGATGCAATCACATTTAGATTTTTGATTAGTCTGGTTGTTACAAAAGGATTAGAAATGCGGTTGATGGATGTGGTCACTGCATATTTATATGGATCCTTAGAACATGACATATATATGAAAATCCCTGAAAGATATAAGATGCCTGAAGCATCTACAAGTACATCTAGAAATATGTACTCAATCAGATTACAAAGATCTTTATATGGGTTGAAGCAATCCGAACGCATGTGGTATATTCGCTTAAGCGAATATCTATTGAAAGAAGGATTTGAGAATAATCTTATATGCCCATGTGTTTTTATTAAGAAATCAGAATCCGGATTTGTCATGATTGCGGTTTATGTTGATGATTTAAATATTGTGGGAACTCCTGAAGAGATCTAAAAAACCGCTATATATTTAAAGAATAAATTTGAAATGAAAGATCTTGGCAAAACAAAACTTTGTCTCGGCTTGCAGCTTGAGCACTTGCCAAATGAAATTTTTATTCATCAGTCCATGTATACTGAGAAAGTCCTAAAGCATTTTTATATGGACAAATCTCATTCCCTGAGTACTCCAATGATTGTTCGAACACTTGATATGAAGAAAGATCCATTCCGTCCTTGTGATGACGATGAAGAAATTCTTGGTCCTGAAGTACCATATCTCAGTGCAATTGGAGCTTTAATGTATCTTGCAAATTGCACTCGACCAGATATTACATTCTCAGTTAATCTGCTTGCAAGATATAGTTCTGCACCAACTCGAAGGCATTGGAATGGCATTAAACATGTCCTTCGTTACCTTCATGGTACGGTTGATATGGGATTATTTTATCAACGTGGTTCAAGTCCAGAATTGATTGGGTATGAGATGCAGGTTATCTTTCAGACCCACACAGAGGTAGATCTCAAACTGGATATTTATTTACTTATGGAGATACTGCCATATCATGGAGATCTGTTAAGCAGACACTATCTGCTACCTCTTCAAATCACTCAGAGATCATTACTATTCATGAAGCAAGTCGAGAGTGTATTTGGTTGAGATCAGTTATTCAACATATCCAGGAAAAGTGTGGACTTCCCATGATCAATAATAGCCCAACAATCTTATATGAAGATAATACTGCTTGTATCACTCAAATCAGAGGAGGATATATCAAAAGTGACAGAACCAAACATATTTCACCGAAATTCTTTTATACTCATGAACTTCAAGAAAAAGGTGAAATTGATGTCAAGCAGATACGATCTAATGATAATCTGGCAGATTTATTCACAAAGGCGTTACCAACTTCCACATTCAAGAAGATTGTGCATAACATTGGAATGCGAAGACTCAAAAATCTTTTGTCATGCACTTTTCAGAGGGAGTAAATGTGCTGATTGTACTCTTTTTCCTTCGCTGAGGTTTTGTCCCACTGGATTTTCCTCTGCAAGGTTTTAATGAGGCAATCTTAAAGCACTTGTGGATACATAAGAAGACTGTACTCTTTTTCCTTCGCCATTGATTTTTCTTCCCACTGGATTTTTACTTGGCAAGGTTTTAACGAGGCAGATTTCTTATTGGCGGTCATTCAAGGGGAAGTGAAATGAACGAACGAAATTTATCAGCCGCTCCTAACACACCATTAAATTATATGAATGACCCCACCACTATTATTTTAAATTCCGTATAGTGACTTGCATAGTGACTTGTATAGTAACTTGCATAGTAATTTCAAATCCTATAAATAGGGGTTTCAGTTGTAATGAAATTCATAAGAAAAAATAGAGAGAGAAAGAAAGTTTCAGTTCTTAAGAGTTTCAGAAATAATTTCTTATTTCTCTTTTGTAATAGTAGTTCCTTTCTTTAAATTTCATAACAGCTACTAATTAATCTCAATTGAAAGACGTTTTAACCATGCTTAAGTACAAGACAATAAGGAGAACGTCGTGGTGTAGCAACTAGCAATTAGTATCATGCGGAGAGAGAGAGAGAGAGAGAGAAAACGAAAACAGTCTCACGATCGATAAGCATCATTTCCAATCACATACCGCTTCTGAGTATTACTGTAGTCTGTGGGGTGCATGGTTTTATTTGTGGATCTTTTGTAATAATTGGATCGTGTTCGAACCACATCATTTGATTGGGTGTGCTTTTGTTTCACCTACAAATCATGACTTGGATGAGTTTCTTTCGGTTCTTTTTCATCAAACAGAATTGCCCTCTCTCTCTCTCTTTTCCGTCATTCGTGCCCCCCCAACAATCATCATAGCTCCAAATTATCTTTTTTCTTAAACCATAGACATCACAATTCAGGCTTCAATTATCTACATGATCAACGCGTTTTCCTATGGAGAAATTATGTCGTTGAACTAATTAATCGGGTTCAACCCCAGAAAGAACATCGTCAAGAAAAGGAATCGACCACTTACCAGCCAACAATATCAATTTGCACAAGATAATGATTACCCCAAAAAGAAAATTAATAAACTTGCACAAGATATTTTCACCTACGAGGATTTCTGTGGACATTAATATGGCACGAAATTCGAAGGGCTTTGAGGGTTTGAGACCCAAAATTCAAGAAAACAATTAACAAAGACTGGTGATTTTGATTTAGATAGTTGCTTTGATCTCAATGAAGTAATTGACATCAATGCATCATCAACCAACATATCTAAGGCTGATCCGTTTGTTTTAAAAAAATATCTTATTTTATTTAATTATTATATATTTCTTAATTTTTAATATTAAATAATTTAAATAATTTTTTTTTTTAAATTCAAATACAAAAATTATATTAAAAATATATTTTATAATAATATTTTATTTAACTTTTTATTTTAATCTCAATTCATCTCATCTTATTTTTATTTTATTTTTAAAAATAAGTCAGGTCTCTACCGCCAATACGAGGGAGGCCTTTGATTACAAGCCCCGGAGCCACAGCGGTGGGGGCCTCGGCACAGAGAGATTCCACAGTGGTGGGGGCCTTGGACGCAGAGGTAAAATGATTCTCGTAATTTTGTGTTGGACCCTTTTGTCAGTCCTCTATATATGCTCATAGGAAACTAACCTCATCCACTTTTTCTATTCTTTTGCATCACATAATAAAGAGTAATAATTATACTAATAGAGTGGGTAATTTCATTTATTTTTTTATTTTTAAGTAAAGTTCTTTACATTTAAAAAAAAAGAAAAGAAAAGAAAAAAGATTGTAATAATACTTCTACTATAAATATTATTTCTCCATAAGAACTCTTCAAAGCAAGAATGAATTTAGTCATATTCCCAAAGTTAACATCAACGTTTTTTTTCCCCCTTAAATAGAGTAGATCAGAATTACATAGCAGAAAGACAACTTGTTTGGTTTGAAGTCACACTCAGTAGAAAGACAGTACACGATTGTATGCTTTTTGAACATTTCAATTCAATTACAACGTATGTTATAGAAAAAACATCAATTATAGGGTAGATGCTCTTTAGGCTGCATTTGGATGATAGGTTCAGTTGAATAATTGATGACTATGAGTGATTTGAGAGGATATAGTGAATTTTGTAGAATTCATCTAAGATGTATTTAAATATTCAGATAAATTTAAATATATTTATAAAAAAAATTAAACAAGTTATAAATCACATATATAAAGAGATGTTAAATTAATGAGTAATGCTACATACAGTCGTAGAGTTACAAACGACATGTAGTCGCTTTAAAAAAATAATTAATTTTTTTTACGTGGGTCTTATATATATTTATTTTTTTTTAAAAACGACTGTACACCGCTTGCAATTTTATGACTGCATCTATCATTTTTCTTCTTAAAATAAAAGCATCAAATACATATACTTTTAGGATGATTCTTTCCACTATCAATAAACAGAAAGCACCTAAATAAAGGTATGCTATCAAAAATCAAGTTGGTAACTGCTCATTGTGCCACTGAGTGAGCGCATCAATTTGTAAATTGATTAATCTTGACTAGTTTTAAGTACCGATGAAGGAGTAAGAAATGTTGAATATCTTTAATGATGGAAGAAATTTGCTAGATTGCTAAGTTTGAGTCTTCTACAGTAGAAATGACCAATCGAGAATCCCCTTCAAAGATAGCCCAAGATTGTTGCCAGGATGAAGACATTCTTGTAACTAGGAGGGCAGTTGACACTTTTGCTATAAGAGGAATCGTGGTATGGATTTTTTCAACTTGCATTTTTAAGATGTCTCTTTTAAGATCGGTAAGTTTCACTTATAAAAAAGTACTGAGTTGGTTGATATTTAATAATTTGTGGCTTGTGTGTCTAGATATTGAATTAAACTTAAGTTTCAACTCAATTCAAATGATCTAAACTTCTTCCATATTTCAAATGCAATCTTAATGATATAAATGCTATAAGAGGAAACCGTGACATTTAATGAATCTTTTTGAATATTGTATCTTTTGAATGCGAGAAATCTTATGAACTGAATGGGCATAGACTAATCTGAGCTGAAGCAAGTGAGGGGTTGAAAACATCACAACTTAAAAAGAGCAATACTGAACAGTAGCCTATTGTTCACAACAGTCTGTAATAGCCTTTCACATGAATTGTGTTTTTACTGTTCATATTAATAGTAAAAATACTATTCATATGAAGGGCTGTTGCAAGTTGCTGTGAACAGTGGGTTGCTGTCCAAATTTATTCACCTAAAAATGATTTGCATCTTACAATCACAAACATATATTCTATAAAATTAAATTTATAAATTAATATAAGTTTATGTAATATATTAAATTTATTTTATAATAAAATATATATAATTTAATATATCACGAGAAATTATATTTATTTTTAAATTTATTTTAAGAGTGATGCTACATGTTTGATTTTACGAGGAATGTAATCCAAAATTTTTTTGAATAGGTAAAAATGATTTATTTATTTGATTCATTTATTTATTTTATATTTTTACATTTTTTAAAAAGAATAAAAATATATATTATTATTAAAAAAAATTCTTAATCATTAAATAAAAAAATTATTTTAAAAAAATATTCGAATGATTTTTTAGATACATAAAATAAAACATTACTGTTATTTTAAACTGTATTTATGACTGTAGGCTGTAGCACTTAGAAATGCAAGATACGGATACTTTTTACCCGAATAAATCAATTTGCTTTCCAAAATCCATCCGTAGACTGACAGCTTAAAATCAAAATAGTACCCACCTTGGATTTCTCCCATCTTTGCGTCTTGCAGCAAATTGTACCATGTAGGACCATTTATAAATGAATAATGATAATTTTATTATTTGTTTATAATATTTCTATCATCTTAAAAAAAATTATTTATTAGATTCTGTTAAAATTTAAAAATAAAATAAGTTGAGATAAGTTTAATTTATTTTTTTATATTATTATTATTTTAAAATTTAAAATATATATTAAAATTTAAAATATATATTAAAAATTAAAAAATATGTATACAAATTTATGTTTTGTATAAAAAATTAAAAAAATATAATAATAAAATAAAAATAAGTTGAAATAAGTTGACGTAAATCTTAAATATTAAAGAGACTTTAGTTGTTAAGAAAGTGATTATTAATAAAATTCTTTATTTTATAAAAAACAATTAATGATTAAAAATATTAAAAATATATTTTAAAAATAAAAAAATGTATTAAGATTTAAGAATTGGTAAAAAAATTAATAAAAATAAATAAAAATAAATGTGATGAGTGTAAGTAATTTCTAACGTTACTCAAAAATTAAAGTGTAATATACTATGGCAGAAACGGAGCCAATGGATTTGGCAGAGACGGTTATACGGATCGTCACCTTTTATTTTAATTAAAAGTTACTGACAGTTTCACCTTATCAAATTAAATAAGATGAAAATAAAATAGTAACATTTTTCATTGACTATATTGTACGTGAATGCTTAGGAAAAAGAAAAAAAAAAGGCATTTAGTTGAAAAGATGTGACCCCTTCATTTGTCATTGAGATTTAAAATTTAATTATCTTTCAAATAAAATATTGTCACGTTAATAATACAAAAAAATTGTTTTATACACCAATTTGTAAGTAGAATTAATTTTTTTAATTTTTAGTTATACTTGGTCTGACTGTTCTTTCTCTCCTTTCAAAATTCTCTCAACCAGAGAAAAACTTTTTTGCCGCCATCGTTTAATTTGAGGGGGTGGAGTTCTAGCACTACCTTCCTCTCCGTTCCCTTCCTTTTCTTTTCTTCTTAATTTTTTGATCACCGTTTTGTACAACTTTAGAGGTGGTTTTTGAATTTTTTTAGAGTAATTTTTGACTTATTGCAGGTTGATGAAGCTCTAATAGCCCCAGCCCACCATGCGCCCAACTGTTATTCTCCTCATCTGCCAATCTTAGTGTTAACCAGAGCAACGAGTGTTCTAAACGTGCAGGATCATCTATTGCGACTCGCCTCGATTTTGGAGAGATTCCTCAACCATCTACAGCTCCTTGCGGATCCAGAATCACCGTCTTTTTTAACCTTGCGATGGAGTACTCCTCGTGTGGCGCGTGTATAACACGCGCCACCACAGCCGAGCTTTTTGTGTTGTCTGTCTGTGTTTTGTCTTTTGTTGTATTGTTGATATATGTTTGTATAGAAATATTTTTTAAAGAGAAATAGTCTTCCAAATCTTTGATCGCGTAGAGTTTAGTATCTCTTGTCTTGTGGATGAGAGATTTTTAGTAACTACCTCTTTTGGAGGTAGTGCTTGGGCTCTAAGACGGTTGTTTGAAAGATTTAGAATTTGCTCTCCAATTACATGCTAGTTGACTTGTAAACTAAGCCATCTCAATCTTTATAAGTCACATTTGTAAGCTTAATATATTGGATTAATGGTAAACTTGTTTCTAAAAAAAAATAATAATTATTAGTTATACTTAGACTCTGTTTGTATTCAAAGACGAGACAAGCTCGTTTTAACTCATCTCAAACTTATTATTACATTTTTTTCATATTTTTATATAAAATATAAATCTCAATATAGTATTTTCAAATTTCAATATTTTTTTTTCTATTTCAAAGTCAACTTTTTTTAATCTAAAAATAATAATAATATTTAAAAATAAATTTAATTCAAATCATCCCATCTCATTTCAAAATTTAAAATATACCTTAGCAACAATAATCAACAAAATCCTCACCGTGAACAAATCTTTGGCAATTACCCGATCTTTCGGGCCGTGGATTAATCACGCAAGTGTAGCATTTGAGAATCTTGACCATCTTCAACTCAACGGGCCCGCTTCAACCTAATTTTTTTTTTTTTGGGGGACCCGATTAGATATAAGAATGGTTTTATTTTATTTTATTTTATTATGATTATAATTTTTATTTTTATTTAATATAATAAATAATTTGATCTTTTAAAATATTAAAATAATAATAAAAATAATATTTTATTTAACTCTAAATCTTTATTTTAATTTATTTCATTTCAGTTTACTATTTACTTCTTAAACCTCGTGAAGACACGCGCCTATACAAGAGAGTACGGTGCTGTGGCATACTGAGCAATGTAACCCATTTTTCCCGCATACACCCCAAAGTTTCCGCAGTTGTGTCTAACACACTCGGCGCGTGAGCACAAAAGACAGGGACAAACATGCAGCGCACGCGTGTGTTGTCTCGACTCGTGCGCGTCGCAGTCGAGCTGCGGGACCCATCTCAAGTTCTTCACGATTTGTTCATCCTCAGCGGGTGATTTTGCATACGGAGGGCCCCACACGGTCGCTCTCAATATCTGCGGTTCGATCGGTACTGTCCGTCACTCATCATTTGGGTCGCGCAATTTACTCCGTGATTAGATTATAGAAAGGAAAAGGTTAGATTTCTAGCATTCGAATCATCAAAAAAATTATTAAAATTTGATTAAAAAATATATAAAAATTTGATTAAAAAAATTAACATTAAAATAATTTTATATTATATTTATAAAAAATACTTTTGTTATATTCGATTAAAAATAAAATAAAAAATTTTATTTAACTTTTAAATAATAACTCATTAAATTTTAAAAAAATTAAGATTTTTTTTTATGAATCTAATGTTAGTCTTTTTATTTTGTCCACTAATTTTGATATCTCATATATTTTAATTATTTATTTTATTTAATAATTAAGAAAAAAATTATTAATATATTAATATTTTTTTCATAATTTTTTAAAATATTTAAATAAATAATAAAAAAATTAAAATAATAAAAACAACAATTTGGCCTAACGATAAGATCAAATGGTATTGCATGAGTGAGTATTGTAGAATTGCCCTTAGAAAAATGTGTTTTGACTTTCTTTTTTAATAAAAGTATAATGCATTTATTAAAAATGAATATTATAACTGAATTTGAAATATATATTTTAGCTTATTATAATTTTGATTATTTTCTAATACACATGACTTAGTCCTTACTACAAATATTTATAGACTATCGTCTGAAAGACAATATAATTTTATTCAATACAAAATATTTGAAAATAAATCTCACATCTATTCTAAGATAGAATAAAGGACACTCTACATACAAACGTCTTAAATATCCACTTTATGAACTAAGAGTTTAAGAGATTATGTGTTTTCTGTTTTGTATTATGCTAAAACAAAATATAAAATAGAAACTAAAAAAACATAGAAAAAAATTGCATTTTGACTTTTTGAAATGATCCGTACAGCATATATTTTAACATTTTTATTTATAACACTTGTTTTATTATTTTTTTAATATTTAAATTTAAGTTTTTATTATTTTTAGTCAATCAACAAATGATACGCGAAGAAATATAATTTTTATAATTTTTTTTAAGTATATTTTGTTTTTCCCTATTTTATTTATAATAAATATTTACGAATGCCAAGTCTTAGATTAGGTTTGGAATCTAGATGTCCACTATTATTTATAATTTATTATTATTATTTTATTATATTTTATTACTATTCACATAATATATGAGATCAACACACTATCCAAATACAACCTTAAACACCATTTAATATAAAAATTATTTCATCTTATCTTATTTTATTTAATCACTACAATTTTTTTTTTCAAAATTTTGTATAAATTATAATAAATCAACCAAAAATCTTTATTTCTAAAATAATAATAATAATATTAACGATAATATTATTTTTAATTTTTATCTAAAATCATTCCTTATCATTTATTCATCTCATTTTCCATTGAAATGTAAATATCAATTTTATTTTTTTGTAAAGAATATTATCATCATTTATTCATCTAATAAACTTATATTTATAACCAAATACATTCTGGAATGTCTCCAATTTAAACATAATATTACAAATGAAAATAATGCATTTTAAGCTTTACAATATACTTTTTTTGTGTGATTATTCTAGTCTTCATTATTATTAATGCTTTCTACAAATAAATGTTCAAAATATAATATTTTTTATCTAAACAGAAAGTGAACTTCACTTTTTATAAAAAGATATTATTCAATTTTTATAGAAAAAAGTTGAAGAGAGACTCTTTTTTTTTTTAATTTTAATTAACAAGACTTTTGAATCAATGATGACTTGTGAAAGCAACACTTGACTCTTTTTAGTCATAAAGGTCAAATCTAAAGTTCAAGTAGAGGTAAATCAAATAGTTTGACACGTATGTCGAGAGAAATTGATAGGAGAAATGGTGCATGAGGATCAAATGTGAGCATGGAAGAATAACACATGATAATTTTTGCAAAATTATCACTATCTTCTTAATGATTTTCGATCAATAAATCTGTTTATATTACGTGTATCTCCAGACAAAAATTAAATATGAAATCTTTAATTTGTTTGAGGGGAAGGGGGGATTATCAATCTATTTTTTTAAAGGGAAAATTTGGGGATCGGTCCCCTCTAGAACTGCAAACGAACAGAACTGCTCGTGAACAATTTGAGCTCGACTCGTATAAACTCGATTCGAACTCGATTCGTTTAATAAATGAGTTGTTCGTGAGCACTAATATTGGTTCGAATATTAAACGAGCTAAACTCGTATAATCTCGACTCGACTCGTATAAACTCGGTTTGTGTTCATGAACAAGATTCGTATAAACTCGATTCTACTCGTTTTGAGCTCGTAATAATACTCGTAATATTTCTATATACATATATATAATCTTGCATATATTCTTACATATATTTTTTTATTATATATATTTTATGTGTTATATATATTATTTTTGATATTTTGTATAAATAATATATTTTGTTACTTCAGTTCTTAAGAGTAAGAAACTCGAATAATTACTCGACTAAGTTCGGCTCGTTCGTTAGAGAGTAAAAACAAAGATCGATAAATAACTCGATTCGACTCGAACTCGTCTTTGATCGGCTCGAATTCGACTCGACTCGGCAAACTCTCAGCTCGACTCGAACTCGAATTATTTTAGTCCAGCTCGACTCGACTCGACTCGAACTCGTCTTTGATCGGATCGTTTGCAACCCTAGTCCCCTCTATAAAAATAGCCGTCGTCATTCTCGGTGGCGATAGACGACACTGTCCATGCTATCAGAATCGGCGGACTCCGGCGATCTCAGCCCTGCGATGACGACATTTGATGTGTCTGTCGCAATCTTAAATCTGAAATGGGTTCGTTCGTCCACCACCACCGGCAGTAGCTCTATTTCACTGAGGACCGAATACCTATTAAAATAATATTTGTTTTATTTTTTTATTATATTTTTATATTTTTATTGTATTTTTTATTATATTTTCTTTATTTTATTTTTTATTATGTTTTTTCTATTATATTTTTTAAAATTATTTTATTATATTTATTATATGTGTTAAGTGGATTACTTTGACCCTAAAGGCAACCCGACTGATCTAAAGCGTCTTCCTTTCTTAAAATAGGAAAAAAGAAGTACGTTGAATCTCTATGCCAGCTCTCATTTGTGGTCATCTTTGAGAGATGAAATGCAATAGCAGATGGTATTTATTATATTTTAATATAAATGATAATTTTATTGGTTTTCTAATTTTTAAAAACTTTTAAAAGTAAAACTTCACATTTTCAAAATTTTCGATTTTGAAAAGTAAACTAAGGCTTTGTTTATTTTTTAAAATCATTCTAATTTTTATATGATCTTAAATTTATCATTTTTTTTATAAAAATTTTATATAAAATAATATAAACAATTCAACTGTTTTGAATCTCAAAATAACTTTTTCAAATTTTAAAATAAAATTAATATTAAAAAAATATTCTAATAATAATTTTTCAAAAACTTTTATCTAATCTCATCTCATTTCATTTCATCTCAATTTAAAAATAATGATTATAATGTATAATTTCCAAATTCCCGTATCATATTTACAATTCTATTTTTGTGTTTTGAAAGATACAATTCTATTTATTGACGTGGTAGTCATATTATTAATATCAAAATGTGTTACATAACGTAAGCAATGTACTTATGCACTGACTTTTTAAATACAAAAAAAATATGGTAAGTGATATTTATGCATTGATTTATAAGTAACAAAATTATTTATTTTAATTCATTAAATTAACTTAAATTCTAAAAACTAGACTTGAAATAACAAAACTTAAAGGTTTTTATATACACCATGCGAGTTGGCTGAGAATGTTTGTTTAAGCAACCTATTCAGTGACCGAAGGTGGAGGTGCAATGCCAAGGTGAGTATTTGCAGAGGAAGCAACTTCAGGAGTGACACCAATGCAAAGGTTGTGACTGCATTTGGTTTTCATCAGGGTAGGAAGAAGCTGTCAGTTTTTAAATGCTATTATCACATGGTCCTTGCATTAGATTATTGGTTTTAGTAAGTTGATGAACTGAAATAACAAAACTTGAGTTTTTATATATACTATACGAGTTGACTGAGAATGTCTGTTTAAACAACTTGTTCAGTGACCAAAGGTGGAGGTGCAATGCCAAGGTGAGTACTTGCAAATGAAGCAACTTCAGGAGAGATACCGATGCAAGGATTGTGACTGCATTTGGTTTTCATTAAGGTAGGAAGAAGCTGGCAGTTTGTAAATGTCATTATCACATAGTCCTTACATTAGATTATTGGTTTTAATAAGTTGATGAATTGAAATAACAAAACTTAAGTTTTTATATACACTATGCGAGTTGGCTGAAAATGTATGTTTAAGCAACCTGTTCAGTGACCAAAGGTGGAGGTGCAATGCCAAGGTGAGTACTTGCAAAGGAAGCAACTTCAGGAGTGACACCGATGCAAGGGTTGTGACTGCATTTGGTTTTCATCAGGGTAGGAAGAAGCTGGCAGTTTGTAAATGCCATTATCACATAGTCCTTGCATTAGATTATTGGTTTTAGTAAGTTGATGAACTGAAATCAATTTTTTGTGAATTTACAAGACACATAGAGTATTCGTGAGAGCAAGACTCCAATTAGGAAGTTGGAAATTGACAATACCAATGTGAGGTTCACACTATAAATTTTTTGGTTACCCGAGAGTTTTAGAAGTATTTAAGATAATGTTTGTCAAATATGTGTGTGGGTGCCGCAAATCAGTGAGTAGTTTAACTCGTAAAATGGGTTCTTCCTTTATTTTATTAATTACAACTATAACTTCAATTATTATAAAATGCAACACAGTCTTTTCATTTTAATAAAAAAACTTTGTACTTTAAAACAAGAAAAGTCATGTACCTCCGTTTCTTTTTTAGAAAGTTAACTAAAATACTAAACCCACTTCACAAGAAAACGAAATAGCTAATTTACAACTCAATTTATAATTAACAAATATGATTGTATTATTTTGTAAAAATAATAATCGTATGAATTTTCTATTCGATTTGAATATAAAACTTGTCAAAAGAGTTGAGTTGTATATCGTTATTCATTTTTTAAAATTCAAACATAGTTGTTAAAATTATTGTGGATATGAATGGGTTTACATTTTTGAAAATATTTTTATAATCTAATCACAGGGCCCATAATGGAAAAAATTAAAGAAAACCCCCTAAATCCAAGTTTTAAAAAGATACATACATGAAATAGATTTTATAATGTTTATTAAATATACTATAACTATTATAAATACAGTTTAATATAAGTATACTTATTATCTCACTGCTTAGAAAAAAAAAAGTTATTTATCTCACTTTATGGTTTTATTTTTAAAAAAATAATATTTACAATCATAAAATTTGTTAGTTTGTATACTCTTCTAAAATAAACAAATGGATGATTACATATAATATTTATCAAAATAATATTTTTTTAAAATCAAATTATACTCTTTATCTTTGCATCACACAATATATGTAACTTTATTTTATTTTTTCATTTAAATATATAATCTATGAATGATACATACAAGAACTTAATTACTTCAAAAATAATAAAATTAAAGTAAGTGGAATATACACCATGGAGGGACCATCAATTTTTTAAGGAGGCCTAACTTTTTTATTACACAATATGTGAAATGCAAAAAATATATATGTATATATATATAAAGCATATATAAAATTAATTTTTGATAATATATCAAATAACGTAAAAACACAACTTAATGTCTATTTTAGAAAGTGATATTTATCTATTATTATTTTTGTAAATACGAAATATTTATAAATTAATTTCTTCAAAAAATTATCAAATGATGTTTTAAAATGAAAATTTTCATTCTAATAATTAAGTTAGTTGATCAAGTTTATTGTAAAATTTATCTATTTTGGTATCACATTGTGTATTGAATACTACAAATGAGACTTTAAATAAACTTTTTCTTGCTCAATGAAGTTTAGAAAATAAATCATCCTTACTATTTTTCACATGGATCATGATCAATTTTAAATATTTTTTCTGATATTTACACTTTGAATTTTATATTAAGAAACTCAATATTATATAATATAAAATTGGAATAAATGTTAATAGTTTATTGTTTAATTTAATTTTAGTGTGGCCACATCTTAAAAAATAAATAAATATGAAAATTATATAAAATCTAAGAGTTTTTAAGAAAAAAGACTAGAGAGACACATGTTTATGTTTATTAAAATTTTGTAAAATTTTAGAAAGTATATACGAATAAGGAAATCATAAATTCTATGGAGTACAAATTTCTATATATATGAATTATGAATCAAATTTAGAGACTACGAAGAATTTTGAAAAATTTTTAAGAGATTATTTTGAATTTTAAGAAAAATTTGGGAGCCCCTCTATCCCAAAGGACAATAGTAATAGTATAATTTAGAAGAAAATTGATAAACATATATTATTTTATATAACATATGTTATGAAACGTCGTGTTACGTGTATTTTCTGTTATAAGTTTATAAAATTATTTATAAAAAAAAATAATGATGGGTGACACTGACAGCAAACTTTCTACTGGAAGGGAGGTGATATACTTACAATCATTTTTATAATTTTATGTGTATTTGAATTTTCTTATTATTTTTTATTATTTTAAATAATTTTTTAATAATTTTAATTATTAAGAAAAAATAAAAAAATATAAATTTATTAATATTCACATTCTTAATCAATAATAATTGAATGAATTTAAAAATTAAATAAAAAAAAGTTGCAAAAAAAAAATTATAAATGGATGGTATAAGTAGTAGGTGCCGGAAACTGCACTTGGTACAGGGGTAGGTTGGGTTTAGCACTCCAAAGTCTTGAGTTGGCCGCCCCCGAATACGACTTCTGTTTCTTGATCTTGGAGATGCCATCTGAACGCTACCTTTAGGCACTGATTGAGAGTACTTTATTTTATTATTATAAATTTTTTAATTTTTTATATATAATATAATATATATTTTTTAATTTTAAAATAATAATATTATTGAAAAATATTATCCTAATAATATTTTATATAATTTTTAAAATTTATCCCATCTTAACTCATTATTATAACCGTATCTTAAATAAAATTTCCTGTAATCTCTTATACTAAAAGAAAGTTTGTTTAATTTAATTTTTAAAATTAAATTAAGATGAGTTAAATTTTAAACAAATAGTAATAAATTAAGATGATAGAGTAAATTTTATAAAAATTATTGAAAATGAGTTAAATGTTGGAATGTTAATATATATTTAATGTAATTATAAAAAAAAAATTATAAATCATACATATAAAGATGCATTGAGTTAAAAATAAATAAATTATCTTATATAAAAAAAAATAAATTGAGATAAATTTAATAACTTAAAAATTAAATATTTAAATGTTGAATTCAATTAATTAGATTGAACACAGTCAAAGTTCCAAATAAGACCTTAATTAATCACATAGATGTAATAACTTGATCATACAAAATAAAATAAAATCATACGATTGAATTTTCCTCTTGAGTCACCTTTCAGTCTGTTTAACATTTTAAATCACAGTTATCTATGTTGGATACGCTAATAAATGTCAATGTTCTTGCTTTTCTCCTGCCATTCACATTGGGAAGGCTTTTGCCAATTAATTCACTTACGTATAGATTTACATTCACTCATTTAGCGTGACTTCTTTGAAGTATGATAAATGTGGAAAATTTGACTGCCCTTTTCTTTCCACGTATTCCTATGTCTTATTTTTAATATTATTATTTTTTTAATTTAAAAAATTATTTATTATATTTTATTTAGAAGTTTTTTTTTTTTAAACAAACCTAATCTAAAAGTGAGATAGGGAGTACGGACTTTTCCTTCAAAGTTCAAATTATCAGCTCCCAATAGCAAATTGAAGAGCCTGCATGTAAATAAAGCCGATGATTGGGACTATCGTAGATTCGTAGAAGAAGGGGTTTCCTTCATGTTTCCATTTTGTGTCGAATAACGTTGTTTCAGCTTTAATTCTACGACAAAGGTGGCTGCTTCACGGAAGCAGCAACTCTTTTGGGTTGGCTGAAAGAACACCCTTGGGCCTTTATTGTAAAAACAGTTCAAAACTTAGCTTTGAGGTTATTCCAATTTCCATGCATGTTTTTTTGTTTTTTTTTGTTTTTTTGTAACGTTATATACAGTTTTAAGTGTACCTGTCTCTTCAGTGTAAGATTTCGTTTGTATACATAAACAGTTTTATCTTATTTTATTATTACAATTATTATAAATTTTTATATAAAATATGATAAAATAATTTGACTTTTTTAAATATCAACATAATAATAATAATAATAATAATAATAAACATTTTATTCCAATTTTAATTTTTATATAAATGATTTTATCTCATTTCACTATTTAAACTATTTTAAATAAAATACTTTAATTATAAATAAATTATATAAAAATAAATTTATAAATTAATATAGTTTGTATGGTATATTAAATTATAAAATTATTTTTCTTATAAAATATATTTAATAAATTTTATGAAATTATAAATTTTTTTTGTATATATATATATATATTTTTGTATGTGACAATTATCTTATAAGAAAAAGAAACAAACGAATAGCACAGACTAAGCCAAGAAGGTAGCAGCACCTGATCTTGACAGATAATGCTTAATTGGCTAGGTGGCACCACTTGGACTCAGAATTAAGAGTCCATGGTTCGTGTCTTGGTCTGGACCACGCTCTGTACTACCCTCATGGTCCAAATACCCCCCTCCCTCTCTTTCTCTCTTCTTCACCCCCCTCCCCTACTTCACCAAAATGATCCCTCCTACCCTTTTCCCGCGCTATATCAGCAAAGTACTAACACAGGATTTGAGCAGTTGAGGACAACCATCGTCCTGATCGTCCCAATTTGCGTAGGTCCCGCCCTTCCCTACTTTAGGAATTAGGATCCACTTGACACCCGTCCTCCACTACCCTCAAATCAATGCCTCCGTGTTTTTTTTTTTTTATAGAATAATTGACGTAAACTAAGATATTTTTATAACATATAATTGTAAAATATATTGTGAAAAGTATATATTTATTTTAAATAAAAAAAAGGTTAAAAAATCAGAATGTTTTTTTAGAGGTCCACCGGACAGTGATTCCCTCTAAAATCTCCTACTATATATGGACTCTGCCTTCCTTTACTTTTGTACTGAAAGCAGGTCACTCATTTCTCACTAACATGCGCCTGGGTTCACCTCGCCGGTATCCGGCGCTCCTCCCCCTCACCCTTGTTACCACACTCTTCTTTATCAGCCCGGTGATCGGGTGGCGCCCATGGCCTCACAACAAGACCAACGCCCATGATTTAGTCTTCGGAGACTCCAAAAAGTTCGAGGGCTCATCCGAGTTTGTCCGCTTAAGGTACCACATGGGACCGGTGCTCACCGCCAACATTACCGTCCACACAATCTGGTATGGCACTTGGCAGAAGAATCAGAAGAAGATCATCCGCGAGTTCATCAACTCCATCTCTGCCGTAGATTCCAAGCACCCCTCAGTCTCCGGCTGGTGGAAGACGGTACAGCTCTATACGGACCAGACCGGTGCCAACATTTCCCGTACGGTGCTTCTCGGCGCGGAGAAAAACGACCGGTTTTACTCGCACGGGAAATCACTCACGCGCCTGTCCATTCAGTCGGTGATTAAGAGCGCCGCTTCGGCCAAGTCCAGACCCTTGCCGTTAAATCCGCAGAGTGGGCTCTACCTCTTGCTCACCTCTGCTGACGTGTACGTCCAGGATTTCTGCGGACAAGTTTGTGGCTTCCACTATTTCACGTTCCCGTCCATTGTCGGGTACACGCTTCCCTACGCATGGGTTGGGAACTCGGCGAAGCTGTGCCCAGGTGTGTGCGCGTACCCCTTCGCTGTACCGAATTATATACCTGGTCTGAAGCCTTTGAAGTCGCCGAACGGCGACGTAGGGGTGGACGGGATGATTAGCGTGATCGCGCACGAGATCGCCGAGCTGGCGACGAATCCTTTGGTGAACGCGTGGTACGCCGGGCAAGATCCAAGCTTTCCGGTGGAGATTGCAGACCTGTGCGAGGGGATATACGGAACCGGCGGTGGTGGGTCCTACACTGGTCAGCTCTTCAACGGCGAAGATGGCACTACGTTTAATATGAACGGGATCAGGCGGCGGTTCTTGGTTCAGTGGGTTTGGAACCATGTGGTTAGCTATTGTACCGGCCCAAATGCACTCGATCAGTAAAAACCTCTCTCCCTCTGTCTTGTCTTTTTATTTTTCGTGTATTTGGGATTTTTTGCTGTTGATGTTGGGTTTGTGTTTTGGGAGTGATTAGTGAAGGTAGTTAAGTTTGTTAATTATGTATTAATAATATTGTCGACAGTTGTATACCGTCTTTGTATACAAATTAAATGGGGTTTGTTCCCGCCTCATTTGAAGCCAGCCAGACATTTTGGGTTAGGTATTACTGATCTGAAAGATATTTAAAAGAAGAATTCTAATTACAGTTATAAAAAAAAATTATATAAAAATTAGTCTGTCGGATTTGTGTTTTACAATAAAATTAATTTTACGACAGATCATAAACCAGTTTTGTCTTAATACAATAATACCCTCATCGACCACTGCAATTTCGGTTCGAGAGGGTGGCCCTTGCCCAAGGTGTGGTTTGAATCGACAAAGACAAAGACCTGGAAGACAATATTGCATTGGCATTTGCTTGTGTGTCCTTCCCTTATCTGCTCGTTCCTCCGATCCTTTTTCTGTGGACTCTAGTATCCTGTCCAGTGTTGTGTGTGTCTATGTCTCTCTGTGTCTTTTGTGACTTCGTTTATACAACTTAATTTTAACGTTGTGCCTATATATCTGTATGCCCTGTTTCAATTGGGCGCATGAAAATGTAATATTGCAGAATAATGTATGCATATTTAGAATGATTATCTATGTACGCTTTATCTTAGTTGTTTGGGAAATAAAATACTTAACCCTATAAAAAAGACAAGTTTAGGAGAGGTATAATGCTCTGCACCACATACAAACAAATTCTATAAAAATATCTGTGCCTGGTAGACAATATTAAACAACATGTTCTATATCCCGAGTAGAGACATCCGATAAAAACAATATACGGGAATAAGTTCCTACTACTAGATTAGATGTGCCTCATTAACAGAGCTCTTTTATTTTATTATTTATAAGATATTCTTAAAGAGATCTTCTGCTGCCCGTCCGCCCCTACCTAGGGCAATTATTTTATTTTAAATATTTTAAAATAATTAAAAAAATACAAAAAAAAAAGAGGAGTAAATTCTTTTAACATTTAAAAAAATAAAAAATAAAATGCATTAGCGGTTAAATGCAGGCTAGCATTTTTTAATTGGATCCCTATTTCTAATTTTTTAGCCAACCTATGCTTTTAATATATATATTTTCGATGTCAACCTGTGCTTAATCTTTTGAACTCTAGGGGGGAAGGACCTTTAGCATATTTCGGGACCCACACACTCCTAATTTTTGCCATTTTTCTGAGGTAACTTTATTGGGATTTGGGAAGCTTAGGTTATGATCGATGTAATCTTTTCATCATTTGAACGCTTTATTTCAGTTTCCCTTTTTCTAAAGAGGTCCATTCAATTGTTTGTTTGTTACGTACTTTGAAAACAAAAGTCATCGATTGCTAGGTCCAGGTCCCCCCTTCAAATGAAAAAGGCTGAAAAAATTACCAAAGTTCCAATAATACCTGGGACTGTAAAATCATTCCAATAATTATATTAAGAACACACATTGTAAAATTTCTAAACCTTGTCAGTCGGTCAATCGGTTCAATGTTAGAATTACAGCATGGGTGACATATATCCATACCCCAGAGTACTCAGAGGTCCCCCCCGGGCCCCACATTTTCTAATAATGCTGCTTCCCTACTCCAAAGTCCAATCCCTCTTCGCCTCCATATCCATTTAATAATGCTAATCAATCTTTTCACCAACTCTCTATTACTTCCAACGCATATTTATATATATAGGCGTTCTTATTTCTTCCCCTATCATATTTTTTTCCTTGTCTTTTGGTTTGGATTTATACAATAACTCTCTACATCAATAATTTACATACGCATCAGGTATACCTGCAGAGAGCTTGTGACTAGAATTTAAGTACGTTTGATGCCACCTTCATGCCTCATTGAAAAGTTGAAAGTGAGATCAGTGCCTTGAGAATGAAAAACAAAATCAAGTGATACACACGTATCATCAAGAGTAAATAATAAAAGAGGTTGAGGAAGATAATTAAAAACGGATTTTTATATCTTGGAAAAGTACTATAACCATAAAACATTTTAAAAAAAATGAAATTTATAAATTTCAGAAATTAGTTTATAATATAATAAAGATTTCTGATTTTGGAAATGAATGGACTATAAGAAGTAGCTAAGTCCCATTGGGACAGTTCAATTCAACCTTGTCTAATTTTAAATTAAGTTTAACATTCAAATATTCAATTTTTAGGTTTTATTTGAATTCAATTTTTAGGTTTTGTTTGAATTGAGAGATGAGATGAATTGAGATGAATTTATTTTATTTTTTAATATTATTATTGTTTTGAAATTTGAAAAGTTAAATTAGAATTTAAAAAATGTGTATTGAAATTAAAATAATTATTTGAAATTAATTGTGTATTTTTTATATTAAGATAATTATTAGAGACTTATCTTACTAAATTTTGTATTGTTATATTCGTTTTATATTATATATATATATATATATATTATGATTGCATTTTAAAAAAAAATCAACACCCGGTCGTGAGAGAGAGCGAGAGTGGGAGGAGAGAAAAAGAATTAGTAAAATATATTTTGTGGAGTAAATAATAAATTTTTATATTTATGTAGAGATTATTATAATCATGCAAATATTTAAGGATGTATAATTTAATGTAGAAAAATTTAACATCAAATGTAAAAGCCAATGTAAATTCTCTTAAAAAAATCAACTTAAGCCCAAGTTTAGATTTAAAAATAAAATAAAATGAATTGAGATAAATTTATTTTTTCATATTATTATTATTTTAAAATTTAAAAAATTATCTTAAAAAATTAAAAAAGTTATATTAAAATTTAAATTTTATATAAAAATATAATAATAAATTTAAAATAAATTAAAATAAGCTGAAATCTCCCACAAATACAACGGACTTCATTGTTAAGTGCTTTTTATCTTTGATACGAAGAAAAGAAAGCACCCAAACGTTGAAACAGACAGGTGGAACTGTGGAAGAGGTAAAAATAAGTTCGAGAATAAAGATAGAATGACAGAAGATACGCGAAGATCGCATGAAGTTGACATGTATGGAGATCGCTTAACATTCAACTCTTAAAAACCGAATTTATTTTAATTTAAAAATTTTTTATACGTAAAATTTATAATTTTTTTAAATTTAATATTTTTTTATAAACAAAATCTAAAATTTTTCTTAACCTCTTATAAATATATTTAAAATATATTTAAACAGTAAATTCTAGAAAATTCATCTATTATCTTAATTTATTATTAATAAAAAAAATTTCAATTTAACGTCCCATCAATCTCAAAGAACAACCAACTGAGGCGCCGCTTCTGGTTTAATGTGATATATATTGTGGATCACTTTTGCAGCAGCTAGCATTCAACCTAATCCGGAGAGTGTAGTGGAGGCCAAACATACAAATATCTTTTTGCAATTTTAGAGGGAGTGAGAGCCAGCTGTTTTGTTCTCTAATGCGTTTACCCATGACTTTGGACCCAAATTTTTGTTTTCTAATTTTTTAATCCATATATTTGTGATGGGGTTACCCAACCAAATTGGTTCTCAAGTTCTCAACTGAATAAGGGTGGTAGTTATTGAACATTCCTGTAATCTTCGACACTTTGTATCAAAATTGTCGGTTTTTCCCCAGGGGACTTTGTACCCATGGAGATGAAAAACATTTGACTTACCACTCGAATCCACCTAAAATATGAGATCAGTTGTCCAAATAATTTGTGGTAGGTAATAAGGGTCATGATACACGTACGACCCAATTACAATAATTTTACAACTATTCAGTGTACTTGAATTTTTTAATTTTTCATCATTTTATTTTAAGCACTTTTTTAACATTTTTAATTGTTAAGAAAAAAAATTAAAAAATTAATTATTTTATTAATATTTATATTCTTAATCATAAAATTAAAAATTAAATTAAAAAAAATTGTAAAAAAATTATAAAATATTTGTAATTGTATCATTTCCGAGGTAATAATTAAGTATTTTATTTATTACATAATACTGTCTTCTTGCTGGTCATCCCACAAATTACTCAAGTACCTTTTTATATCACCAAAAATTGTCTATCAATTTCACTTTATTAAATTGGTTAATCATTAATTATATTATACAATAATTTGATAATCAAGAAAATATATAAAATAAATAGAGTGCATAACATAATAATTAGTTACAAATGAAATCTTTTGAAAAACTTCTCTAAAATAAAATTCTAAACTCAAAAAAATCAATTTTATTATATTAAAATCAATTACAAGTAAAAATCTTAAATTACAAAACCTTTATAATTAGACACTCTTACTTGACCAGACAAACGATCATTCTACCGTTATAGCGGTCAGAATTGCTGATGATTTTTTAATAGATTTTTTCTTGGAACCTTCAGGGGTTAAAATCCAATTATCGATTATTTCAAATCTTGAACAATATCACACTCGCAAGTATATATATATAAAAAAAAAAAATTCTCCCACAAACCTCCTTTCAAATGGCACAAGAATATCTTTGAATATAGCCTTTGGCCAAAAATCGTAAATAGGGTTAATGTTTAAGTTGACTTAAATATGTAGTTTGAAAGAGTCATGCTGAATTGCACTTTGCAAATAGGCCGAGCTTCTTCCAAATTACTCTCTTGATGGTTTGCTAACAGATTTCAAAAATCTCTTGTTGCACTTCGACTTCAGTAGTCTTCTATTCTAGACAGTTTCAAATTTCGAATTTAGTCACAACATCATACATAATCAACTCTTATGACTCCTAGATAAACTAAAGATACTATGGATAAATTCCATAGATAAATTACATTCATCTAAATATCAAAACTTAAAGATAAGATAAAATCCTATCTTTTAATTTCCTATTCTATTTAAATATAAACATATCATATCCAAAAGCTAACATAAATTTGCATCTACAATATATCATTTTGGCTGATTGGTAACAAATATGTTTTGATGGATGTATATTTCCTGTGAACATCAACAACCAAATTATAATTAATTAAAACATAAACTTAATTTTCAAACGACATTCACATCATGTCTACCATTAGTGTTTAACAATCATACATGTCAAAATATCAAACATTGTTCTGAAAAATAATGACACTATGGTTAGACAATTTTTAAAGTATCAAAACAAAACTTCTTGAACTTTAGAAGATAAATTCTTGCATAAAAAAAAATCTTGCTCGGGTCCTACTCCCCTTTCATTAGTGCTTCTCCTCCTTAGTCTGTGCTATTGCTCCATTTACTCTTAATTTTTTCTCCTTTTTGTCATCAATTTAGTCATGGGAGACTTAGTCTTTAGTATTCGATCATCTATTACATGTGTCGTGACTTGTTGAATGTCGGAGGAGAGTTGAACCTTATCTCAGTTCTCACATAGATAAAGTTAGAGAAAAACAAATGCATAAGTTAGTTTATATGCATTAACCCGAAATACAAACGTAAAGATTATGTCTTGGTATAGAGCACTTTTTCACACATGCAACGCACCTACATATATCTATGCTATATAGGTGAGATACCCATAGCAAATAAGAGGTGAATATGCATTATAATTTGACTTAGGCAAAATAACAAACATTTGGTGTGCAATGAAGAGAAATCCAAATGGTGAGTTTCAGAATCATGAAAAATAGGTCTCAATATATGTACAAATCAGTCTCAAGTCACTCAAGGTAAACCAATCTACTCAATCTAAGATTCAAACACCAACTCTTTATTTCAAACAAATTTGAAACCCATATCTCGTATACATAAAAATTGAATCCTAGAATGGAAAAAATAGAGATTTGAGTTAAGGAAAACCCTCATGTTGAAAAATGGTAGAAGATTCCTAGGCATAGTCGAAATCACGAAAAAAAATTGTGTGAGATTGCACAAAACTTGAGACTAGGGCAGGATGAGAAGTGAAGCTGTGAGGGTGTGAGATAGGTGCTATCGGTAGGTGTTATCACATGGGTCATAAGTGGCTTAAGTGAGAGCATGTGTGTGTGTTTGGCAAATTTGAGTGTCGTGAGTCACTTAAGAGACTATTGCACGAGCACATGCTATGTGGCTTAGATTCCTTTGAGACTCTTTCTTCTAACCCCAGAGCAATCACAACTGCAGCTATTCAACTCATAAACCAACTATAATAATTAATACCTCTCTAAAAATAATCTCACATAACTCATCTTGTATAGTCTTTTTGTGTCTCATTGGGACTTAGCCGAATCACATGAATCTCTAAGAACCCTAAACATTGCTCTCCAACATATGCATCACATGCATTTGCAATACCAATACGGACCAAAAATCCATTTTTTGAAATAAAAAATATTTTTATAAACCAGAACTAAAAATAAAATAATTTAACATTTGCAAAAACAATTATTTATTTCTTATTTTTTGTTGAAAAAATAAGACAAATAGCATGTTTAGATGCATCTTATTTCAACATTAATGCTTCACAAAATAAATCCAAGATCATATACTCTCTTGATTGCAACAATCACAATGAATATTCACTCCTCATAGAATTATCAAAGCTAAAGTTCATGTGAGTGTATAGGTGAACAACTTATATAAGGTGACAACTTTTTCTTAATTTTTTAAAAAAGTCTTATTTTACCATATAATGCCATTTCTTAATCATATACTTTATGAGTGTTTCTTTTTGAGAATGTTTCCAGGAATTTGTTATTCAACTTAAAAGTCAAACTTTATGTTAGAGCCTAGATATATAAATGTCTCATCCAAATACTTTACTTGCTTATCTCATTTTTGGTTTATTTTTGTTGCTCGTCTTTTTCCGCAATAATTTGAACAACAATTTTTTCTATAAGAACTTTAAAGATTAGATCTGTTTAAGGTATTGGTATTTTTTCGCAATGATTCAACACCGATTTTTTTTATATGGATTGACAAGTGGTGTTTGGTAAGGTGAGGCATCTTTTAATTTTTGTACTAAGTTCAATTAGTATTAATCAATTTAAGGCATGTACTCCCTCTATGATAAGCATCTTAATAATACATATTCAGCCTTTTAATTTTAATCTTGCATCCATACAAGTTCCTCTTAGAATATTAAAAATGAACTTTACCAAGATGACCCATTGGGTTAGATGCACAAATTGGGATGTACAAAACAAGAAAATGTATGAGTTCAAGAATTTATTAGGTGAGTATTCACAAGTTCAGAACTTCAACACACCATCAATCATGCACTTACAATATCCGGTTGAAACACTCATATAATTTTTTTTGTTTCAAAAGCTGAAAGAAAGAAAATAAATAAACAAAACAGAAAAAAATATGCAAGCTAAAAATAGAAACATAAAACAAAATAAAATAAAAATGTATGTCTTATACTAATAATATGCAACGAATGCAAGACCGAAATCTTAATAACATCCAAAATTTTGTTTTCTTCAATGATAGTAATTTTAGGTCGAAATCTTTCAGGTAAAAATCCCAAAATGTTACTCATAACTCTCGAGTTTTCGACTTTCTCACTAAAATTAAATATGGAATTCACAATATCATTAATATTAGCATAAAAATCATTAAAACTCTCATATTTCAATATGTTAATCTCTTCCAATTTTGACGTGAACAATTGTAATTTTGAGTTTTTCACAATTTTTGTTTTCTTATGTGTAATACCCAAGATATCCAAACTTCTTTAGTAATCTTATACATGAAGATCATTTTGAACTTTTTCGGAGATACCGCCATGAAGATGGCGTTTAATCTCTTGTCATGAAAATTGCTATTGTTGAACTCATTTTTTGGCCAAGCATCAATATTGGTCTGAAGTTTCGTCCATCCTCATTCAACGGAGTGTCATACTCGTTCATCCAATAATTTAGAGAAGACTCTCATGTGTACTTTTCAATATGCATAATTTTCACCATTGAAGTGTGGCGACACATATAACAACGTTGACATGATCTTACAAGGGCACAAATCACACTAAAATGAGTGAGCTACGCTCTAATGACAATTGAAATTACCTAAGTACCCTTCTGTATCATTGAAAATCTTCTACTAATTTCACTTGAGCAAATTAGTTAGTCTTCAATTATACAATAATTTGATAATTAATCAAATATATAAAATAAATAGAGCGCATAACACAACGATTGATTACGAAGGAAAACCTTTTGAATAACTCCTTAAAAGTAAAATCCTACGGGGCAGCCAAACTCAGAAAAGTAAATTTTAATAGATTAAGATCAATTACAAGTAAAGTTCTCAGATTACAAAACCTTTGCAACTCGATATTCTTACTTAACCAGACAAATGACCCGTTTATCTTTTATTGCAGTAGCAGCAAAAACCTCTAACGATAATCAATCTCTTGGATTTTCTCCTGAAATCTTGGGTGGTTGAAATCCAATTATCGATCATCTTAAATCTTGAATAAGAACACAGTCATAAATATATAGAAAACAAAAGAAAAATTCTTTCACGACTTTTCTTAAACGGCACAAGAATATATCTGAATATAGCTTCTGGCCAAAAACCCTAAGTAGGGTTAATGTCTAAGTTGATTTAAATAGGTAGTCTACAGAGTCATGCTGAATTGCAATCTGCTGATGGGTCGAGCTTCTTCCGAATTACTCTCCTGACGGTTTGCTGATTGATTTCGATAATCTTTGCCGCACTTTGACTTCAAATGGTCTTTGGTTTGGGTTGTTCCAGATGTCAAATTTAATCACAGCAGCATACATAACTAACTCATATGTATCCTAGATAAACTAAAAATATTACGGATAAATCTTATAGATAAATTACATTCATCCAAAAATCAAAATTAAAAGATAAGATAAAATCATATATTTTAGTTTCCTATTCCATTCAAATTTAAACACTTCATCACTAATTCAAACCAACATAAATCTGCATTTACAATCACCCTTCAATCAAATATATAACAATTACAATAATTTTCAAGTCTTTGTAGACCTTGTTCTAGTAACACGCTCACTAAATTAAAGATTGAGTAATGCTACATACAATCATGAGGTGCGTAAATGTTGCGTAGTCGTTTTGAAAATGAGTGTGGTACACAATTAAAAAGTTAATTTTTTCATGTGGGTCCCATGTTTTCTTCACTTTTTCCAAAGAGGTTACGCAGCAGTTACCTAATTCATGGTTGCATAAATCTTTTCTCTTAAAGATTATACTTTTTGTTTGCCTTTTGAGTTCATCTAACTTTAACTCATCTTATCTTATTTAGTTATCGCAATTTTTTCAAATTTTCACATAAAATAAACTAAACAATGGAACATTTTCAAATCCCAACATAAAAATAATATTAAAAAATTTATTCTAATAATTTATCATTCAACTTTTAACTTTTATCCCAACCAAATTAACAAACTAGAAAAATAAAAGAAGAAACTATGAGACAAATACACAAGTAATAATCAGTGCTACAATTGTTCTCATACTATATATATATATATATATCCTAACCCAAGTTAGCTGATTTTATCTTTTTGTTCATGTTAATTGAATAGATTATAATATGAAATTTGAATTTGAATTTAAGATTCATGTTCTATTATCATTTAAATTACTATTTATCTAAAAAACTTAGGTTTAAACTGATGGAAATATTTTAATGAAACCTAACAATCCGATTTATCCCTTCATTTTTGTTGATGTCGTGTTCTGTAGACTTGGGAAACTCTACGTCACGAGGACTCCATCAACGACCAGAGGATACTGAAGGTGAGTGGAAGGGCTTAGGAGAGTCGTGGAACATCCTATTCTTAAGTTAGTATGCACGCGTATGAGAACTTAAGTGTTCGTAAGTAAGAAATAATAGAGATCAGAGAGAGCACTTTAGTGGGGTGTATGTGGTGTTCATAAATCTGACCAAGGAAATATTTTGACAAGGGTATTTACGGTGTTGCCTATACCCTAACCGCGTCTTTTGTCAATCTGTTGTCAAGTGGCAGTGCTTCCAGCCGTGTCATACCTTGTTCCTTGCTAGTCTTCATTTAATGTGGCGTGACCCTCATGTAATGCGAAGCACCTCTTATTGAAACGGCCGTATCGAATGAGATTGCCTATTTGTCAGCACTCGAATACATGAATTGCCACTAATATCCTGGCTCTTTGCCACCGGCTATCCATCTCCTTCTTTGTTTGTGCCTGTTGTTGATTCCCACGCACTTGTCTGTTAACTTCTATTTCGGATTTTGGCTAGATCCGTGGGCACTGGATCTTGGGCTGGCTTGGTTTGGCCTATGCCTCGGGGTATTGGATTGGCTCAATTCGGCCTAGGGCGAGGGGTTCTCCTGGGTCCCAGCTGAGACTTGGGTTTGGACTGACTTGGTTTGGCCCAGGACTCAAAAATTTCCCCTACACAATTCTCAATATTGCAAGTTAATTGTAGACTTTGTTCTTTTTACTAGTCTCTATTTCTAGTTTGAATGATACTCTCTATATTTACAATATAAAAATAAAAAACCAATCAAGCCGAAACAATCTAATGGCATGTTTTTAGCTTATATTTGTTGGCCATCTCCAAGTAAAAGTGAACCATTTTGCTCATAAAGGCCAAATTGAACAGCACTAACTAATTAGCCACCATGCACCATATTGCTCATCATTGCATACAACTGGTTATGGTAGAACATAATTCATATATAGTCTCAAAATGTCTGCCAATTAAAGAGATATCAATCCCATTATGCCCAATATATATATATATATATATATTTATATAATTGCATGCAGAAAACAAAGTCCTACACTAAAACGATCAATAAAAGCTTGTTGTAGAGTTTCATTCTGGTTGAATCCATAACTAGAGCTTAGATTTGGTCTCATTAACACTCATGAGTCCTCATACGTTCTATATTAAACGTGAAGTACAAAGTTCATGAACAACACATAATTTTTGCTGATCAAAGCATGACAGAGGATCCACCAGATCAGGTGATCCTCATTCCCTGAAAACACAATTACACCGTCAAGATCCCATGTGTGGCTGTAGATCAACCACTCATTCCAACAATAAACAAGGCTGACATTCGGTGTAAATGATGGGTGTCAATACTTCACATAGAATTGCTCATCTCGACCTCCCTCTTCTCGTAGGAAAGTCTGAAAACACAAATGAGCTAATCAATTAACTCATTCAGGTCATTTTCAAAAAATAATAAAAAACCACACAAGCAATACAAGTAATAATTTTATAAATCAAGACACCTCAATTTCTCACCTTATATATTAGAGCCTCCTACACCACCTTATTATTCCACTTTTATCCCATTATGATAAAATATTGGTATTGCCCATCAACCTTTGAAATTTCTTTAAACAAAAAATAAAGATTGATCCAAGGGTGATCAAAAGTGTCATATTTTACGTAATAATTAGATATCAATAGAATGAGAGTGTGAAATATTATAATATTTACTATTATACTTTTTTGATAGGTTCATTACTTGTATTTGTTTGTTTTTACTTTTAATCTAAGGCAAATACTAGCTAGACAAGAAAGTGGAGTAAGTTGGTCAGAGCCGTACTTGAATTTATTACTCATTATTATTTTTAATAAATTAGATCCTGAAGGGTGGCCATGTTCTATATACAAAGTATTAGAAATTTAGAAGCAATAAAAAGGAATATAAAAATCAATATAAAAGAGAATCAATAATCGGTGCAACAAGTGAATTAGTATAAATGCTCATGTGGATCGATGTTTAATGTATAAAAATCATATTTTTGCCCAAAGAAAATTTCCATCATAAATTATTAATCTCCCTAGCTATTCTATACCAATATTGAGGTGCAGAAGATTTCTTGAAGAAATTATTTGGATTGAATACCAAATAATGAGTATTGAGAAGCCGTAGATGATGAAAGTGGTGTAACGTGTGAATAATAACAAACATTGAACTAAAATCATTTGAAATCATTTTGACTGATGTAATGAGTATTGAGAAGTTGTAGATCGAAGGAATTAATCATATGAAATCATTTTGACTGAAATCAGGACCATCCATTAATAATACCCTATTGATCATGGGTCCCAACAAAAGCTTGGACTTGCTGTTGCACATGGAAAAAGGCATTATTGAAGCATAATGTGGTCCAATGCATAACTCATTATAATCAGCTTCTATCCTTCTAGCAATTGGTTGCAGGGTTAGAAAAACTGTTATACACCATTAATAATGATCACTTCATATAAATACTTTCACAGGACTTTGATCATATGGGTGGTGAAGTTATTTCGCATTTTCCGATCGACCATGTTGTTGAGTTTTAAAGATTTACCATAGCCTGGTTTTAGAGATCGAAGGAATTCAATCACGTGACAATTTATGATCTTTGGGAGTATGTTACACACTAGAAAAAAGCAGCTTATAATGATAGTTTCTTGTGTGCTAGACTGCAAGTTTATAGATAAGATCGAGAGAAACTAGCACCCAAGCATCTTCAAATAATAAAATACATAGCTAGGGGCCTAGGGCAACCTTAGATCAACACTTTTAGGTGGTAGTTATTAGACCTCATGGTCAAAGTCATGTCAATCGAGAATACGAAAAAATGCATTTTTTTTAAAAGAGTTAGGATCTTACGTCAAAGACCCCTCTCCAAATTTATGAATTACTCTCACTTATGACAGAGGAAAACCGTGACAACAACAAGACCTTAGGATTTACAAAGATAGAATCAAACTAAAACCAACCTGACAGCCAATCCATAAACCAACGGCACAACACAAACCAGAAATAAAACAAACAGACCAACAAATCAAGAAAGCCTCAAATGCATTGGTACAAACATAAATGAATAGATGGCACGGCCATGTGAAAATATTCATGTGCAACTACCAATAAAATAACTAGTACATGATAAATTATGAAGGGAGTAATGATAGGCTTAAGTTCCAAATATACCAAATTTGCATAAGTCTTTTATAAAAATGTGGAAGTTTTTTATATATATTTTTTATAATAGAATTTAATGTTTGATAATGAACTTGTACCAAAAGACTTGTATGTATTCTTTCTAGAAAATGGTGATCTCAATACACAACCAGGTAAGTAAAACCAAAATCATGATCAATTAAAAAATTATGGAAAATAAATAAAAAAGTGGAGTAATGGATGAACCGAATAGCCTGTATGTAGCCTGTAGGTACAACGATAAGAATATTATACATGAATCTCGACGTATTAGATATATCGCAAGCAGGTTGCTTGCAGTTATACAATATTTATAGATGAACTTTTTATACAATCGTATATGAACTTGCAGTTATATCGTAAAGTTATAGCTGAATAAAACCAGCATAGAAATTAGAATTAGAAAAAGTTATAAAGATGACTTTTTATGATTGGAAGATGAACCCAATAGCCCATATCACAGATTTTCTGCGGCCCATCAATAGTGAACTTCTTCAATATATACAAATCAGACTAGTTTGTTTCAAATTTTCCTTTTATGGCTCAACATGGATGATCCGAATGCACGTAAAACATCTTAAAAGAATAAAGAGATTCATAAGATCTTTTACTTTTAATTTTAGAGTTTGAGAATTGAAAAGTATGCAAAAAACAAAAAAATAGAGATTTTTTGTAAAAAAATTATGAACTTAAAGTCTTTTATTTTAAAATTTTATGAGTGAGTCTAATGAAAAATACAAGCCCCTAATATATATAGACAAGACTAACCCTTATAAATATTATAATTTTTGGATTACCCTTATCATTTTATTTATAAAAAAGTAGTAAGGGTTAACCAATTTATTTATTAAAGGCAATTACCTAAGCTTGATAAATGCATTAGATTATCTTAGATGAAGTGAACCATCTTATGAAAGACAAATGGTTTTCTAGGAAAAATCAAAAGTCTAACATTCTCCTAGTTCTCTTAATAGGTAAAATTGAAATGACAAAAAAATAATGCCCTTAAATTTTGTCACGGTATCATACACATGTGAACCATGACAATATTGCTCTTTATAATGAGCATTTCCATTCCATGCGTCACAATACATAGTATGCCTTAAAATACTTTATAAACAACTAATAAAAGTCATTCAGATCCAACTTAATCACCCAATAGATATAACGAAATCGTTAATTTATATGCAAAACTGAAACTGAATTTAATTTTATTTATTGTGCAATATATAACATGAGAGATATTACACTCTAAATAGACCCATATGATCGATACTACTCTTAGACTGTTTTATCGGTAAACCTTTGGTTATTGGATTGGTTAACATCAAATATGTAATAGTTTGCTTAATATACACCACATTATTTTTTATGTTTTCTCTCACACTTAAATACTTTATGTCGATATGCTTGCTTTTACTTATGTTTTTATTGCTCTTTGAGAAGAATATTTTAGCGGTATTTATATCACAAAGAATCTTTATCGATTTCTAAATGGAATCAACAACTTGAAAACCATAAATAAAATTCTTCAACCACATGGCTTATGTCTAATTTCCTTCATATCACGCAATAAATTTTGTCTCCATAGTAAACGTAGCAATTATGGATTTTTTTGTATTCTTCCAAAATATAACTCATTCAATAACAAGAAAGATATATCTAGAAGTATATTTTCTTATGCCTACACAACTGATAAAATATGAATTTGAATAGCTAATCACTTACAAATTGTCTGTATGCCTATAGGTTAGCATGTAATTCTTGGTTCCTTACAAATATAACATCACTTTCTTTGCAACTATCCAATGTTGAATACCTATGATACTTTGATAGTGACCCAAGAATCTAATTACTAGACATATATCTGGACGGGTGCAAACTTGAGTATACATCAAGCTACCTACTGCAGATTCATAAGACACTTTTCATTTGCTCTTGTTCCAATGCATTTTCAGATAATTAACTTTTATGAAATTTATCACTTTTGAATATGAGAGCTACAGAGGCCTTACAATCTTTCATACCGAATATCTATAAAACTTTTTCAATATAGGCCTTTTGAGATAATCCTAAAACTATTTGTTTCCTATCTTTGTGAATCTCTATGCCAATGACATAAAATGTTTTATCGATATCCTTCATCTTAAAGTTTTGGAAGAGAAATTCTTTAGTCTCATGGAATAATCCCAGATCACTGCTTACAAGAAGAATGCCATTTACATATAAGACTAAAAAAATGTATTTGTTCACACTGACCTTTAAGTATATACATTAATCAACAAGTTTCTCGATAAAATTGTATGAATAACAACCTCGTGAAACTTTAAATACCATTGAGAAGAAGTCTGTATTAGTCCATAAAGAGACTTCTTCAACTTGCATAGTTTATGACTGTCACTACTAAAACCCTCAAGTTGTTTTATGTAGACCACTTTATCAAGATCCCCATTAAGAAAAATATTTCTCACATCCATTTGATGTAACTTTAAGTCAAAATGAGATACTCAAGTTATGATTATCCTCAATGAATCCTAGTTAGAGGCTAGAGAGAAAGTATTAGAGGCTATGCTTTCCTGCTAATTGAATCTTTTAGTGACAGGTCTAGTCTTATATCGTTCGATATTATAACCAGAAGAATTTCGTTTGGTTTTATAAATCCATTTGAAGCTAACTATTTTCACCCCTTATGATAATTCAACGAGATCACAGACTTGATTTTTATAAATAGATTCTAACTCATTTCTAATAGGATCCAACCAAAAAATAGATTTATCTCCACTTATGGCTTGTGAAAACTTAATTGGTTCGTCAAAATCAAACTCAATTAGGTATACAAAGTAATCATCTAGAATAATAGGTCAATGTATTCTCGAGGAATTTCTTAGAGTCACTATTTCGTCATTTGGAGATGACTCAATTGGCTAAGATTGAAATGCAGAATAACTTCAGGTTGAACCCCATTTACATGGACATGCTGTTTTTGAACTGGTGTCACCGCATGATCTTGCGATCTATTTTGCCTTAAGACAATCATTTTTCTTAAAAAAGAAGGCAAAATAGCATGTTCAGATGTTTTTATTAAAAGTGACATTTTGAGGATTCACACTCCTAGCTACTAGGTTTAATATCTTCATAAAATATTGCATTTTTGGATTCGACAATTCTAGGACTATGATTGAAACAATAAAATGAATATACTTTTGAGTTGCTTGGATACCCAATAAAGAAATCACTAGTTGTACTTAGGTCTAACTTCTTTATGTTATGATTATAAATTCTAACTTTAGTAAGAAAACTCCATATGTGTATGTGATTTAAGTTAGATTTCCACCATTTTCACAATTTGGGTTTTATTCTTAAAAGAGTAATAGTATTTTCAAAAAGGTAATTGTAACCTTTAATAGTAAGTCTGGAAATAGAAATTAAATTGCTATTGAATTTTGGAATATCAATTACATTATTTAAATCCAAAAATAGCCTCGATATGAGCATCACTTCCACCTGCAACAATTTGTAAACACTATTTATTTCCAGTAAAAACCCAAAATTCACTTGTTATTTGTTTTCTTTTGGTGAGAAAATCCTGTAATGTATTCACAATACTAATTGAGGAACCGGAGTCAATCCACCATGAATTTTCAGGAGCATTAAAAAATAAAAAATTCATAACATATTAGAGAAATAGAGCTACGCCCTTTCTTTTCAAGCTACTCTTTATACCTGATGCATCTCTTCTTTACATAGCATTCTTTCTTACATAGCATTCTTTTTTGTCATTAGATCTGTTGAATTTTGATGGCATATGATATTTCCTTTCTTTTGAAGTCCACCTTGGTCTTTCTCGATCTTAATTTTATCATTCAGGACTATATTTGTACTTTCATGTCGATCAAGTTTCATCATTTCCTCTTCTTGCACACACATAATTAGAAGATCCGTAATTGACTAGTTTTTCTTATGTGTATTATAAGAATTCTCGAAAAGCCCATACTCAGATGGCAACGAGTCAAGAATAAAATGGACCAAGAAAGACTTAGATATCTCTATCTTTAAGCCCTTGAGTTGAGAAATAATGTTTCTCATTTTCGTAATGTATGCATGCATATTCTTAAAATTGTCAAAAACTTTAATAGTGAATTGTCTGATAAGAGTGCTTGCTAAAGCCTTGTGAGAGCGAACAAATTATTCCTCAATTACCTAAATTAATTCCTCAACTGTAGCATAGTCATCAATAAAACCTCTATTGCACTTACATATATGCAATTTTATGAGCATTAGACTTGGGCGATTAGACCGTTCTCACCATTGACGATTTTCGATGACTTTTTGTGTATTCGTATCCTTGGCAGCATGTGGTTGCTCCACACTAAGTGTATAATCAACGTCCATATACTACAACGTAAAATAAATTGAATCTTTCAAAAAGTTTAATTAGTGCCATCAAACATTAGAATAAATTAACATTAGTTAAGGATTGTGGAACATTAGCTGTAAAAACTAAGAAAAACTTTAATGCGATGAGTTCCAGTAAATTTTAACTTTTACGTAGGAAAAAGTTGCATACTAGCATAAATTTACTTATATTTATTTATAAGATAAATTATTCTTAATATTAACAAATAAAACTATCCACACCTGTATGCAGAAGTCAAATTTTATTGATAATATCGAAAATCATTTCCTTATACTAATTAAATCACAAAATTAAAATTTTTTTATGTAAGAATAAATCCTTAAAACTTATGATTTAGTTACAATGAGATTTCAAATTTATTTATATATTCTTTTAAATAATAAGGATACTATAGCATTACTTTCATTATTAAAAAAATACAATTGGACATCTATTAAAATAGGTAAAAACATATTAGCTATAAATTAAACCAAAGGCCAATTAATATGTATAAAGCTTGAAATTAAGCCCAAGGTTAAAACATGCCTTTGAAATCTATTAATATGGTTATAAGCACATAACCATCCAGATAAGAATTCAAGCCCATTTTCAAAATTATTAAAGACTCATTTATCAAGCCCATCAATGTTTGAAAGGACCACAAATCAACGACAAAATGGATAACATTGCTCTAATACATTCGAAAAGACTTTTGTTATCAAAAATTTATTTTTTTATTCCAAAAAGTGTGTTCTAAATTATGACCCTGCTACTCTCTCATGGCATAAATAATGACAAAATCTAATGATCACGCTTAGAGAATAAAATAAAAAACAAAACTAGATTTCAAAAGCTAAATATAAAAAAATTGAAATGCTAATAATTCAAACACAAAGTTGAAATGTAAGACTTTGATACCAACTGCAAAACATCTTAAAAGAATAAAGAGATCAATATGATTTTTTTTTTTTTAATACTTCCAACCTTTTGAATTCGAGAACCGAAAAACTTTTAAAAGGAAGTAGAGAGTTTCTATAAAGAATGAACTTCTAGTATTTTATCTTGGAATATTATGGTTGAGTTTAGTAGAAATATAAGTCCTTTTATAGAGGTAAGACTAAGAATCATTACTTATTACTCCTATAACTTTAGGGCTACCTTCATTATTTTTAGTAAATAAAAAAAATAACAAGGGTTAACTACTTTATGTATAAAAAATAATTATCTGTACTTAATAAATGAAGTGAATCAATTTAAAAAAAGATAAATTATTCACCGAATTTCAGCAAACCACGGCAAGGTCGGTGCTGTCTTTAGAAAAAGATAAGCGCGCGCGGCTACTGATATTCACCGTCAGGGGAAAAACAATATCGAGATCTTCCCATACCAAAAGATCCACAACCATACACAATCAATAAATCCCTGAGTCAAGTCACACAACACTGCATCCGCTAAAAAATCTGATGCGCGCGCTCATGAACAACCATCGCTTTTCATCATAATTTATCACAAACTGAAAACAAGAATTCATACTTGATGTTAGAGAGAACAATGCGCCCCTCGACAACAATGACCGGCCTGCTCAGCCCCAACCAGTGCAAAAAGAAAAGCACTTTCATTCTTGTTATTCTCTTTTTGCCTTGACATGATGAGTTTTGCGTCTGGTCGGAGAGAGGGAAAAAAGGTTGCGATCGGGGAATATGAGGTTGTGGTTTGCTGGTGAATGAAGATGCATAGTGGAACTAGATCACGTTAATTAGCGCCATTTTTAGTTATTTAGTGAATATCTTTTGGTTGTTGTGTAGTGTCGTCAGTCGTGTGTCACTTATTAAATATGTGATATGTGATGTAAAAATGATGAATAGAAAAATATAATTAATTTAAGAATTTTTTTTATTTTTTTTAAAAAAATAGGAGTGATAATGGAATATGTGGAAATAATTACTACAAAACTATTTGCATAAGCGACGTCGTGTTTCCGTGTGGAGGCAACGTGTACGGAGTCTACGGATAGTATTAGTAACTGAAAGATTTGTGTGTGGGATCAAGATTCAAGACCAAGCCAAAGGGAGCATAGTCCAGCCACAAAACAATGTTAGCGGGAAGCACGTTTTGAAACTGAACCAACCCACCGAGACCAGCTTTCGTGTCACCCTCTAACCCACCTTTCTTCCCGCGAAAATCTCTCTCTCACTCTCCCAACGGGTCCTCCTCATCCTTCATCCTCAAATATCACTCCTATACATCCCTCTCATTTATGCAATGAAGGACCCCCAACCCCATCCCCCTCATGTCCGACCCCCCTCCACATCCTCCTCCTCCTCCTCTAGCTCCTGCCACCACGTCGTCTTCCTCCCTATTTTCTGCGGCTCCTTCTTCCACCCGATCCAAGCTCCGCAAGATTCCTCACATTCCAATCCGCGGTTCGCCCAACCATGAATTCACTACGCAAAGCGATTACGACCTAGATAAAGGACAACAAGAAGATGAGGATCAGGAGGAAGAGGAAGGCGACGATAGCAATGGCAATGACAACCCCGACGTATCAGACCCCGTCGATGCCGACGCCCCGGTTCTTCTTGCTTCCTTTCTGGGGCTCAACCGCATTCGCACTCGCTCCGCTCCTTCTCCGCTCCGCTTTTCGTCATCCACAGGTGAGCCTTTAAATTTGGGAGACGATTCGATCAGTTCTACGGCCGCCGTCCCGACCGTGACCAAATTTTCCAATTCTCATCACCGTACATCCTCGTCGTTAGAGCAAGGTGCAGTTCCCTTTGACAACAAATTTCAACTTTTTGTTAAATCCAGGATTAATTTTGTCTCGGAAAAGAAAAGGAAAGTTAACTGTTTTTTTGTTTTTGATTTATATTTTATAATTATGTATAGAGAAAAAGGTTCAATGGAGTCAATCGAGATCGCTGAGAGGCCCATTGCCACTCAATCCGAGGTTCGAGGTAACAAATTGTTAATGAATAATACTGCTGTTTTTCTTAAAAAAAAAAATTGTTTTGAATGTCTTCTGTCTACGTATTATTATGTATGTTGGGTTTGTTGGAAGAATATAGATAGCTCAGGTTTATGGCATTGTGGTGTTTTATATATACAGGCTAATCATGCGGTACTTGCCAAGGAAATTCAATCCCCGCGTTTCCAGGCAATACTGCGTGTTACAAGTGGGCGTAAGAAGAGAACCCCTGATATTAAGAGCTTCTCCCATGAACTCAACTCCAAAGGGGTTCGACCATTTCCAGTTTGGAAGTCTCGTGCATTCGGGCACATGGAGGTATGTGTATGCATTGTTGCATTAGTTATTACGGAAAAAATTGCCCATGGATGCCTAATTATTATTCTTTTTGCCATCTCTTACACATTTCAATATATATTCACTTTCCTCTATTTTTCCATATAGGAGGTTATGTTGGCAATAAGGGCAAAATTTGACAGGTTAAAGGAAGAAGTTAACTCAGATTTAGGTGCATATGCTGGAGATTTGGTGGGTATACTAGAGAAGACTTCAGAGTTTCAACCTAAATGGAAAGAGGACTTGGAGGATTTATTGGTCACTGCACAGCGCTGTGCGAAGATGTCTTCTAGTGAATTTTGGGTAAAGTGTGATGCCATTGTTCAGAATTTGGATGACCGGCGTCAAGAGCTACCGATGGGGATCCTCAAACAAGCCCATACACGACTCCTTTTTATCCTCACTCGGTGCACCCGGCTTGTGCAGTTCCAGAAAGAGAGTGGATATGAACAAGATCACATTCTGGGACTTCACCAACTCAGTGATCTTGGAGTTTACTCAGAACAAGTTTTTCAGGCTACACGGCAGGACTTTTCTGGGAGAATGGGTGGGAAGGAATTGAATAAGAAGCAGACAAAGAAATCACATGGGCAGGAAAAAGTCAGCCAGATTAAGAAACAAGTTCAAGTAGATCAGGATATTAGTAGTGGAGCTGATGGCGTGGAAGTTAACACTGCCAGAAGTGCTGATTCATCTTCAAGCAGCTTTAGAATGTCATCTTGGAAGAAACTTCCAGGTACTGCTGAGAAAAATCGTAAAGGCCCTGATGCTGTTGATGCACCCTCCAAGGATAAACCAGATCAGGTGCGACTTAAGGATGAAAAACAAACTCGTGGAGGCTACCATATTGAAAACGTGGATGCTCCATTATGCCACCCTGAATATACAGAGGCTTCTGTAGGTTTACAAACACTGGGACTCTGGGATCATCAAAATGTTACATATGAGAATTCAATTATCTGTCGTATCTGTGAGGTCGAAATACCAACTGTCCACGTAGAGGAGCACTCTCAAATATGTACGGTTGCTGATAGATGTGATTTGAAAGGCTTAACTGTTAATGAGCGGCTCGAAAGAGTTGCCAAAACTCTGGAAAAGATCTTAGAATCTTGGAGTCCAAAGAGCACACCTGGAGGCACTGATACTCCAAGACCAAGTTTTGAGGTTGCTAGAGTGTCTACTTCAAGCATGCACGACTCAGATGACATGTCACCCAAGCATAACAATCTGTCTCATCAATGCTGTGAAGACATTCTTGATGTTGCTTCCGATGTTCATAACAACTTTGTCATGGATGATCTGATTAACGTTTTGCCTGAACTATCATGTCAAGCTCGTCCTAAAATGACACCTGATGAATGCTCAAAATCTTCGCCAGCTGGAAGCTCGACACCAAGATCACCATTAGTAACGCCACGAACCAGCCAGATTGATATAATTTTGAGTGGACGGAGAACACTATCAGAGCTTGAGAATTATCAGCAGGTATGCATGCAACTGATAAATTAACATTTCCATGCATATTACAATCCCCCTGTACTGTGTGTGTTTTCTTAGACTATTGGGGTTTGATATTACTGTTTGCCATCTTGTTTAATGTTTTCTTGGATCATATTCATCTGGCTTCTCATCATAGTAACTCTTAGCGCCCACCCCCAAAAAAGGTTCCCGAAAAGAAAAGAGGCCCTATTGCCTTTCATTTAGAAAAAAAAAATAATACTAATAACATTCTGAAATTTTACTGTCTTCAGTAATCAAAGTTAGCTTTCTTTTTCTTCATTAAATAAGCATCTTCAACAGTTTATCATCTTGCTTAGCCCTTTTTTTAAATTATTGTAATCCATGGAATTCTTTTAATATATTGCTTTGATGATTAACATGTAGGTTGTAATAACATTACAGATAGAACTAGTTCAATTATCTGGGTTTTAATGATGGAAGTTCTTTCAATCGCTGTTATTCTTATATATACACAGTTTTTGCTGTCACTTTCATTTGTTAATCAAATCATGAATGACAGATAAACAAGTTGCTGGATATTGCTCGTTCTGTTGCAAGTGTAAACAATTGTGACTATGTTGCGCTGGAGTCTATGATTGACCGACTAGAAGACCTAAAATATGCCATCCAGGACAGAAAGGTGGATGCACTTGTTGTAGAGACTTTTGGAAGACGTATAGAGAAACTATTGCAGTGAGTCAAGTTTGGACATATCCCCAGTTTGGACGTATAGACTTTCTGGTCCTTAGAACATATCCCCAGTTATCTATGCATTGTGTCTAGTCCAGCATCTCTACCTACGATCCCATTTCCTCTAATTCTGTGTTTGTAATCCTGGAATTTACAGGGAGAAATATGTAGATCTTTGTGGGCAAATAGAAGATGAAAAAGTAGACCCAAACGCCATGGTTGATGAAGAAAGCTTGATGGAAGATGACACTGTCCGTAGTCTACGTGCAAGTCCTATTGATCCATGTTCCAAGGACCGGACATCAATAGAAGACTTTGAAATAATAAAACCAATTAGTAGAGGGGCATTTGGACGAGTGTTTCTTGCCCGAAAAAGAGCAACTGGTGACTTATTTGCTATAAAGGTCAGCATCCCTACAGACCTGAAATGGCTGAAAAAGAGGAAGTTAATAGCACAGGCTTTTATTGATTCTGTAATTGGACGTATCTGTCTAGTCACCATGCAATAGTACGATTAAGCGAATGTGACGGGCCAAAATTTTTCTCTTTGATTTCTCGAAGACTTGTGAATTCAGTGCCTCTGATCTAGGAGATTTTTTAATACATGATTGAGCAAGTAGTTCAAAACTTCGAATAGAGTCGTCATTGCATCTTTCCACATTCATTAGGATATTTGTTACTGCATGTATGTTCACATGGTCTGAAAGTGTCAATTGCTTGCATATGGTTGAGACATGAGGCAATCTTCATCTCAAAGTCTCTTAAACGTCCTGAATATTGTACAGGTTTTAAAGAAGGCTGATATGATCCGCAAAAATGCCGTTGAAAGCATTTTGGCGGAACGCAACATCCTTATATCAGTTCGCAATCCCTTCGTGGTAAGCAGATCCCACAATGTATAAAATCTTTGTGACTGCATTTTACATAGATGTATACTTCTAATGTGTATGTAATGTGATGACGGACAGGTCCGGTTTTTCTACTCCTTTACATGCAGGGAAAATCTTTATTTGGTAATGGAGTATTTAAATGGCGGAGATCTTTACTCCTTGTTGAGAAATCTAGGCTGCTTGGATGAAGACATGGCCCGTGTTTATATTGCAGAAGTTGTAGGGACATTTTTCACATCTTTGTTTTGTTTTTTTCCCATATTTGCATAGCATCTATCTTGGCTCATAAGTAGTACAACTGTATAAGTTATGCTTTATTTTCCTCAGGTTCTTGCTTTGGAGTATTTGCATTCTTTAAATGTCATTCATAGAGACTTGAAGCCAGACAACTTGTTGATTGGTCAAGATGGTCACATCAAGGTCAGTAGTTTGCATCTAAGTTCAATAAATACAAACTGGCAATGGTTAACATTTCTGGCGTTTATAAGACAAATTAGGTTTATAGAATCTGATAATTTTATTAAGAGATGTTCATATAAAACTAATTGATATGACCTGAAGTATACGTAAAAACTAATTGATACAATGCACAGAGAGATCTTGGTCCTAAATTATTTCGAAAAGGGTAGTGCTACGTCTATTGATATTGGGTCTTCATTTTGGATCCTAAGATGTTAAATCCTTTTTTAATGTATTTTTTTAATCTCCTTAAAATTTTTTAAAAAAATTCATAATATCATTAAAAAACACTTTTTTAATTATTATTAATAATAGTAATAATAATACGCATAGCATTTTCTTTTCGAGAAACCTGACTCAATCTGACCTTTTCATCATGTAAGGACTCTGTGGAAATTCAAGATGAGCTGTTTCTGTGAAATATTTAACTCGTTTTTTTCATTATTGAATTTCTATATTCACCAACCTCTATATTTGAAGACAAGCAGTTTTCTTCTCATCCACAAATTATCAGAGAAAGCTACTTATCTAATATGTTTGAGTTCTAATACACATGTGGGAGTCGCATTGGTCTGAATAATGACGCTACCTTCTCCTTTCATTTTTTTTAATGTTTCTTGTCTTTTAATTTACTCGAGGAGATGTGTTCTATTTTTCTATATATAATGTGATATTTGTCCTTTTCTATTGTACTTATGCTGCAAAGTTTTTATGTTTCTTCTCACAAATTTCTAATCCCTTCTGTTACAGTTGACAGATTTTGGGCTTTCAAAGGTTGGCCTTATTAACAGCACAGATGACTTGCGTCCATCGGTCAGTGTTACTGGTTTTCTTGGAGATGATGATCTAAAAAGTCAATCTTCAATGAAAAGAGAACAGCGCCAAAAGCAGGAGGTTGTAGGCACTCCTGATTATTTGGCACCCGAAATACTTCTTGGCATGGGACATGGTTAGCAATTTACCAGCTGATTAGATATTATATAATCTCCTGACAAAACGTTCTTCAGTTTGGTCTGATTATTTTCCCACTGTTCTTCTTGAAGGTGCAACTGCAGATTGGTGGTCTGTGGGTGTAATTATTTTTGAGATGCTTGTAGGGGTCCCACCATTCAATGCTGAACATCCACAGGTAGGCTATCTGTATACAAGCGTCACCAGATTGAGAACTATGGCATTAGGACTATAAGAAAAATGGATTTTTGTAATTAATTAATTGCGACGAAAAGACTATTTGTGATCAATTTTAGCTATAAATAGTCATTTTACTGGAATTAACTAGCTGTAAATAAACAGAGTTTTTGTACTGTAATTTAAGAGGATTTTTTTACAGTATACAGATTCCCAAAAGTAGAAAATTAGACAATCAGTTCAGTGCCATTCATTTTAGTTATTTGTTTTTTTCTCTCCTAACAAAGAAAATTATTTCCCTTTTCTTTTTTTCCCAAATCTTCTTTTGCATTTCAGTACATATCTTGGCACTTTGTAGGTTGCTGTTGCAGGTCTTCCGTTGGTTGTTCTTTTTGTACTGTAACCATGACTTTATTGCTCATCAAAGACTAAAGTTAACTCTTCACAAAACTACATACTGGTTTTGTGGTTTAATTCTTTATTTGAACCTTAAAACAGCTATTACAGCATTTAGTGTTATATATCATTTGATAATTATGTGTCTAGAGTATGCAATTGTTACCAATGAATCCTCTTTATTTGCAGCAAATTTTTGACAACATAATAAACAGAGATATTCCTTGGCCCAAGATACCTGAGGAGATGAGCTATGAAGCGTATGATTTGATTGACAAGTAAGACTTATAATTGGCTTGTGCATTTCCTGTGTGTACAAAACCTTAGGGTGCTGTTGTAATATCTGCAATTTCTTCTCCCAAGTTTTATGGTTTAGTCTTGTTATCTGAAGAGAATTGTCGAGTGAATGTTTCAAAAGTCTTCTTGTCCAAATCAAATTGACTCTTTTTCTTCCTAGGTCATCTCATCACTCATCAGGGGAACTTTTTTTCTCATGCTTAGTGCTACTCAGTAGCTGCCTTGCAGAGATTCTACTGTTACTACCATAGGCTACTTCTCAATCGTTTCTCTTCAGAATATTTCAATAATGAATGTGGCAGATTTTCAGAGATTCCTATGTTCATCATGCAATCAAAACTGAGACGCTATTGACGTTAATAGTGCAAACCATTGAGTTAGAGCGACTATGAAGGAGAATAAACAATTTTTTTTAAAATTTTTTTATGCGTTGTGATGCTACTGTTACTCATGGGCTTTTTCAACCAATTTTGTATTTTCTTGGCCTAAAATGCTAACTGTGGTCGTCTTATAAAATTTACCGCTGGAGAAGTATCAATCTTAGCTGTTCAACATTGCCTCGATATTTGGTGTGGCTTGCATTGTTGCTGGAATATGCAGTCTTATCCAATTACAGTACCCATACAAAGCATATGACCTACTCCAGGTCTGCTATTGCCCATCAACCTAGGAAACTATCACCGCTAAAGTCTTGGCTAATAAATTGCTAACCTAACTCATCTAGCACACTACTAATCCTAGTTTAAATTTTCTACATGATAATTTTCCAAGTAGTCTAATTGCCATGAGTTGCTTCTTGGTTACTTTCTATGACTGGCAGTGGCTGCTACATTGCCTAGACCAGTATATTAGTTATATCATTGATTGGTCTTATGAAGCATGCTTCTAATCTAGAATTAGGAAACTTCTTCTCTTCATATTACCCTAGATTGCTTTCCGTTTCAGATTTTTGACTGAAAATCCAGTGCAAAGACTAGGAGCAACAGGAGCCAAAGAGGTAAATTTTTAAAGGCCAAACGGCACGATCTTATTTGCTAGTCATGATGATGATTAAAACTAAGGAGAACCTTGACCTTCCTGGCAGGTGAAGCAACATTCTTTCTTCAAGGATATTAACTGGGACACACTTGAAAGGCAAAAGGTCCTTTTATCAATCTTACTTTGTTTTAAAGATAACTATTGACAAAGATGTGATTTTTAAAAAGCACTCTTAATTGGCTGCAGGCTATGTTCATACCAACAGCAGAAGCGCATGATACAAGTTACTTTATGAGCCGATACATATGGAATCTAGAAGATGATCATAGAGTTGGAGGTTGTGAGTACGATGACCTGAGTGAAACATGCAGCAGTAGATCATTCAGCAATGACCATGATGAAGATGTAGGCTTGCTTCCGATATGTGATCTTTTATGTCTATGCACTGTGGCTTTCAATAAGCCAAAGGGTGACCCTGATTTCAGTTGATATCAGTGGCTCTCATAGCAGACCAAGTTGTGATGAAATAATTATCAAAATGCTTACAAAATATATGTAGCTGTGCTATGACGTAATTTAATTTTAGAAACCCAAATTGATAAGGAATTGTGTGGAGTCACAGCATGGTCAAATCCAAATATCTAAGTGAAGCTGAAGATCCTAAGAAATTATTAGCAAACTTGTATGAACTTTGTCTTCTTTATCCACTTACCATTGTGTCATTATATGATGTTCTTACCCTTATATGTCTGTGAACCAGGGTGATGAATGTGGTAGTCTGGCAGACTTTAATTGTCCGACCCTTGCAGTGAATTACTCATTTAGTAATTTCTCGTTCAAGGTAAGATCTCCCTCACCTAGGTATCCTGCTTTGATCATCAGGGACCATCAGATGTTCATGAAAATGAAACTCTTGCATTTTGCCTGTGTCTTTTTCAACATGACCCGAGTATGCTTATGTACTACTTGGTAGAGGTTTGAAAACTTTGCTTATATATTATTCTGGTGCGCTGGGAGGTGATTTTCAGTACTTGTCATTTTCAATATTAGTGAAGAGTTTTATATTCCCTCCATGCATTCATAAACTTATATTTTAGCATTACAGGAAAGAATTATGTTTTTTTCATTCTTAGCGTTCTGTCTAAACTACGGACATTTTGATAAATGCTTCCTGTGTTCTCAGAACTTGTCTCAGCTGGCCTCCATCAATTTTGATGTTGTTGTGAAGAACACCAAGGAATTGTCAGAAGCCTCCAAATCATCCATTCCATGACCATTTCCATGGTTACTTTGCAATCCTTCTGATTTCACCTATGAGACATCAAGTCATCTCTTGCTTTCTGCTTAGCTTTCATCACCTTCATGGAATCAGTCTTTATTTAATTTTTGGAGGAGGAAAATCTTCAACTTTAAGAGTTCAGGGAAAGGCCCATCTGATCTGATATGCCATCTATTTTTAGAATAACAGTTGTTCTTCCTGATGGCAAGGATACGTCTAAGTCTCCATCCATACTGACCAGCTTATTGCTAGATAAAAGAAGGCGGTATAGTTCGTCTCTTACTTTTACTGTATCATTCCGTCTTCAATTTTAAGAATTGTAGTTTTATTGAGAGAAAGCCATGGATTTGCATCACCCCCTGCGCATACAATAGTAGATTATAAATAATGAATTGCTGCTTTTAAATTTTCTTGGATTTTTCTTGGTGATGTATTTATTGTTCTCTAGACAAGATATCTAACAATAGAGTCCGCAAAATTTAATATGATTGCTAGATTCCTGAATCCTATCCTCTAGATTCATCAAAAAAAAAAAAAAAAAGTCACATTGTCGCTCCACTTGACTTTGGCTCTATGGAGACACACACAAGATTGCTGATGAAGACTGTTCTTTTGCTTTCATGGTTCTTGAGGACATGTTACCACTTCTACGGGATGCTTCCTGAAACATATTCATGGCATCATATGTAAAAACTCAGCACTTTTCAGAAAATACGAACATGAAGTCGTTCAGAAGTTCCACAAAATATGAATGACACCTCAGTGTGCCAATTACTCTGTTTCAGGGCTCTACAAAATATGAAGAACATGATGTCAATCATTCACAATACCCAACCCTCGGGCCCCAATATCATTTCATTTTAGTCTTTAGAGGGATCGAGCAGTAGAATGCCGTAACATTACCCAATGAAAATCCGAAACCAAACCGACGAGGTGGATTTATATTGTTGTGGTCAGTCAAATTCAAGGCTGGTTTTTTCTTCTAGGCTGTTGTAACATTGTTGCTAGTTTAGTTCGACAGTGAAGTGGAAGTGCGTGTAGTATTGTATGGTGTTATTTGAATAACTGACAAATTGCATGCCCAATGCATGTCAGAAATAATGGCACCGATGCACCTACTTGTTAATGAAATGACAAAATGTTCTCACGCGTATCATAGTGTTTTAATAATTAGGGTACTTTTGAATTTTTGTGCCCCTTTTCAAGCTTTTTTTTTATTTATTTATTTTGTTTTTCGTTCATTCCAAATTTCCAATGATGTCAGGTTTAGGTTGGATTGTCTTCCTGTGCATTCTCCTTTCGTGGCTTTATAAGCAACGTTAGCTTTCTTCTTAAAGCTCGTTATCTTCAACTTCCATCACACTTGATGAGGTAAATTTGAAGTGGCTTCGTGTCATCAAACATCAGCAACATAATTACTTTATCAAATAAATAAAGCAATTCAACCATCATTCCTCTAGGGAATTATAACGACCAGCGATGTTAATTCATTGATTCGCATCATGATATGTATGATCTTGTTGTAAACTACTGGACAAGTACATGATACGGTCATTGCGAGGCCACAAAAGTAGTGCCCGGCCACTCATATTTGGTTTAATTTTTGTGACTAAAACTAGCTTCGTCATTTCACCAATAACATGATGAGCACCTGAAAGCAATGCGCACAAAAATTGGGCAATTGGAGCCGCGTCTTGATCCATTGATACTGACTCCATTAATATTTTAAGGGCAAGAAATACTTAAATGCCTGATGCCACTGCAAATAGAGAAAAAAGGCCGTAGACGATATTCCTGGGATCAACTCAGGATTAATATTCCCTACTTACTCGATCTTATTATTTTAGTTGCTTGTTATATATATATATATATATATATAGCATCAATTATACAGTACATGAGAGCAATATCATTTACATAGATTATTGGGGGTGATCCTGTGCTTCAACCACACAACTCTTTTGAGTGGGGGGAGCTTTTGTTACGTAGCATTACATCTTCTAAAATCTAATAAGAAAAACTTATGCAATTAGAAACCCTGGATTGGCTCCAATCAGTCCAGTACCTCCACATTATGTGCATATCCATATCCATATAGGTATACCCATATCCTTGAAGTGACTAACCAACCAGAATTCTTGTAGGCTTTCTAATTGCATAAGTTTCCGTGATTTCTAAAACTTTCTTAAATAAGTGAAAACGAAATTGGAAAGTGGAAGCAGAACCAAAAAGTGCCCCACTTTTGAACCCTTTGGTGCCTTCTGAACTTTTGTCATTCGATCAGTGTTTGCCACCCATCATGTCTAGATCAGAATTCATGTCCATTTCACTGAACAAACCAAGCCCATAATCTTGATCTCCAAAGTCCAGCTTGCTGCATGAGTTCAATAACCATTCGGAGTTATCCTCTGATGATGGCAATCCAATTAAGTTACTGCAGCTTTCTGATCTAGTGCCGGCTGAGAGGTTCCAGAATGAATCATCTACAAATGTCTCGGACCAGATGTAACTCATCAAGAGGTCGTCGTCTCCGGCTGGGTTCGACCATTGAAGAGACTCAGCGGCGGTGGAGGGATTTCCGGTTGGGGCATTACAATAATTATCAGTGGAGGAGATCATATGGTTATCATGCAGTACTTTTGGTGAATTCTGACGAATGACTTCGACATCATGACGATCCCTTTGATCATTAGCGTGACATGATGAGTCTTGTGGGGTGTTGGCTTCTTTATGAAGAGGTTCATGCGTAATTGGATCAATACCCATTTTGATAAGCTTTTTCTTGATGTGGGTGTTCCAATGATTCTTGATCTCATTATCCGTTCTTCCGGGTAATCTTGCAGCTATTTTCGACCATCTAAAGAAAACCAAAGTGCAACACTATTTTAAGGAGAGAAATTAAAGGGAAGCGAGAAATTAGAGAAAAAGACTTGCTTTATTAAAAGAACATGTTCTCCATTGGTATTGTTATTGTCATAAGCTAGCACTTCTACTTTTTAATTAAGGGCCATAATCATCTGTTATCATCCACTCTCACTACTATAAAATCAAACTTCTTTGTTGCCATATAATGATCATGAACTTCAGAAAATAGTATAGGGCTTTTGGACGTACATGCATCCCACATGCACCATTTTCGACCATATTCCTAGCTTTTCATTCACGTGTGTACAGATACATGATATGTACAGTAAAAAACCTACCTACTTGATCTTTTAGATCGCTTCTTTGGATTGAAATCAAAATTTAATTTCTTCTCATGTGAATAATATATACAACCATGAAAAAAGAAAATAAATCGGCCTTATGAATGCATTGGAAAATGAAAAATAAGTACTCAGCATGAGTTGGGCATATCGATGCATCATAACGTTATCATCTTTGCTTATTTTCATACTCACATTCCAATAAGTCGAATTTAAGGTAATTTTATGCTTTCTGGTGATTTCTAGTAGTCTGATCATCTGTTTTCTTCGCATGCATGCATGTGTTTCCACAGTACAACTAGAGTACGTAGTTGAATCTAACCAAAGTTTCAGATTTAATCGAAAAAACCAAAAAACTAAGAGTGATCACCACAAAGATCATGAGAATCAGAAAGATGGAAGCAGTACCTATTGCCAAGACGGGAATGAAGATCAATAACAAGTTGTTCCTCGTCTTCATTGAGAAGGCCTCGCTTCAAGTCCGGCCGGAGGTAATTAGTCCAGCGGAGACGACAACTCTTGCCGCAGCGGCGGAGTCCGGCGAGCTTGGGGATGGCACGCCAACAACATTGGCCGTGTGTGAGGATAAAATTGACCAATTTCTTGTCCTCCTCAACTGTCCATGGCCCTTTCTTCACTCCAAGCTTGTCACAGCAAGGTTGCCTCCCCATCACTACTAGTCTAGAGCCTTGTAGTCCACCAACTTTAGGAGGACCCTAGCCCCACTAATCCACCCACCTTTATATACCTGGGGAGGGGAATTACCTTTCTTTAATTGGGAGAAATCAAATGTCTATTTTGGAGGTTAGCCAGTCTCCAACTCTTTTTGTGCATGTCATTATTCTCATCAAAATATTTAAAAACTAAGGTCTTCGCAAAGTCATGACATATATAATGATGTCTACTACAAATCTTATCCGTAAGTCTTTTATTCACCAAGAATTCTGTGATTATTAATCCAGTCATGTACTCTATATAGTAAAAATTTGATGTATTTGGGCACAAGGGAAAAAAAAAGAAAGAGAAAGGAAGTTTATAAAAGAAATACTCCAAATACCTGTTTGACATTTGAGATTTTTCTAAAATATATCTTTGAAAAAGAAAAAATCACGCGTTTTGCATGGCGATGTATATATAATCAAATGTGCTTAGACACTGACAAGAGAAGAGACTCGGCCTAGAAATTCCAAAAGTCGAAGCCAATTAAGGATCAAATGTCATTGTAAAACGAATTAATTAAAAAGTTTTCGTAGTCCTTGTGAATACCATATTTCATAGAATTGATTGGGATTAAAAGACTTTCGCGTAATTTGGAAGAATAATTAAACATCGTATATATGTTTGGTGTTGGGTCTCAATCCTTTCGTAAATTGTATAGCCCACACCACACATGAATGTCTTCTTCAAACGATATGATTTTTTTTTGTTTTAATTATTGTTGAGCCACTACAAAAAAAAATAAAAAAGAATAGATATAATATTTCAATCACAATAATATTATATCTATTTTATTTTATCATAATTAAAATGTCATATCTATCCTATTTTTTTTTTTTATAGTGAACTCGTGATTGTAAGATTACGATCGAGAGCTGTGGTCATAAATATTTAATTAGGAGTGTTTAATTTAGGAAGGAGAGAGTAACGGATTGTTGGGAACATAAATATTTTTAGATATTGTTATAGTATTAGCTTTAATACTATTCACATATCATTCAATATTAAATACTTCTAATATTCGAACGTAACGAAAGTATAGAGAGGGGTTGATGGCCCACCCAATATCACTTTTAGGAAAGCAACGTGGGACCAAAGATTAGAGGTGGGGGTCGAGAGTGGAGCATGGATGGTGGAAAGGTGGGGAAAGTGGTGTACCCACTCAACCACATCAACGTGACAAAGCTAAGCTACATTAACTCATCAAAGTACTAAAACTACATCTTCAATCTTTTTTTAATATGAAATTTTCATAGCTTGCCTAAGGGCTGCTGCATCAAACTAGTTCCTTCGTTTTTCATGCTTACTCATGTCTTCCATCACTCCTTTCGTCAGTCCGATCTCATTTATTTTTATAGATGAGATAAAATATATTAACATAAATAAAAATTAAAAAATATTATTAGAAAATAAAATTTTTAATATTATTTTTATTATAAAATTTTAAAAAATAAAATTTTTATTTTATTTTATATGAAAACTTAGAATAATAATAATAATTAAATAAAATAAGATAAAATGTTATTGATTATGAAAACGAACGAGTCCCATCCCAATATATCTTTGCTCTTCGTAGATTTAACTTGGCTAGTTTCAGGGCGGACCCAGGTGCAGGTGTAGAGGTAGCCTCCCCCCACTCCCCCTCCCTCCCCCAAATTTTTTTAAATAATTTTTTTTATATAATTAACATTTCCCTTTCTATTTATAAAAAAAAAGAAAATTTTGTCTCCCCGTTACTCAAATCTCTACAATTTTTAAGATGATAATAGATAAATTTTATTCTATAAAAAAAAATCTTCGAGCTTAATTTGAAGACAAAAATATTAAGTTAATATTTCATTATTTTTTTTATAATGGTTTCTAGCAAATTATAGAAATCCTAAAGAAAATTATCTTATAAAATGATTTATAGACATGTATTTTTAATATATAATTTTAAGACATATAATAATTATTTTTTATATAATCACGTGTAAAAAATATATATTATTTACATTTATGCATACCACACATTTTGTCAATCGTTCCCAACTATCAAATCCTAATTTTGTTCCTGGCTAGTTTTATTTTGGAAGATGCTAGCGTGCCGCTTGGAGCTTACCACTCCAGATGATCGCTAGGCAAAAATAATATTTTTTTAATTTTAATTTTTTTTTAAAAAATAGAAAGAAATATCAATACATTAATAACCACTTTCTTAATCATTAAATTAAAAAATTAAAAACAAATTAAAATACATAAGGTGTCAAATTAAGGTATCAAAATTGGTGGACAAATTATCATTTTTATTTTATTTTAATTACGTAATTTCGCGATAATTTATTCTTTCTTTTCAAAACTTTCAAACCCAATTTCTTGTTCCTGTTAAGTTACTTAATTCGCCATGATTTGTCTTTGTCAATTCCATTTAAAGCAAGAATAATTTAAGGGGAAGAAAAAAACAGAAAACTCTACTTATAAGCTTACATATTGACACATTAATGTATCACTAAAATAAAAGTATGTTACATCTATTAACATAAGAAAATATTTGTATCTTTACTTTTTTAATGACTCTCATGATTACACGGACATAAATACTCAAAATAATAATATAATTATTTTTTAATTATATATATTTTTAAGATTTTGTAATTACACTAATTATTATATATTAATTAATCATAATATTTTTAAATTGCGAGTTTTATGTTACAACTAAAACGAGTTGGATTAACTCTCATTCTATTAAAAGAAAAAAAAAAGCCATAAAAAGTTTTTAGTAAGTTTCAACCACTGCCCGTATTAATTCCAACCAAATAGAATTAATGTATTAATTCCCACAACGTAGAGTGCACATATATGTGCAGTATGATTGCACTAAGATTTCCCACAACGTAGGGTTCACTAAGATTTCAATTAGTTTGTTTCTGTTACCTAGATGACTAATATAAGAGGGGGTGAATTAGATTGTATTAAAAAATTAATATTTATAAACTAAATATACAATATAAAATATAAATAGAATATGAAGCAGCAGAAATATAAAGAGTAAGGATAAGAAAAAGCAAACTCAGTATTTAACGAGATTCAGCCCTACTGCCTACGTATTCGCCTGAAGTTACCTCTTGAGGATCTCAAATTCACTATTCAATCTCTTTCAGGTGGAGATAGAAACCTATTACACATTTGAGTAACACTGCTACAAAGAATCCGTGTAGAACACCCTCTACACTTGCAATCACCTCACACTTGGTGATTCAACTATTTCCTGTGTAGAACACCTTCTACACACACAAGGGTTATACGCACCCTCTTACAAATACAAAAACTGATAGTTGGTAGATTATCAGAGTACATTCCTCAATGAGTGAAATAATAATATTACAACATAACGTATATCTCTCTTAAAATAAATAAGAATTAAGGCACAAAATTTAGAGAAGAGAGAATAAGAGCTTTGAGAAAATGATGTGAAACTTAGCAATTTATGTGTAAGCTCTTATTGTGATTTTTGCAAAACTCAAATGAGCTATTTATAGGCAAATGAGTCTTCATATTCAAATTTGAAAATGTTCACATGTCAAATAAGAGTACTATTCACTTTTCAAAATATTCAAATAAAAACATCTCCTTTTTATATTTGTCAAAGACAACTCCATTCATTTTTCAAGGAAATCAAACCTAATATTTTACTTTTCATACATGACAAAATGAATATGATTTATTTTTCAAATCAAATCATATTCTTTTTGCATATGTCGAAAAAATACACAACCACCTTTCAAGATTTTCAAACAAATCATCTATCTTTTACATTTGTCAAAAAAATACACAACCACCCTTCAAAATTTTCAAATAACACATGCACATGTCAAAGATGACAATCAATCATCTTACAAATTCAAATCTTTATGCATATGTGGAAAAATAATAACAATTTTTGAAATTAAATATTTTAATAAATTTTTGCAAATGTAAAAAATGCAATTTGAAATTTTATGAGAAAATATTAATTTTGAGTTTTAATCCAATTTCAAATTTTAAAAAATGTACAAAATTACTTTATGAGCTTTATTTGTAGACTTATTCTTCTTTTTGCTCATACTTGATTTCTTGATGTGCTTAGCTCTCTTCATGCATAGACAACTTGAGTTTGAATCTTGAATTTATTTGTTATCATCAAAATTTATACGTAGATACAAAATTTGAAACCTTGGCTTCTACAATCTCCCCCTTTTTGATGATGACAAATATTTAGTAGAAATCTGCGACCTGCAGTTAATATTTAAGTTCCCCCTGAAAATATGCGTTAGTTTTTTTTAAATAAAATATAGACCTGATTTTAGCATATATAACAGGGTAGTATAATATTAGTATAAGACTTCTCCCCCTTTTGGCATCATTAAAAAGGAACTGCAATTGGTTTCAGTAAAATTTCTTCCCCTGTCCGTGTTCGACAAAAGCTGTAAAGGCCGGGGCCTAACTTTATCATCTCGGTGCAGAGATCCGCTTGATGTTGATGACAAATAAAATATTATCGAGATTTGGTGCGGAAGGAGATTTTTTTCCGCGTCTGTGTCCGACAAAATCTGCAAAGTCTGGAGGCCTAACTCTGGTAATTTGGTGCGGAAGGAGATTTTGTAGAGAGTTGAAAAATAAGAGTCACCCGTATTCGACAAAACCTGCAAAGGCTGGAGGCATAATTCTAGCAATTCAGTGCGGAAGGAGATTCAAATTCGCTTGACGTTATTGACAAGCAAAATATTGCAGAGATTTGAAGTTATGATAATTTGTCTTGTTCTTATTCCCGTCTCTATAAGAACAATCCTTAATTTTGTATATTTCGTATAAAATCTTCTTCTCATGTTTGCAATTCATCCGTATTTTCATTCTACAATTTTGTAATGGCTCGTCAATTTCCCTTAAGTACTTTTCATGATCAATCTATTTCTATTTCTATCGTAGGTGCTATGAAGCAACGAGATTGATTTAGCTAATAAATTAGAGCATGTCGCCATTTATAAGCTTGTGGGCCTCAGACTTGATACTCACCATCCATTATTGTTTTTTCCGCTCGATTGCAGTCTAAACTCATGAAATTGAGAAACTTAGCGAGACTGTCTCTATATTTCAACGACTTGTTTATGAGTCAAATAAACAAATAGTAGAGTTAAAGCAACATAATAAAGATTTAAAATTCTTACTTGCCTCTTCATTTCAACTGTCTAATCCTTTAGAAGAGAATAATCTGTCGATCTATGAAGTGCAAATGAAGTTGAAAGATGAGGCTAGAAGTCTCAAATTTTTGTAAGTTATTTGAAATAATGGAATAAAATGTTTAACAGATATTTATGACATGCAGCATTCCTATTTCTCTTTTAATCATGCATAATCTATCTTCTGGTAAGGGTTTTGTGAAAATGTTTGCCAATTGATCATATATGTTTGTGAATTCTAGTACAATGTCATATTTCTGTACATGATTTTTAAGAAAATAATATCTAATTTCAATATGCTTAATCCTAGAATGTTGTATTGGGTTTTTTAAAAGATTTATATCACTTGTATTATCACATTTGATTGGAATGTGATTGTACATAAGTTTAAAATCCTCAAGCTGTTGTTTCATATAAAGAACTTGAGTATAACAACTACCTGCAGCAACATATTCTGCCTCAGTAGTAGATAATGCAACATAATTTTATTTTTTACTAAACTATGAAATGAGTACATGACCTAAAAAATGACATGTTCCATTAGTTCTTTTTCAATTAACTTTGCAACCAGTATAATCTGCATTTGAATAACTAATAAGATCGAAAGAAGTGTGCTTAGGATACCATAATTCGAGGTTAATGGTATGGGCAAAATATCTAAAAATCTGCTTGACTGCAATAAAATGAGATTGTTTTGGAAATGATTGAAAACATGCACATAAACATATACTGAACATAATATCATGTCTACTAGTTATCAAATATAATAAATTACCAATCATACCTCGATATACCTTTGAGTCAACTGGCTTACCGCTTTCATCTTTATCAAATTTAGTGGTTGAACTCATTGGTGTTCCAATTACCTTCACACATTTCATCTCAAACTTTTTGAATAACTCTTTTATATATTTTGACTGATTAATAAATGTTCTACTTTTTTCTTACTTGATTTGCAATCCGAGAAAGAAATTAAGTTCTCCCATCATGCTCATTTCAAATTCTTCTTGCATACTCTTAGCAAAATCTTGACACATATTTTCATTAGTAGTACCAAATATTATATTATCTACATAAATTTGAGCTAGAAGAATATCATCCTATTCATATTTGATGAAAAGAGTTGTATCGATCTTTTCTCTTGAATTTTTTTTTTCAATCAAACCTCTCATACCAAACTCTAAGAACTTGTTTGAGTCCATATAATACTTTTGCGAGCTTAAAAACATGATTATGAGAAATATAATTTTCAAAACCTGGAGGTTGCTTAACATATACATCTTCATTTATAAAACCATTTAAGAAATCACTTTTAACATCCATTTGAAAAAGTTTGAAATTTTTATAACATGCATATGCAAGTAACATTTGAATAGTTTCTAATCTTGCGACAGGTGTATACGTTTCATCATAATCAATTCATTCCTCTTGATTGAAACCTTAGACTACAAGTCGAGCCTTGTTTCTAATGATGATTCCAGACTCATCTTTCTTATTTCTAAAAACCCATTTTGTTCTAATAAAAGTATGATTTTTGGGTTTAGGAACAAGTGTCCATATATTATTTCTTTCAAATTGATTTAACTCTTCTTGTATAACTAGAATTCATGATTCATCAATAAATGTTGCATCAATATTTTTGGGTTCAATTTGAGATAGAAAAGTAATGTGATTACAAATATTTCTAAGAGATAATCGAGTACTTATACCTCGTGAAGGTTCTCCTAGAATTTGTTCCACTGGATGATCTTTCACATGTTTCCACTGTTTGGTTGCATCTTGTACTAAATCTTGATGATCTTTCCTGATGTCTCCATGTTTGACTTCTTCCATTGTATTTTCTTTGTCGAGATTGAGACTATTTGTGTTATTTGTACCTTCTAATTCTTCATCAATAGATTTCTTGGAGAGTAGAGGGTTAGATTCATCAAATACTACATGCATAGATTATTGTACAGTCAAAGTCTTTTTATTGAATACACTATAAGTTTTACTATTTGTTGAATACTCAAAAAAGATACATTCATCAGATTTTACATCAAACTTTCCTAAATTATCTCTGTCATTGAGTATAAAATATTTGCATCCAAATACATGAAAGTAATTAATGTTGGACTTTTTCTCATCCCAAAACTCATAAGAGGTTTTATCTAATTTAGACCTTAACATAACTCTATTTATAACATAACATGAAGTACTTACCACTTCGACCCAATAGGTAAACTATTTTTATTAAGCATTGTTCTTATCATTTCTTAAAGAGATCTATTATTCCTCTCTACTACCCTATTTTGTTGAGGAGTTCGAGGAATAGAGAAATTATGCAGAAAATCATTTTCATTACAAAAGATTTAATATCTTTATTGACAAACTCTTTCCCCTTATTACTTCAGATGTTTAAAATAGTATAGTCATTTTCATTTTAAATTCTCTTACATAACTTAGTAAATGCATTATGTACCTCATTTTTATGAGCGAGAAAGATGACCCAAGTATATTTAGAGAAATCATCAACAATAACAAATACATAATATTTTCCTCCCAGACTCGCAACTCTATTTGGTCCAAAAAGATCCATGTATATTAGTTGTAAAAGTCTAGTAGTGGAAATATGTTTCTTGATTTTGAAAGAAATTTTTGTTTATTTACCAAACTAGCATGCATCACAGATTTTTTTTTTTTAAAAAAGTTTACTTTTGGCAAACCTCTCACAAGATCATTTTTTGAAAGTTTGGAAATAAGTTCCATTTTTGCATGACCTAACATTTTATGCTATAACCAACTATTTTCATATTGAGCTGATAAATAAATAGTATCTTGTGAGGCAATTTCTTCAAATTTGATTGTATATACATTATTATTTCTAAGAGTAATAAAACAAATATTACAATCATGATTATTCAAAATAATGTACTTATCTTTTTTGAAAGTAACTGTAAATCATTTATCATATAATTGACTTATACTCTGTGACGCCCCCAATTTACGTTCGTAATTCAACGCAAATTGAAGTGTCAGGGTCAGTAACACTTGGTTACTCACCCCTGTACTTATTGAAATGTGAGGCAAATCACAGCGAAAGAGTAAAAATAAAAATTCTAGAGATCACATGGTTACACAAAACTTTAGTATTCATATCATCTATTCTTAAAATATCATTGTATCATTACATGCATAACCCAGTTAGTTTTCTTAGTCGAAATACAAATTTATCAAAACTTTTGTCTTAAAGTAGCTTAGGCTTCTTCTTCTTCACTTCGGAAAACTCTTTCTTCATACCCGCGCTGGTCCTTATTACTACCAACTGGTCATAGACTTTTATGGAGAGAGTACTCTGGGGAACCCTCAGGAATTCTCCAGATCTCTCGAGTAAGTAGGGTCTAGTCCATAACCATCATCCAATCCTGCAGTGAAAATTATATTCCAAAAGAAAAGGAACCATACAAGAATGAGATTTCTAGGGAAATCTCAGTAAGTACACATTTAACTTAATAAAAGCACAGACATCGTGAAATAGTCACATATAATAATCAAAGTATATGTTTATGACATGATTCATGTGACTTATGTATGAATTAAACTTATCTCTTATGTGGACTTACATAAATTTGTATCATACATTGACTTTTCATTCTTAGCCATATCATTTTCATATCTTTTCATTATAATCCACTATTATTACCCGTGGTTGGGACATGCCACTATTATTACCCGTGGTCGGGTCTTGCTACTCTTATTACCCGTGGAAGGGCCATGCCACTATTATTACCCGTGGAAGGGTCATGCCACTATTATTACCCATGGAAGAGCCATGCCACTATTATTACCCGAGTAAGGGCTATGCCACTATTATTACCCGGGGTTGGGCCATGCTACTATTATTACCCGAGTAAGGGCCATGCCTTATCTTTTCTTATTTCATTTCTCATATCCTTAACCTTATCATCATCTCATAGTGTCATAACATAACAAATAATACTTGAATAACAAATTATCATAAAATCATGGATAACCAATCACTTTATAAATTTAACATCTTATTTTCCTTTAATTGAATCATAAACTCTTCAATTAATAAGAATCTCAAAATCAAACATAATAGGGTATTTCGCTCAAGCCAAACGTTGATCAAGGGTCGAGCTAAATTTCTGCCTAAATCTCATTCTGCCAACTAAATCTAGATTTTTTCCTTTATTTATTTCTTATATCGTAAAAATTAAAACATAAAAGTTATATATCTATGTCTTAGCTTTCCATAGCCTCTTGAATCATTCAATTCCAATGTCACATTAACAAGTTATGACCATTTTACCATAGGATGTTAAATCTGTCAACTTAACCCCTTTTAAGTCCGAAAGTTGCTAGGGTTGATCTATCAATTTTTTCCAAATCAAGACCTCATATTTTCACATAATACTCTTAATATATCATCATAGAATATGTTTCTAAGATCTCATAATTTTCCTAGCATTTTATCATAGCCAAAACCACTTCAAAACTCAATAGGCTTCAATTTAACACATAAACAAAGATTAAGCTCAAATAAATATCAAACATAATCCGATCACCAAACCACTTATTGTATGCCAAGACTAAGTTAATATATGCACTTAAAAATTTTTTCAAAGCTAAATGATTAGTCTTGAGTTGGTTTTGCACCACACTTCTCTCCAAAATCCTTACTTAGCTCTCTTTTGATACTTAAGTGATGTGAGTGAGTTTTTGTGTATTTCTCTTGGGTATTTTTCACTATGGCCGACTGGTATCTCTCATGGGGAAAGAAGAGAAGCCCATGCATCTATTTATAGGCATAATAGGCGTGGGTGTAAGGGAAGAGGGCTTGGGCATTTCAGCAACTCTATTTGGCTGCATAGGTGAGGTGTCCTCTACTTGTGGTTTCATGATCACCCCTAATCCTATGGAGATTTGTTGATATTTTAATCCCATGGTTGAGATTAATACACCTATAAAATGATCTTGATAAAGAGCTCAAAGAGTTCCAACACATGGGAGTGAAGACAAAACACCATCATAGGAAATCTTCTAAGGGGTGCATCTGGCCACTTGGCCTCTCCAAGGGATTAGCCACGTTCCAGCCCTAATACGTCAATGATAAAATTCGATTCTTCCAAAACTCAAAATATAAAAGTTTAATATAATCTTCTTAGGGTTCTACAGGATTTTGAATCACATTATTCCGATATCATATGAGAGAGATATGATTAGTTTATTGAAACACGTCAAAAGTTACCCGAGAATATCCAATCCGAATTCTCCATTTGTTTTCCTTTGTTTTCTTACCCCCCAAAACTTCTAGATGAATTCTTATCAACTTGCCACATGTTTCCAAACATGTCAAGACTTCAGAAAATATGGTAGCTAATCTTAATTTTCGTCACATGGTTGAACCTAAGACAACTCATCTAAGTCGGTTACCAGTTGACTCCTATCTCTGTCCGTCCACTTCACACTAGATTTAGTCATTGATAAATTTTTTATCTTCAAAAAACCAAAAAATATAAGTTTTAGATATCTCTCTTATGGTTCTATAAGAATTGGAATTACCTTATTTGGACCTCATATGAAAAAGTAATGATTATTACACAAAATTTCGACGGTCCAGTCCGAGAATCCGTTTTGGCACACCAAGTGTTTGATGTTTTGTTCTTTCACTTCCCTTTGAATTTCTTTCTCAAATTTCAAAAATTTATCTCTTTCTAGGTCAAAATTGAATTTTCTAGTTGATACATTGCTAAAATTCCCAAAAATCCATCCAACAATTACCTTAGAATGTATCTAAGTCTCCTATTCTTTTTCTATGAAATATTATTTCTAACAAATTTCAAGGAAATATTATATCCTAAAAATTTGGGCTATTACATACTCAAAAGATTATACTTTAGACCATCAACAAGTAGAACATCTTCAATTATGAGAGAATATTTCTTATCAACTTTACCTATTTCCATGATATTTCCTTTTAAATTATCTCCAGATGTCACGTGTCATTCTTCTTTAGAAGTGAGGTCAATGAATTTAGTTTTATCTCCTGTCATATGTCTTGAGCATCCGCTGTCTAAAACTATTTATTTTTACCTATGGAGGATTTCATGCATACCTGTAAAAGTAATTTAAATAATTTTTTTTGGTACTCAAGTTCTTTGAATATTTTATTTATTAGTATTAGAAGAAATAAGATTTTCTGGTACCCATATGACCCTAATAGTCATTATATATCTTCTTCTAATAGGACAAGCATGATAATTATGATTATTTCTATTGTAAAAATTATAAATAACATGTGACATATTTGAAAATCTTGAGAGATAATATTTTTCTTTAAAAAAATTTATTTTTATGAAAAAAATTTTGAAAATCTGATTTTGATTTAGTCAGTTTATCAAAGAAATTTTTATAAGGTTTGAATTTTTTTTTTGGCATGTATCCCAAACTTACCTTATCAAAAACACATCTTTGGCTTCCAAGAAATTTTTCAAAATTTCTTTTTCCATTTGTAAAGTTTTCAATAATTCTTTCTAAATCAGTCACTTTCTTTTTCAGCTCATAGTTTTCATCTTTTGAAACTATGTTTTCTTTTCTTAAAACATCAATTTTATTTGTTAAAGAAGAATTTTTATTTTTCAAAGTGGTATACTTGATACCCAAATTTTCAAATTCCTCATATACCTCTTTCAAAATATTTTGCAATTCTTCATAAGAAGGATTTTCAATATTTTCGAAATTTGTTATCTCAAGATCATCTTTAGTTATAAGACAAAAATTTACAATTTCTTCATTACTTGCGTTACTGTCTGAGCTACTTGAATCATCATCCCATGTAGCTTTCATTGCTTTCTTGCCTTTGTATTGATTTTTTTTTAACATGGGACAATCTGCCTTAATATGCCCTGACTTTTTGCATTTATAACAAGTTAATGAGTCGTTTTTACCTGTATTTTATTGGAAAACTTTTTGAAAGATTTCCTTGGAGGAACTTTATTTTCTTTAAGAATTTCTGAAAATTTCTTGTGATCATTGCAATTTCTTCATCTTTGTTATCGTTTTCCTCGTGTTCATTGCTTTCACTTTCATGAGGAACAACTTTGAGTGCCAAGCTCTTCTTTTACTTTCTTTTTTCTTCTCATCTTTTCAATACTTATGAGTAATAAGTGACCCAATGAGTTCATTTACTTCAAGTTTTTTGAGGTCTTTAACTTCAAGAATCGCCGTCACTTTTGATTCCTAACATTTTAGAAGATAATTGAGAATTTTTCTTATTATCTCTAAGTTAGAATAAATTTTTTCAAGAGCTATCAAGTTATTTATAATGTTAGTAAAACGAGTATACATAGAAGAAATAGATTCATCATCAATCATTTTAAACATCTCATATTTATGCGTAAAAATATAAATTTTTGATTCTTTGACTTGCGAAATTCTTTCATAAGTTACTTCTAAGTTATCCCAGATTTCCTTTGCTGTCCTGCAAGTCATTATTCTATTAGATTCATTACCATTGAGAGCACTATATAGAAGATTCATAACCATTACATTCACTGTATAAAGTCTATTATCTTCACGATCAAACTCTTCTTCTTCCTTGTTGACCATTACTCAATCAACAATTTTTGTTGGAATATAAGACCCATTTACAATACATTTCTAGATTTCTTGACCTTAAGATTGGAGAAATATTCTCATTTTAGTTTTTTAGAAAGTATAATTGTCACCACAAAATAGCGGAGGCCGATTACTGGATTGATCTTCAGCGAATGTAGCTGCAATGTTAGCCATATGATCTTAACTCAACAGATAATTAATCTTATAATAGAGCTCTTGCTCTAATACCAATTGTTGCCCAGATGACTAACACAAGAGGGGAGTGAATTGGGTTATATTAAAAAATTAATACTTATAAACCAAATATACAATATAAAATATAAACAGAATATGAAACAGTATGAAATATAAAGAGTAAGGATAAGAAGAAGCAAACTCAGTATTTTAACGAGATTCAGCCCCACTGCCTACGTTCTCGCCTCAAGCTACCCCTTGAAGATCCGAAATTCACTATTCAATCTCTTTCAGGTAGAGATAGAAACCTATTACACTTTTGAGCAACATCGCTATAAAGAATCCGTGTAGAACACCCTCTACACTTGCAATCACCTCACACTTGGTGATTCAACTATTTTCTGTGTAGAATACCTTCTACACACACAAGAGTTATACGCACCCTCTTACAAATATAAGAGCTGATAGTGGGTAGATTATTAGAGTACACTTCTCAATGAGTGAAATAAGAACAATACAGCACAATGTATATCTCTCTCAAAATGAATAAAGATTAAGGCACAAAATTTAGAAAAGAAAGAATGAGGGCTTTGAGAAAATGATGCAAAACTTAGCAATTAATGTGTAAGTTTTTGTTATGATTTTGCAAAACTCAAGTGAGCTATTTATAGGCAAATGAGTTTTCATATTCAAATTTGAAAAGATTTACATGTCAAATAAAAGTACTATTCACTTTTCAAAAGATTCAAATAAAAATATCTTTTTTTTTTTATATTTGTCAAAGACAACTCCATTCATTTTTCAAAAAAATCAAACCTAATTTTTTACTTTTCATACATGACAAAATGAGCATGATTTATTTTTCAAACCAAATAATTTTCTTTTTGCATATGTTAAAAAAATACACAACCACTTTTCAAGATTTTCGAACAAAATCATCTATCTTTTGTATTTGTCAAAAAAACACACAACTACCCTTCAAGATTTTCAAACAACACATGCACATGTTAAAGATGACAATCAATCATCTTACAAATTCAAATTTTTATGAATATGTAGAAAAATAATAATAATTTTTGAAATTAAATATTTTAATAAAGTTATGCAAATGTAAAAAATGCAATTTGAAGTTTTATGAGAAAATATTAATTTTGAGCCTTAATCCAATTTCAAATTTTAATAAATGTACAAAATTACTCTATGAGTTTAATTTGTAGATTTATTATTCTTTTTACTCATGCTTGATTCTTTGATGTGCTTAACTCTCTTCATGCGTAGACAACTTGAATTTGAGTTTTAAATTTATTTGTTATCATCAAAATCTATACATAAATATGAGAGTTGAAACCTTGGGTTCTACAGTTTCACAAGAGGAGCATATATATCCTGCTAGATAAAAATTTGAATACAGTAAAGAACCCTTTAAGACCAACAAAAAATAAATAAAAAATTAGGCAACACCTTGCCTTACTGGTTACAAATAACAAAAAAACAAAACCTTTACTTAACAAAACTTGACTCAGTCTTTCAATATCTTCAATAACTAGTGTTTGCCATTATTTGAGAGATTAATGTTATAAATGTATGCATCATTTATGTCTTCATACGTAGAGAAATCTACTAATAAGATAAAGTTGAAAAATATAACCTGCATGTATCATATTTTGAGCCCATCAACACTACTGCTTTTTCATTCTACTAAAACATTATTGGGGTTTGTCACAATGCCAAAGCTTATATAGATTATCTCTCCTACTAAATCATCTCTCTTCCATAAGGTTGATACAATTAAAAGCGCCTATAGAAGCTTGGCCATTGCTGGCTCATGATTTGACCCTAGGAAACATTTTTAGAGATAATACAACTCTTGCTGCAGCTAGCAGTACGAAGTTTCTTCTTGAGCTGTTTAGAGGAGTTTAGATGACAAGAATATTGTAGCAATAGCCCAAGACCGGTTTATTTTAAAACTTCTCTACAAACTTCATCTTAATCTCCCGGTAACTAAATATCTTCAGATGAAAATTGCTCCTAATTTGTGGTGCACTCTTCTATGTCTCTAAATAGATATTCTCATAATAGTTAACTTGTACACACTTTATACTATCTACAAGAGTTTTAATTTCATAAAAATAACAAAATAAAATCTTGATCACTGAAAAGTAACTTGGAAACTCCTAAATAAAACTTTCTTTTATCCTTTCCTTTATTCAAAGATAAGAGATTTCACTTTCAAACTCATGGTTAATGACTAAATCATGTTTTCCAAAAGATATGCTCTAACAGCAGTAAATTTCATGTCCATATTGACCAACCATTTCTAAAAGTGGCCTAAGTTAGTTTGAAGAGAAGACGAAAGTTGTTAGTCGGTGGTCAACTATTTCTAAATTTTTTGACTTTTTTCAGTAAATTGGTTTATATGGTTTCTTTCATTTGTGGAAAGCTGTTAAAAGATGTTACAGATTCTAAGGCATAATATATATCTTCAAATCCAACGCTACTCTTTCACATTTAGGGGAAGGAAAATTAACAGAAAATAAACAAGATATAAATCATGAGTATGACCTATGAGAGAAAGACTTATAATAGAATTAGAGGCATACCTGTATATGAGTTTTCTGGAAAGACACAAACCAACAGAATACTAGTTGAACAAAAAACCTGTTTCTTTATGTTTTATCGAGCCAATAGTGCAGTGGGTTCTTCAAGAAAATTAAGAGAATCGACTTTGTGAGTTTTTATTTTCTTCTTATTCTTTATGGGTCATAATTAAGCTATCCCAATAACATAAGATGCCATATACAACTTTCATAGTTTAATACTTCATAAGAATTTGAGAGAACATTCTATAATAAAAAAATCGTTAGAACACTTACCTCTGACCATTGTTGATCAAGTATGTGCATGAATCCGTTGCTTATTGATTATGAACTCTTACAGATTGAAATATGGAGAGTATTGGAGAAGAATTTTCAGTTTATCTCTCTTTACGTTGATGGATGTGACTGATAAAAAATCACAGGCTCTATTTATAGATAGACCAAAACTCCTTTTCCATTAAGAGTTGTTTCCTTCTATTGAGGAATGTAACTTTTGGTATTTAAATGAGTAGTATCTTTATTTTAATTACCCAGAATTTTAATATAAATATAAAACTATAAAAATAAATAAATAAATATAATATAATTAAAATAGTGTGACATGTAAGCCACTCTTAAGTCTCTTACAAGGGGACGTGTTCTTTCATTCTCCCACTTGGCTTACGTGACAATTATTTAAAATTATCTGGGTAACCAAAACTGAATATGGCCATATATAAACCTACTCAAATCATAACCTTTAAAAGAAAGATATAATACATGAATCATGGCGGTTATGTTTTTATATTAACATTTCCTTCCATGTATTACACTGTATCAATCTCTCCAAATAACTTTCTATATGTGGTATATTTCTTTATGAATGACTTCCTATAAGTCATTATGGGTCTACACTTTATAGAATGAGAGTAAATAATTTATGTGCACAAATAAAAATATTAACTATTGACAACAAGTACTGTATACAATAAACAAATTAACCATAAAATGAGCTTATTAGCCCCATGCTCTCTACATGTTTTAAAAACACCTTTATTGAGAGTCCTTTTGTCATGGGGTTTGCAATCATAAATGACGTACTTGTATGCTCTATTGAGACTTCTTGATCCTTAACTCTTTCTCTGACAGCAAGAAACTTTATGTCAATATGTTTATTTTGTCCCCACTCTTGTTATTCTTTGAAAAGAAAACTGCTGCCATATCATCGTAGTAAACTCTTAAAGGCTTAGATATTGAATCCACAACTCGAAACCCTGTGATAAAACTCCTCAACCATTTGGTCTGTGAAATTGCTTCAAAGCATGCTATAAATTTTGCCTCCAAAGTAGATGATGCAATGATTGTCTATTTGGTACTCTTCCATGATATGGCACCTCCAGCTAACATGAAGACATAACCGGAAGTGGACTTTCTGGAGTCTTGACAACTAGCAAAATCTGAGTTTGAATATCCAACCACTTCTAGACAATCAACATTCTTATAAGTAAGCATATGATTCTTGGTTCCTTGTAAATATCTCATAACCTTTTTAGCAGCTTTCTAATGTTCTATTCCAGGATTGTTTTGGTATCTTACCAACATTCGCACAGCATATGCAATATCAGGTCTTATACAAACCTGTGCATATATTAAACTATCAACTGCATATGGAATGTTTTCTACTTTTTTCCTTTCCAAAGCATTTTTCAGACATTGATTTAAACTAAATTTATCACCTTTTAATATGGGTGCTGCATTGGGTGTACATTCATTCATTCTGAAATTTTCTAATAGCTTTTCAATGTAGGCTTTAAGAGAAAGTCCTAAAATCTTTTTAGACCTATCTCGAAGAATCTCTATGCCTAAAATATAAGTGGATTCACCTAGATCTTTCATTTCAAAGTTTTGGAATAGAAACTTTTTAGTGTCATGTAATAAACCCAAATCATTAGTTGCAAGCAAAATATCATCAACATATAGGACTAAGAAAATACACTTACTCCCACTAAATTTTTGGTATATGCAGTTATCCACAATATTCTCTATAAAATCAAATGAGGTAATAACGTCATGAAACTTCAAATACCATTGATGGAATGCTTGTTTTAGTCCATAAATTGATTTCTTTAATTTGAAAACTAAATGATCACCTTTATCAGAATGAAACCCTTCAGGTTGTTTCATGTATACTTCTTCTTCAAGAGTCTCATTCAAAAATACCATTTTCACGTTCATTTGATGTAGCTCTAAATCAAAATGAGTTACTAATGCCATGATTACTCTAAAGGAATCCTTCTTAGAAACTGGAGAGAAAGTATCGTAGTAGTCAATACCTTCTCTTTGTGTAAATTCTTTAGCTACAAGTCTGGCTTTATATCTATCGATATTACCTTTTGAGTCTCTCTTGGTTTTATAAACCCATTTACAACCAATGGCTTTAACTCCTTTAGGCAACTCGACAATTTCCCAAACTTGATTTTTAGCCATAGATTCCATTTCTTCTATCATAGTATCATGCCAAAATTTTGAATGTTCTCCACTCATGACATGTGAAAATGAAATGGGATCATTTTTAGGTCCTACATCAAAGTCAGGCTCTAATAAGTATGCATAGTAATCATCAGAAATAGCAGGCTTCCTTGTTCTAGAAGATCTTCTTAATTCTACAGTTTCATTCATATTATGTGGATGTTGGACTATAGAATCAAAATTGGTATGTTCCTTATGAAGTGGTAGTGGTTCTTGAATTGATTGAGTTTCAAGATTATCAGATTGATTTGCTTTAATGTCAATCATTTTATTTTCATGCACGGATGTAATATCTGGATTCCGTATTTCCTCCTACTCTATCTTTCGAGGAACATTACTCCCACTTATTCCAAAATTTTCAATAAATTTTGCATTTCTGGCTTCCACAATTCTAGGTGTATGTGAGGGACAGTAAAACCTATAACCCTTAGAATTTTCTGGATAACAAATGAAATAATCACTGACTGTCCTCGGATCCAATTTCTTTAGCTGTGGGTTATAAACCTTAACTTTAACTTGACAACCCCATATGCGCATATGTCTTAAACTAGGTTTTCATTCTTTCCATAACTCAAATGATGTTTTAGGAACAACCTTGGATGGAACTCTATTTAAGATATATACTGCAGTTTTTAAGGCCTCACTCTACAAGTATAAAAGAAAATTACAATTACTTAGCATACTTCGTACCATATCCATAAGGGTACAATTTTGCCTTTCAACAACACCATTTTGGTAAGGTGAACCAGGTATTGTATACTGAGCAATAATTCATTCTTCTTTAAGAAAATTTGCAAATGGACCGAGATGTTGCCCTGACTCTGTATATCTACCATAATATTCTCCACCCCTGTCAGATCTTACGATCTTTATTTTATTTTCTAATTGTTTCTATACTTCCCTTTTATATATTCTAAAAGCATCTAGTGCTTCAGATTTATCAAAAAGGAGATAAAGACACATAAACCGTGAATAATCATCAATAAATGAGATAAAATATCTCTAACCATTCATACAAGGGGTATTAAATGGTCCACAAATATCAGTGTGTATGATCCCAAGGATTTCCTCTCTCCTCTTGGCACCTTTACTGGTTTTGTTGGTTTACTTACCCTTTATGCAATTCACACAAGTACCAAAATCTTTGAAGTCTAAAGTCTTTAAGACTCCATTATTAATTAATCTTTTAATTCTCTGTATGGAGATATGTCCTAATCTCCTATGCCATAATATAGAGGAGGACTTATCAATAACATTACGCTTAATGCCAACATCATCATGCAGAGTTAATAGACTATTTTCAAAAACAGAATCTAAATTTAATTTGTACAAACCATTAATCAAGGTCCCAAAACCTACAAATGTGGAGTTTTGAAAAACATAAACATTTGATTTAAATTCAAATCACAAAGGTACTAATCTAAATATAGAGACCAAGTTTTTAGAAAAAAAAAGGTACATAAAATGTGTTTTCAAGATCCAAAATATAACCATTATTTAAAATAAGTTTAAAAGTTCCTACAGTCTCGACGTGTGAACGCATCCCATTTCTTGAGTAGATGCCTTGTTTACTTCCCATCAGTTTCCTTAGGCCGAGAAAACCCTACATGATGTTGACAACATGAATTAAAGTGTTCGAATCAATCCACCATATATTATTACGAGAGTCTACAAAATTGGACTCATAACACACAAGAGAATTGAGATTACATTTCTTCTCAAGCCATGCTTTATACTATATGTAACCTTTTTTTTCGTGCCCTTTCTTTCTGCAGAAGAAGCATGTATCATTGTCTTTATAGCATTTGAATGTCACTTTTCCATCCTTCTTCCACTTATTGACACTTTTGCCTTTCTTCCATTGTCCCTTCTTTTGAGTGAGAAATTGAGCACTCTCAATATTTTTATGTTTCAATCTCTTTTTTTCTTGTACACACATAGTTAAAAGTTCATTTATGGACCACTTTTCCTTATGTGTGTTGTATGAAATTTTGAATGGTCCATATTCTGTACGAAGAGATTTGAGTATGAAATGGACAAGGAATGACTCTGAGATCTCAATCTCTAAAGACTTAAGTTAAGCTACAATATCTCTCATTTCCATTATGTGCTCACGCACGCTTCTGGATTTGCCATGCTTCATAACTGATAATTTATTCATTAGGGTACTAGCTAATGCTTTATTAGAACTAACAAATTGCTCGTCATTAGCCTTTATGTAGCCCTTGACTTTGTCACATTCTGGGATTGAACCTCTAATGCTTTTACTCACATGTGACTTAATGAGCATTAGACTTAATTGATTAGACCGCTCTCACTTTTCATAAGTAGTTTTATCTACTAATGAACTTGACTCAGTAGGTATAGGTGGTTCATCCACACGAAGTGCCAAGTCCAATCCATATACCCTAATGTCAAAAGAACTTTTTCTTTCCAGTCCAAAAAATTATCTCCATTCAAAATTGGAATATGAGAAGATTCACTATTTAAAACAGAAGGCATAGTAACTGCAATAATATAACCAATAACATAGATCAATGCTTTGAATTAAACAATAACTATAGTTTGAATTGACCAATGTCTAATTCAAAAAGCAAATCTAAATCTCCCTGTGAGTAAAGATTGCAACATGCATAAAACTTGCTTATATGTATTTCTTTATAATAAGACAAGTGATATATAAATATCTAAAAAAAAAAGAAATTCCACACTTATGGGTATAAGAAATCTCTTTTCACTAATATCTTTTCACTATCTTATTCCAATTAAATCATCATCTTTTATAATAATTACCTCTCTGTAGGGTCAAATAATTATTATAATGATTTAATTGCAATTAAAAAATGCCATTACAAGATCATACAATCAAATATATTGAAATATTATTATGTTTTGAGATGCTGTGGCCATTCTCAATACACAACATGACAATATATTCATCTATAATAATATTATATCATGAGATACTCAACCATTAAGATGAATATTATATATATATATATATTAACCAAACCGTATATATATATATATATATATATATATGTTCATGTAAAATAATCTGCAAGCACACAGAATCGTAACAAGTAGTAAAATGTTTTTATAGAAAACGGATGTCGAACCTACAGGGATTAACTATGTTAAATTAAATGGAACGTTTCTACTATCTAAATTAAATTAAACTACTTAACAAAAATAGATTTATGAATAAAAATCAACAAAAGCTAAAATCTAAAAGTATAACAAATATGATGAGAATGGATCTAGAGCGGTTGATTTCACCTAGCAAATTTCACATAATTTATTTTTCATAATTATTAAATTTCAATAATCTCCCGTTGATGATTAAAAATTCCTTAATTATTCAATATCTTCTCTCGAATAATATAAAAAATATTTTCAAGTAACAACCCCATATCTCTATGTGAATTTCATTAATTTGAGACTCATTACGTACTTTGAATTTTCTAAAAAATCACACTAGTTGTAGTAAAATATCTCTACTTTCTCTTAACTAATAGTATTTAATTCTAGAACTAAAACCACAAATCACCTCTCGATCTCATTGCAATTCAATTGATCAAACAATAATCTAAAAAAAAAATTGTAAGCATTAAGAATAAGAATTAAATACTCAATCATGGAAATATTAAAAATAAAATAACTCAGAATATAAATTGTGTGTTCAATGCTAGACTATATCAACACTCTAGAAAATAAAATTTAGTTCATAATAAAATTGAAAAGAAAACAAATAAAACTTATGTTTTCATCGAAGTCGATTGATGAATGTGTAGCTCTTGCCTCTGTCCTCCAGATCCTCCTCCTCAGAAAAATTCCAAAGAAAAATCTCTCCAAAAAAATCCTGCACCTCTTGGCTGCTATTTTTCTAGGCTCAAACGGCGCCACATGATACAACCATAGCTGGACACGACAACTAATTTTTTTGACTACACGGTTATTTGTTTATCTTCAATTGCCGTCTCAATTCATGCAACTACTTAATTTAATTTCAAAGCAAATCATGCCGGCCCAACTTTTGAAATTTGAAATAACTGTGCATCTTGATAAAGTCTAATAAACCAAAAAACCCTCTTTTCAAACGTGAGGTTGATCTCGTGCGACCCACAAGCAAAATAAATAAAAACAAACAAATCAAAAGAAATCCTATAAAACAAATCAAAAGAATTAAATAAGGAAATAAACAAACCTTCTCATTTCTTTAACACAAAAATATAAATCAATAAAATAAAACTAACAATTCTAATGCAAAAAAGGGTAATAAAATTTATGTAAAAATTAAACTTATCAAATTCCTCCAAACTTAAACTTTGCTAGTCCTCGAGCAAAGAAAAAGAAAAATAATTAAAACATTTTTTTGCCTCAAAGATTGCATAAAATTTATAATTCAAAAGAATCATTCCACATCAATCAAGTCCAAAAATTAATTCAAAACTTAACTCTACTGCATTATCATTCTCACTTTATCATTAGCTCCGCGGATAATTTTATGCAAACAAGTAAATAAGTCTGGATCTCTACAAACTCCCTATTCTTGCTTTTCAAATCACTCTCTAATAATATAGAACAAAATATTACAAAAGATTAATAAGTCTTTATTAGGCATGTGATGTATGGCTAGGATATGGGTTTCAAAGAAAATAGGATTTATGCAAGTAGGCACTTTCACTTCTAAAACATACACTCTTCTCAATCCTTTGAATATTTTAAATTACACCTCTTTTTCCCACTCTTTCAAAGTTCAATTTTTTTTTTCTTGCTCCAAGTCGTAACTTATCTTTTGACGTGAATGCAAACATTTGTGATGGATGCACGCAGTTACTTAACAAGTCACAAACTTGAAGTGCTCATTTTTTTTTTGAAATCCAAGGTGTCTCTTGTCTTTTGACTTGAATGCAGGTATTTGTGATGGATGCACCCAGTTACTCAACAAGTCAGACACTTAAAGTGTTTTTACATACTCATATTTCAAGTCACAATTTGACGTAAGAGTAAATATTGGTAATGAATACTCCTAATTACTAAGCAACTTAAAATATTGAAGTAAATGGAACTTTGTACATTTTTTTTCACTTATATATCACTCTTTTTTTTTTCAACCCTGTTTAGGAATAAATCAAATGGGTGACATGTAATAAAGAGGTAAGCTTGAGAGGCTCAACTGATTCAAAGAATGCCTAAATCACTTCCCAAATAATATTCTGTATAAAATTTTACCAGGAGAATAATCAAATAAATTTTTAGAGTAAGTAGAGACCATCGAAATTCACAAAATTCACATAAAATTTCTCTAGGTATGCACAATGATTAATGATCATATCAAATTACACAAGATCAAGTAAAGAATTAACAGTTGGACTTAAGCAATGAGAATAATTCCTAAAAATTATAAGGAATTTCAATCATATTCTTATCATAGACACTTTTTTTTCTTCAAAACCAAACATAATGAAAAACATTTTTTTTTTAATTTAAATTTTTATTTATTTATTTATTTATTTATTTATTTTTGAATAAATTTCTTTTCCCCAAACTTGAATATCACATTGTTCTCAATGAAGAAAAAGGAAGAAATACTAATGAAAAGAATGAGAGAGGATAAGAGATACTCCCTTGATTTCCAGCTTAATATTTTTCCTTGAGGTGCACCTGTGTATGCATTAAAGATTTCTTCGGTCTTTTTATTCCTAAAAAAAAAATGAAAGCAAAACAAAGATAAAGAAAAATAAATAAATAATAGAACAGAAATATAAAAATTTGGGTTGCCTCCCAAAAGTGCTTTACTTAACGTTTGTAGTTAGACATTATCATCTCATCTTTTGTTACTGATGAGATTGATGGAACATTTTTTTGAGTTAAAATCTCCATCCATATAGGGTTTTAATCTTTGTCCATGTACTTTAAATGTCCCTTTTGTCTCATGATGGACTTCAACCGCCCTATAGGGAAAAACTTGGGTTACCACAAATGGTCCTGACCATCGAGAGCCCAGCTTTCCTAGAAAGAGTCGAAGTCTTGAGTTAAATAATAGAACTTTTTACCCGACTTCAAACTGTCTACTTAGAATATGCTTATCATTTCATTTCTTAGTTTTATCTTTGTAAATTCGAGCATTCTCATGAGCATCATTGCGGAACTCATCCATCTCATTTATTTGTAATATTCTCTTTTCGCCAGCTGCTTGTAGATCAAAGTTCAGTGTCCTTGCCGCCCAATAGGCTTTGTGTTCTAGCTCCACCGGTAGATGTCATGCTTTTCCATAAACTAGCCTCTAAGGTGACATTCCGATTGGTGTTTTGAACAAAGTTTTGAATTTCGTTACGGTGATCGTTCTGGTTGAGGCATTGGAACGGAATATTTCGGTATCGGTCTGGTCCAGTGTGTCGTTTCGGGATTAATTATATATTATAATAAATATTTATATATATAGGGATGTTCATCCAGGTTCCAGATTCCCAAATCCGGAACCCGGATTTAAAATTTTCTTCAATCTTTTTGAAAAACAAAATTAAAATATTAAGAAATATATTAAATTTTCAAACTGGGCCGGGTTGGATGAACAGGCCTATATATATATATATATATAAACTAACAACTAATAGAATAAAGGCATATATATATAAGTGTGTATCATGTATATGTGTATATATTAGAAGAATTGAAAATTTATAAAATGATTATAAGTTGAAAATATACAAATTTGAGTTGAGCTACAAAAATAAATAAATAGATAAAATATTAAAAAATAATGATATTTAAAAAAAGACGTATTTAAAATTATAAAGTATATAAATATATTTTATATTCTAGAATTAATTAAATACCATCTAAATTAAAAATTAAAAAAAAATATCATTCAAATATAAAAAAAATTACAAAAATAATCTAAATTGAAATAGAGATCGGAACGGCCAGAATTTGACTAGAATGACTGGAATGGGCCGAAACGGTCCAGAATTTGAACTGGAACGAAATAAGAAGGTATAATGTACCGGTGGAGGCACTGGAACAAAACATTCTGACCGGAATGGAACGGAATTTAAAACTATGATTTTGAATGTTGTTCTATAGGCCTATAGTGCATCATCTAACTTTCTCGCCCAGTCTATACGAGAGATATTCACGGTCTTCTCCAATATACGCTTCAGCTCCCGATTAGATACCTCAACTTGGCCACTCGTTTGAGGATGGTATGGTGTCGCCACGTGATGGTAACTCCATACTTATTTAATACAGCTTCAAATTGGCGATTGCAAAAGTGTTTCCTACCATCACTAATTATAGCCCTTGGAGTGCCGAATCGGGAGAAAATGTTTTTCCTTAGAAAATTCACTACAACCCTCACATCATTAGTTGGCAAAGCAACTGCTTCCACCCATTTGGAGACATAATCTACAGCTACCAAAATAAATTTGTTAGAATATGAGGATGAAAAATGACCCATGAAATCTATACCCCAAATATCAAATAATTCAATCACCAAAATATTGTTTAAAGGCATCTCATGTTTCCTTGAAATATTTCCAACCCTTTGACAATGATCACACAAAGTAACAAATTTAAATGCATCTCTAAAAATAGATGGCCAATAAAACCCGGATTGTAGAATTTTTGCTGCTGTTTTTGAACCACCAAAGTGGCCGCCAACTTCCAATGAATGACAATGTCTGAGTATGTTCTCCATCTCCTCCTCGGGCACACATCTTCTGATTATTTGGTCCGCGCAGTGCTGGTATAAAAAAGTTTCTTCCCAAAAATAATATTTCAAGTCAGAGAAGAACTTCTTTTTTTGTTGATATGTCATCCCAGGAGGTAGGATTTGCGACACCAAGTAATTGACTATGTCGGCATACCATGGAACAACTTGTATAGCCATCAAATGCTCATATGAGAATGTTTCATTAATTTGCAATTGTCCCTCATCATCCATACCTTGAAACTCCATTCGGGATAGGTGATCTGCCACCAAATTTTCAATACCTTTCTTATCCTTAATCTCCAAATCGAATTCTTGTAGAAGCAAAATCCATCGAAACAATCTTGGTTTAGCATCCTTCTTTACAAGCAAGTACTTAAGAGCAGAATGATCGGTATAGACAACCACCTTCGAACATATCAAGTAAGAACGAAATTTGTCAAAAGCAAAAACAACTGCTAATAATTCTTTTTCAGTAGTAGTATAATTCAGTTGAGCCTTTGTTAAAGTCCTACTTTCATAATAAATAACTTGAAAATTTTATCTTTTCTCTATCCTAAAACAGCTCCTATAGTATAGTCATTGGCATCACGCATTAATTCAAATGGTAAATTCCAATACGGTGATACAATTATAGGTGCTGAAATTAATTTCTTTTTCAGTGTTTCAAAATCATGCAAGCATTCATTAGAAAATTCAAATTGAGTGCCTTTAATCAATAGATTTCAAAGAGGTTTAGTAATTTGGGAAAAATCCTTAATAAACCGTCGATAGAATCCGGCGTGTCCCAAAAAACTTCACACGCGCTTCACATTGGTTGGTGGTGGGAGTTTTTCGATTACTTCTATTTTTGCTTGGTCAACTTCAATTTCCTTAGAGGAAATTCGGTGGCCCAACACTATTCCCTCCTCGACCATGAAGTGGCATTTTTCCCAGTTCAAGACTAGATTTGTCTCATTGTATCTCTGCAAAACTGAAGATAAGTTAGACAAACAATTATGAAAAGAATATCCAAAGACAGAGAAGTCATCCATGAAGACTTCTAAAAAATTTTCCACCATGTCCAAGAAGATGGATATCATGCATATTTGAAATGTGGCTGGCGCATTGCAAAGGCCAAAAGACATTCGCTTATATGCAAATGTTCCATACGGATAAGTAAAAGTGGTCTTCTCTTAATCCTCGGGCACAATGACTATTTGATTATAACCAGAATATCTATCTAGAAAATAGTAGTAAGCATCTCCTGCAAGTCTTTCTAGCATTTGATCAATAAAAGGTAATGGAAAATGGTCTTTCCGAGTTGCATCATTAAGTTTTCTATAATCTATGCATACTCGGCATCCCGTGACCGTCCTTGTTGGTATAAGTTCATTGCTATCATTCTTGATCACAGTTATTCCACCCTTATTTGGAACGACTTGTACTGGACTTACCCATGTGTTGTCTGAGATTGGATAAATAATCCCAGCATCTAATAGCTTCAACACTTCTTTATGCACCACTTTTTGCATGGACGGATTCAATCTCCTCTGGGGCTGGACAATAGGCTTATATTTATCCTCCATTAAAATCTTATGCATGCAAATTGAAAGACTAATTCCTTTGATGTCAGTGATGGTCCAACCTATAACCATTTTGTGTTCCCGCAAGATTCTCAGTAACTTTTCCACCTCTACATCACTTAAAGAACTGTTAATAATAACTGGAAAAGTAGAGTCTTGACCTAAGAACGCGAACCTTAAATTTGAGGGAAGCGGTTTGAGCTCAAGTTTAGGTGGTTCTTCACTTGGAGATGTCGGTTGGGACGAATTTAATTCTTCGACTCTTGGTTGCATTGAAGGAGGAACAAATGGTGTAGCCTCCAAATATCTCTCACACTCTCTAACCTCTTCATCATCAAATTCAACAGATGTAGAGCGAGTAAGACATACCTTAAGTGGTAGCTTTAGAAAATCAGCTGCATAAGTCTTGCCAGCCATGATCACGTTTTGGTCACTTATTTGAAAATAAGAATGTATCTCGGATGGAAATTTCATAGGCTTAAATACATCAAAGGCGACCTCCTCATCTCCGACCCTCAAAACAAGTTTTCTTTGTTGAACATCAATTAAGGTTTTCCCCGTTGCAAGAAAAGGTCGGCCTACTATCAAAGGGATCTCCTCCTCATCCATATCGAGAACAATGAAGTCGGCGAGAAAGATGAACTTATCAACTTTCACTAATACGTCTTCAATGACTCATCTCGGGTACTTAATAAATATGTCCGCCAATTGTAGAGAGATGGTGGTCGGCTTTATTTCTCCAAGACCCAATTTCCTAAAAATAGAAAGAGACATTAAATTAATACTTGCTCCTAAGTCACATAAATCTCTATCAAAATAAGAATTTCCTATAGTGTAAGGGATAGTGAAACTTCTCAGATCTTTCAACTTAGGTGGCAGCTTCTTTTGTAAAATTGCACTACTCTCCTCTATCAGCATTACCGTTTTATGCTCCTCCAATTTCCGCTTCTTTGATATAATATCCTTCAAAAATTTAGTATAATTAGGCATTTGCTCTAAAGTTTCAATGAGAGGAATATTAATATGCAATTGATTAAATATGCTAAAAAATTTAGAGAAATGTTTATCAACATTATTTTTTCTTAATCTTTGAGGAAAAGGAATTGGTGGATCATAAATCGAAGGGGAATAAGTTTCAAAAGTAACTTCCTTGGACTTTTTGGATTTTGAAACTCTTTGATTCTCCTTAGTCGTCTCAGCTTGCTCCACTTTTTTCATCTCTGGCTTAGATTCCTTAATCTTGGACTCCTCATTATTTCTACTTTAGGCTCCTCACATGTCTGCCCACTTCTCAATAATATTGTCTTGACATGTTCTTTTGGATTGGTCACAGTATTACTCGGTAACGTCCCTGCAGTCCTCTCTGTAAGCATGTTTGAGAGCTGACCAATCTGCACCTCAAGATTGTGGATTGAAGCCAAGTTGTTTTGGATTGTTATATCTGTCTTCTGCATGTACTGCATGAACATGTCTTCAAGTGCTGGTTTCTTCTCTTGTTGTGGAGGTGGTTGAGGTGGTCTAATCGGATCTTGATTATTGCTCAATGAAAAGTTTGGGTAGTTCCTCCATCCAGGATTGTATGTGTTTGAGTATGGATTATTTTGACGTTGAAAATTTGACATGTAATATGCTTGTATATAACTCGGTTGGGCAAAAGGATTCCTCACTTGGCAATCTACACTTGAATGACTTCCTGCAAAATGATCACAAACAACATTAGTTTGAATAGCATTAACATTCATCTTACCTAGTTGTTGAGACAAAGTTACCATTTGTGCTGCCAATGTGGTAATAAAATCAAGTTCTAAAACTCCAGCTGTCTTTCTTGGCATTGCTCTCTTCGTAGGCCATTGATAATTGTTGCATGCTAATTCTTCCAGAAGCTCATAGGCTGCTTCATGAGTTTTATTCATTAACGCTCCACCAGCTGCTGCATCAACCATAGACCTGTTTGTAGACCATTGTAGAATGTTTGCACTTGAAGCCATGCTGGAAGGTCATGATGAGGACATTTTTGCAATAAATCTGTATACCTCTCCCATGCTTCATATAATGATTCACCCTTAAATTGGATGAACGTGGTGATATCGTTCCTCAATTTTGTTGTCTTCGCGGGAGGAAAATATTTTGCCAAGAATTTCTATGCTAACTCTTCCCAAGTAGTGATGATGCCAGACGGTAATGGATTCAACCAAGCTTTTGCTTTATCCCTAAGTGAGAATGGAAAAAGTCTTAGTCGAATCGCATCATCTGTCACTCCATTGTGTTTAAAAGAATCACAAATTTCTAAAAAATTTGCAATATGGATATTAAGATCCTCTTGTGATAGCCCCCCGAACTGGACAGTTTGCTGTATCATTTGAATGATGGCAGACTTGATCTCAAAATTATTGGCTTGTATGGCCGGCCTCCTTATGCTCGATGTAGCTCCATTCACTGAGGGCATAGCATAGTCTCGTAATGCCTTGTGCTCCTGATCGACCATATTAGATAGGGGTGTGTTGGCCTCTTTTTTCTTCTTTTTCTTGATCTGACGTAAGGTTCTTTCAAACTCGAGATCAAAGTGTGTATGCTCTAATTGTTTAGATCGGGGCATACACTTCTAATTCCTGAAAAGAAAGAAAACAAACTCAGATGCGCCTAAAAGATTTTTTTTTTTGATTTACTAAAATAAAATCCAAAGTAGTAAAAATCTAGTTAGAATATCAATAACAAAAATTAATCTCCGGCAACGGTGCCAAAAAACTTATTTGTGTAAAATAACGTACAAGCGCACAGAATCGTAACAAGTAGTAAAATATTTTATAGAAAACGGATGTCGAACCCACAATGATTAACTATGTTATTGAATACCGAAATTCACTAAATAAATAACTATTTAGAAAATCGAAATTAAATGAAACGTTTCTACTATTTAAATTAAATTAAACTGCTTAACAAAAATAGATTTATGAATAAAAATTAATAAAGGCTAAAATCTAAAAGTGTAACAAATATGATAAGAATGGATCTAGAGTGGTTGATTTCACCTAGCAAATTCCACACAATTTATTCTTCATAATTATTAAATTTCAATGATCTCCCGTTGATGAAAAAAAATTCCTTAATTATTCAATATCTTCTCTCGAATAATATCAAAAATATCTTCAAGTAACAACTCCATATCTCTATGTGAATTTCATTCATTTGAGACTCATTATGTACTTTGAATTTTCTAAAAAATCACACTAGTTGTAGTAAAGCATCTCTACTTTCGCTCAACTAATGATATTTAATTCTATAACTAAAACCACAAATCACCTCTCGGTCTCATTGTAATTCAATTGATCAAACAATAATCTGAAAAAAAAAATTGTAAGCATTAAGAATAATAATTAAATACTCAATCATAAAAATATTAAAAATAAAATAACTCAGAATATAAAGTGTGTGTTCAATGCTAGACTATATCAATGTTCTAGAAAATAAAATTTAGTTCATAATAAAATTGAAAAGAAAACAAATAAAACTTATGTTTTTCATTGAAGTCAATTGATAAACATATAACTCTTACCTTTGTCCTCCAGATCCTCCTCCTCAAAAAAATTGTAAAGAAAAATCTCCTCTTCAAAAAAATCCTGCACCTCTTGATTGCTATTTTTCTAAGCTCAAATGGCGCCACATGATACAACCATAGCAGGACACGATAACTAATTTTTCTGTCTACATGGTTATTTGTTTATCTTCAATTGCCATCTCAATCCACGCAACTACTTAATTTAATTTCAAAGCAAATCATGCCGGCCCAACTTCTGAAATTTGAAATAACTGTGCATCTTGATAAAGTCTAATAAGTCGAAAAACCCTCTCTTCAAACGTGAGGTTGATCTCGTGCGACCCACAAGCAAAATAAATAAAAATAAACAAATCAAAAGAAATTCTATAAAACAAATCAAAAGAATTAAATAAGGAAATAAACGAACATTCTCATTCCTTTAACACAAAAACATAAATAAATAAAATAAAACTAACGATTCTAATGCAAAAAAGGATAATAAAATTTATGTAAAAATTCAACTTATCAATATATATTTTTTAAATCAAACTGAGACTTTAATGTATATATAAAATCATCAATGCAATAAAACTTCTGAACATTCACACTATATGCAGTGGTCATACGAAGAAAATTAATGGTTGAAAAAATTTCGTTATGCAGAAGCACCATTTCATCACCGCTTCGTATTAATCAAAGAAACAAATCGTCGAAAGATTTCTTCGTTAGAGAAAACCGCTTCATACTTTGAGTTTGGGAGAAACTATTGTTTACAATTTCGGAGACCCAAAACTTCGGAAATAAAAAAAAAATAAAAAAAAAGTTGAACAGATTCAAATTTTTATTTTTTTTAACAAAATAACAATATAATGATGAAGCGGTTTCACGAACTCCGAAGTACAAATCTCTGGCCTTTTAAAAACGAATTAAACCTTCCTAATCCATCAATTTTTCTCAATCCGTATGTTTTGAAATCTTCAAAAATTTCTTTAGAAAACTCTCAAATTTTCGCTTCATGAAAAGATGAAGATTTCCGCTTCATGAAAACCACTTTGAGAAAATTGAACGGATTCAACAAATTTAAAAGACGCTTGCTTTCCGTACGATTCAAACAAAAATGTGAGAAATCATAACATCTCAATTTTAACAAAAATTAACAATTCATAAATCTAAATAAATTTACATATGTAAACATGATTCCACCATCAAACAATGTACATAACAATTAAAATTTATATTAAACAACATGGCACGAGAGATGACTCTAATACTACTATTGTAAGAATTTGGAAGAACATTTCATAATAAAAGAATCGTTAAAATACTTATCTCTAACTATTATTGATCAAATATGTGTAGGAATCAGTTGCTTCTTGATTATGAACTCTTACAGATTGAAATATGAAGAGTATTAGAGAATGATTTTTAGTTTATTTCTCTTTACGTTGATGAATGTGATTGATGCAAAATTACAGACCCTATTTATAGATAGACCAAGATGTTTTTTCACTAAGAGTTGTTTCCTTCAATCTTTTGGTATTTAAATGAGTAGTATCTTTATTTTAATTACCCAGAATTTTAATTATATATAATATAATTAAAATAGTGTGATACATAAGCCACTCTTAAGTCTTCTTATAAGACGTGTTCTTTCATACTTTGGATCCCTTGTGATTTTATAAATGTAATTGCTTTAGAAGAGATAGACTAGAAAGTAAATAATGAAGTGAGAGAGATGAAGTGACAGAGCTGACACAAAGTGTTTAAGCCAAGGGCTAAATAGCATAAACATGAAGTCAAGGGCTAAATATTATACATATATATAATGATGTTTCTCAATATACAAAGCAAATATGTTGGATCACTGAAAGTCTAAGAAGAAAAAAAAAGGTACCTATACAAATAGTGATCTTCCACATGCCAAGCAAATGTATTGAAAAGCATTCCAATATAAAGCATACGTTCAGGTACTCCCTAACACATATTTAAATAAATAAATGAACACAGACTCTTGGACTAAAATAAAGTTATACATAAGACTTAGTGGAAGGATAATCCAGAACAAATATAAAAACTGAAGAGAAAAGGGTAAAATGAAGTCTAAAAATTGAAGTAGCTTCTATTGGTTTTTAATCTACATCCATTTGTATTTGCAATATGTCCAAACAAGTTAAGGAGTCATGCAAGAGGCAATAAAAGACATGTGCAGTGGGACCCTCACATGTGATTGAAGCCGTGTTTTGAGTTGGTATATCCTGGGAGGCTATGATCTGGGTTTTACATCTCCTCACCGATGCTGTCCTCCATTTAGGGTGTTTTCTTGCTCCAAGGGAAATTCTTCATTTAAGCCATACACAACATTCCAAGCAAACAAACCTCCAATAAATGAGAAGTGGTGTTTCTAAAAAGGCATACCTTTTTTTTCTTAACTTGGAGATAAAATGTCTATGCAAAAAAGAATTATCTCCTTATATGTCAATGCCTAACTTGCAAGCAATTATATTGATGGGCCATATGGGAAAACCTAATTGCGATTTCTGGATAACCATAATTAATCACAAAAAAAGCTTATTCTAAAGTAACTTTAAACTAATTGGTCAAAGTAATAAAAATAATTTAATTACTAAGAAGCATGAATGCATTTATCATTTCAATTCATTGACAATATAACTTTCTTACTAAAAAATTGAATAGCCTTAAACAACAATTTTACTACAGCTAGCATTATCACAAAAAAATGAAAATTATGTGAAGTTGCTCAGCACAAACCAGAATGCTGGTTCTAAGTTTTGCACAAATAAATACATAAATTTTCACATGAAATTAATGTATGCCTACAACATATAACAGATAAAAAAACATGAAGAACTACAAACTTACCTATGCAAATTTCTCATTCGTGACCATGCAAGAAATGTAGAGCTTCCAAAGAAATCATCCAAATCTATTTTGCTTACATTCAATTTATGCTAGAGAATAAATACTAGATGGTTAGCAAAGTAGACATCCAGGGGTGCTAAATTAGTTCTTACACAATCTTCAACATCATTGCAACCATCTCCTATACAACTATGATATTTTCAACGTGCAAATGTCATGCAAACATCAATCTGGCAGTTATAGATAAAAAGCATTGGTTAGGAACAAGAAGATATAGATTTAAGAAGGCATTATTCTAAGATAACAAATGGACCAAAGAGATATGCACATCAGATGAGAAGTGGAGCTTCTATTACATTCGGAATTAAATACACGCACTCAAGACACAATGTTTGGTAGCTACATCCAGTTCACTTAAGGGTTAAAAAGATTATGCATTATCATCCAATTAAATTCAATAAAAAAATTTGATTAACATCAATGGACATTTATGAGCAAGGCCATCCTTCAATGAACAGCCTTTGTGTTTCTCATGCATTCATTATTTCTAAATAAGACATGGTGTTCACACTATGCAACAAACCAGATAGTGGCTAAAATGCAACCTTAAGAAATCATTTGAGATGCCTTAGGGCTACTATGATCAGGACTAACTCTGGTTTTCATTGTGGAATAATTCCAGCTTTGAGCTTTTGGACATGTCATTGTATCAAATGCATTTCTTGACTATTTTGATTAAAAAAGAATAAAAGTTTTCTTGGAGATATTTCTTAAGAAATTCAAAAAACAATCCAAACTGCTCACCTCAGCCAACATAACCATTCTATGAGATCCCTCCTTACAAAATCTTGGGAATGATCAATATTTGGAGCAACATGGAAATTATCTTCACTACTTTTGTTGCCTTTATCCAGTATGAAAAATATAAGTGATTTTATATATCTGAGAACAACTACTTAGCACTCTACCCAATAAAGAAAAAATGTTTATTATAGGCACGCAGTCTTATAGAATAAATTGTGCATTTCTAATATAGAAATAGGTTGGCAATCTTGAAAGCTTCAAGGTCGCTTAATTTTTCTGCATTCATAATTTTCATTGCTCCTTGGGTCTAAAGTTTTAAAATCATATAGACCAAGCCTCTCAAACACGCTTCAACCTTTTGTTTCAAGAAAAATTAGCTAAGAACAAGATATTTTTCATTTTTGGATTGGTAGACAAAAAACAGATCTACTGATTCTACTATAAGGGCTATTGTGGTTAAATATTTACTGAAGATTAGAGGACATATACAAAGCTTCCTAGGTTTAAACTTTCAATTCTATTAAATAAGTAGACATGAATGTTAGCCTAGAGATCCAAGTTAATAAATCTATTTCATTCATTCTATGAAAATCTATTGTGAGTAGTGAGTATACCAGAATAGGGAGGATGAGATGAGAGAGTGGGGGGTTGAGAAAAAGTTTACTAGCGTGAAGATAACTAATGGAGATGACACTACACAGATTCAATCAACGAAGATGAATGAGAGAGTTCTAGGACTCAAATCGCACACTCATAAAATTAGAAATAAGGTTCAACTTGGTCACAGAAACGGTGGAGAGAGAAAGAGAGAGTGAGAGAGAGAATGGCTCACCAAGAGAAGGTAGTCAATGGCGAGAGTCGACGTCTAGTTTAGGTGTTGTCACACGACAATCTGAGGGTAATGGAGAAGACAAATTTGGGAAGAAATTGGTACTACAAGAAAAATGGTTAGACATAACCAATCTGTCCCTTTTAGATGCATTAGATTGGTTATATCTGGCCATTTTTCTTGTAGTGGGGAATCGAAAAAATCCAAGGAAAAATCAAAAGAGCAGGTGGCAGGGGGCGGGGGTAGGGGGAAAGAAATTAAAATGTGTGTTTTTTGGCGCTTTAAAAAGACTTTATCCGCGATTTATATTTCATTGCAATACAATTTATATCATTGGCGACTATTTTTATCGACGCAAAGAGTGAAAAGTTGTTGCAAAAAACCTAGACTATATATTGCAGTAAATTTTTTCATCACAAAAAAAAATCGCTACAAAAGACCAATTTCAAAACTTGATATTAAAACTCTGCGACGATATCATCGAATTGACGACTTATTGCAGCGATTTTTTTCCAACTATATTAAAATTGCAGCAAAAAATCATTTCTTGTAGTGATATATAGCCACAAGGTTGGTTGCACATTGTACAACCAAGTGGGTGCACACATGGCATTTGATCATAAATGTGATTTCAAGCAATAGGATTAATTTTTATAATAAAATATTATTTTTGTTAATGAATAATACATCTTTAAATTTGTAGAAATGCTATATGTACATGTTAGAAAGTATGTAATTAGTGTAACCTGTGAGGGTATAAATGTTTATTGTATGTAGTGTATATATAGTAATAAGTCAATGAATAAAGTAAGAAAACTTTTGTCCCATGTGTTTTGACAGGGTATCAGAGATTCTTGTCGGATTGTGGTGAGTGTCGAGTGGGCCCAATGCTGAGTTCACTATTGTGAGCTTATCGATGTGTTTTTTGGTGGAGTATACTTGTCATCTATTCTATATGCTTCTAATTTTCCTTTTAGTTTGTTATCTATTAGTAAGATTACTCAAAATCTTCAATGTTCAATGACTTTTTATCCTTTTTCACGTGTTTTTCAGGATCTCAAGACGGGAACGAAGATTGGTACGGGGCATGAAGCTAGTGGTCTTTATTATGTTGATGTCCAACAGTCACCCACTTGAGTTCTTACATCCCATATATCATCTGCTTATGAATGGTATTGTCACCTTGATCACCCCTCTCTTTCTCTTTTGAAGTGTCAAGTTAGGAACTTGAGAGATATGTCTCCCTTTTCTTGTGAAGCATATCAACTTAGTAAACACCATTGTGTGTCTTTTATACCTAGGGTTCATAAACGAGCGTCAAGTCCTTTTGAATTGGTTCACTCTAATATATGGGAACCAATCAACATTGAATCAAACAAGTTTCAGTATTTGGTTACATTTATTGTTGACTACTCTCGTGTGACATGGTTGTATTTGATGAAAGCAAGATCTGAACTTCTTTCCATATTCCAAGTGTTCTAGAAAGAAATTAAAACTCAGTTCAACAAAAAGTTTAGTTTTGCGTTCTGATAATGCTAGAGAGTATCAATCTAGTGCCTTTGCTACTTAAGTAATTAAGAAATTGTTCATCAAACATCGTGTTCATATACACCCTAACAAAATGGGGTGACTGAATGCGAAAATCGACATTTGTTAGATGTAACCTGAGTTCTTTTACTTCACATGCATGTTCTTAAACGTTTTTGGAGTGATGGTGTCTGTACTGCTTGTTACCTTATTAATCGTATGTCGTTATTAGTTCTTGATGCTTCCTCTCCATTCTCCATCTTGTTCTATCATCTACACCATTTCCTCTTCCACCAAAACATTTTGGATGTGTTTGTTATGTTCATAATCTTGGTCCAGATTTTGATAAACTTGATCCCTGTTCTACAAAGTATCTCTTCGTTGGGTAATCTTGGTCTCAAAAAGGATATCATTGCTATAGTCCTATTCTTAGACGCTACTTCACAAGTGCTAATGTTACATTCTTTGAGTCTATGTCTGTGATATCCCGTATTTACGTATATTTTTATTTAAAGAGTATTTAAATTATTATAATTAATGGTTCTGTTGTTTTAAATTTAAAAGTGTTTTTCATTGTTTTGTTTATGTTTTATTTTAAGTTGTGGAATTTAATTTGATGTGCTTTCTATATAATAATTAATGTTGTGTATTTAAATTGCTCTTTAATTTAAATTAGTTTATTGTTGAACTTTAAATTATGGTTTCATGGAAATTTATTTTATTTTATTTTAACTAGTTATTGCATTTAAATTAATTTATTCAAGTTATCGTTTTGAAATTCTTTTCGTTGGATCAATTCTGTGACCCAGGTTGTGAGAATTGGATCTCTTTTCGTTTCTTTTCCTTTCCTTTTTTATTTTTTCTTCTTATTCTTTCTTATTCTTTCTTTTCCTCCCCTATTTTCTTCCCCAGCTCCGCACGACCCTCATGCCCCTCTCTTTTCTCGCCCGTTCTTCCTCTCTCCACCTAGCACTGTCGCGCGCGGCCATGGCCGTCACCGCCCCTCTCATTCTCTTCCCCACCAGCCGGCGACCACCCCCCTTCAATTTCAGCCCAACCCGTGCTGATGTTTGCCCCCACGCCCACCTCCAAACAGCCTTAAGTGCTCCAGCGCCACCATCGCTTCACCACCGGCCTCCCAGCTGTCTAACCCACCCTTCCTCAGCCCCGATCCGCCACCCTTGAGATCCCTTGAGCTACACCTCTATTTTATACTATTCGGCCTTCTACCGCCGCCCACGGCACCACCCACGGCCAACTACTAACACCTCCAAGTCATTCCCTAACCATCTCAAATCTAAGTTTGTTCCTGTTCAAAAGTTGGGTTTTTGAGACCCACTGTCGTTGTCTATTTTGTACTGTTACGTTGCTTTGCCACTGTCGCTTGCATCTTCATGATCATTCGAAAATCATATTTTAGCACTGTAAATATTTTTCAAATAAATTTCAAAAATAAAATATATTTTGCATTAACAATTGCGTGTTTGTTTGGTGATTGAACTTGCTGATTGTTGGATAATTATTTATGATTGTGCGCATTATGTAATTGCACATTGGTTCATGTGTATAATTGGTGTTTTGAGGTTTTTATGTGAGACATGGTTTTTTGGGTTATTGAAATGATTTAATTGATAGTTTTAAGAAGAGGTACTGTAGGGATGGTGATAAGCATGGATGGTGGTTTAGTCCTGCTTGTGATTCCCGCCTACAATATTGCTGGGTTTATGGATTTTAACAGTTTTGACGGAGTCATAACAGGGACGACGATACATAACGTCCGTTATGGTCCATGTGTGTATTTCATAACAGAGACGGCGATACATAACACCCGTTATGATTGATGATGTGTGGATGTCATATTGGGGATGGCAATACGTAATGCCCAATATGATTAGTGTGTGGATGTCATAATGGAGATGCCGATACGTAACGCCTATTATGATTGGTATATATGTCATATCGGGGACGGCGATACGTAACGCCCGATATGATTAGAGTGTTTGTGTCATTACGGGGACGGCAATACGTAACGCCTAGGGGTGTCAAAACGTGTTAACGGTCGTGTTCGTGTCGTGTCAGGGCGTGTACATAATGTTTAAAGGGTCAACACGAACACGACCCGTTAAGGATTTCGTGTCAAAAATTTCAACCCTAACACGACCCGTTAAGATAACGGGTTGACACGACACGACCCGTTAAAACCCGTTAAAACCTTTGATACTATATGACACAACATGACACGACACGATCTAACCCGTTTCAACCTGCAATCCCGTTAGTGACCCGTTTGAATTTAATCTAATTGATTTTACACAAATATTAAAACTTAAATAATAGTTATAAAATATAAAAAATTAATTACAAATTATAATATTAAAATCAATTCAATAAATAATACACTATAAAATATGATAAACATACAAATATGATCCACACATTATAAAATATTAAAATTATAATCCAAATATATTAAATAAATAGGTTAATTCGTTAATGACTTTTTAATAAGTATTTAAATGGAATAATTAAATGTCTAAGAGTATAAAACTAATTTTAAATTATGAATTTTTGAAGTTTAGCTCAAGGGTATAAAAGTAAATTTAAATTTCTTAACGTGTCTTAACGGGTTTGACCCGTTATGACCCGTTATCAAATTGTGTCTTAACGGGTTGACACGATTTGACCTGAAATCCATTAAGGCTAAATACTAACCCGTTTTTATCGTGTCGAGTTCGTTTCGTGTTAACGTGTCGTGTCATATATTGCCAGCCTTAGTAACGCCCGATATGATTGGAGTGTTTGTGTCATTACGGGGACGGCGATACGTAACGCCCGTATGACTGGTATGAATATGGGGGTAAGTAGGGATAGTGGTAGAGTCTCGCCTGCAATTCCCACCTTCTATATTATTTGGATTTGTGAGCAATTTTCTAAAAAAATGGCGAATTTATATTAAACTGATTTGTAAAATAATTATAAAAAATTATGGTACTTAGGTATGGACTTTATTTATCCGCTGCTTTTATTTATACATGTCACGTGTTCACACACTTAGTACTTGACGTTGGGAGTGCGTGACCCGTGTTGTCAGCATTCCGACGCCTCGATTCCCGTGTTTCTATACGTGGAAGTTGGAGGCGTTAATCAGAGTAGTTTGGCTCTGGGTAAATCCGCAAGTTACCTAGAAATTGTTTCAGAAAAGTTTTTATTTTAAATTTGTTTGTTTCATTATTTGGTTATTTTACTTTATTTTATTATTCCAATCGGTCTCTAAGTTACTCCTACTAAGTTATTGTAAGATTTTAAATAATTATTTCATGGCGTTGTGTTTTTTTTATTTAATTTTAATGTGCAGTCTGTCATTATTTTCATATTTATATTAGTTTTGGATGGTTAGTTTGTTTTGCTTTATGTCTTTATAATAGTTGTTCATTAATGTAATTTTGGTGTAGTAGTTAAGATTTTAATTATTTGATTTGATTTAGTTATGTTATTGAGCATTTATTTATTTATTATTTTATATCATTCGTTTTATTGAATTCTTTATTTTAAATGATTGTATTATGGGATCCCTTATTTAAAGCTTATTATTTCAGTTGTGGGTTATTTTATTTTATTAAGCTTTTGGTTTTTATTTTCATTTCATTTCATGAGTTTTCTACAAGATGGATTTGGATTTTTTTAGTATCTTTTTTTTTAGTTGTTTAGTAAAGTTTTCCCCTTTGTGTTTTAATATGATATATATGGGAATTAATTGAGTTTCATTTAGTGGTTGGGTATGTTTTATTATCGTTTCGAAGTAGTTTTGTTTTGATAGTTTATTGGTATTTATTTATTTATATTTCTTAGTTGGTGTTTTTAAATGCTATCTATCAAGTATTGCTTGGGTCTCACATAGTATTTGGGGTATTTAAGTTGTGTTATCACATAGTATTTTTGGGTGTGTTGTTGCTGTTTTGTCGCTTGTATTGCTTGTGGTGGTAATTGATCATTTATTTAATTGGTGGGATCTTAGTTTTGTTTGTGGATCTTTGATGACCAATGTGTGGAGATTGTGAGTGTATGCCTTTGTTTTGTGTTAACTTGGGAGAAGTTTTTTTTAAGTGATGGATTCAAGCCTTTTAAGGTATGTTCCTTATCCTTGGGTGAGGCGGATGTATTTTGGGATGATGTGGTTTGATTGGTAATGGTTGTCTGTTAGCGATCATGGTTGTATTTTACAGAATATTGATTTTGATTAAGGCAACAAGAGCTAATTGAGGAATGGGGGTGGAATCTATGTTTTGAGGGGCAGAGTACCTTCTACCAAATTGTGGTCTAAGATTTCTTGTTAATAGGTGTTAAGCTAGCTTGTACTTAATAGTGATAATTTATAAGGTCTTAATTTTATGCATTTAGCGAGTTATCAGAGTGCGCGCGAAAGCGTGATATTTTGCGATGTAGTTGGAGGTTCAAGTTTTGTGCTGGTTTTGAGAAATTAGTGGTGACTTTAAATTTGAGATGGTATTTGTAAGGGGAGATTTATCTTTCGGTTGGGTAAAATAAGCTTATTGGTGGTTTAATTGGGAATTTGAACTTGAGAGTTATTTTTAGGGTGACACGATTTGTTATATGAAGTTATTGAAAATTGGGATTTTGGAGAGTATTTTTCCTTATTTGAATTTTAGTTTTGAGAAAGATGTTTTGTTAAGTGATGGATGTTAATTTAATGTGATGATATTAAATTCAAAAAATCTAAACTAAGTCTTTTCGGCAAATTTTTGGGATGTGCAACTTAAGCATGATAATTGGTGAATTTAATGGTTAGCAACATTTATCGAGGTGTCTTAAGAAATTAGTTATAACTTGAGTTTGCATAAGAATTTAAATATTTAAGACTATTTTATCTCGTGGTATTGAAAGTCCGGTTGAGAGAACTATGTCTATCGTGATTATCCTGCTAATTGATTTGAGTAGTAATGATAAAACTTTTAGGTGATGTATGTTGGAATTTAAGCATCAACCATATTGGTATAATCAGATTTTTGAGATAATAAAACTTTAGGAATTAGGAGTCTATTATAGTGGTATTTGATAGATTAAAGATTTGAAATCAACGCTTGCTTGGTGGCATTACATGTGAGATATTATTTGAAAACTCAGTTTTGTTAATTTTAAAAGAAGTTTAGTAATAGGGTGTTCAAACCTTAGGTTGATCTTAATAAGTTGGTAGGGTGACCTGAGATATGGAGGCTATATTTTCTTGAAAATTTATCTTGAGGTGTGGGTTATGTTTATTGATGGTTGATTTGAGAAGTATCTGATGGGTCATTAAAGTGGAGAATAAAATATAAGCATGAAAGTTAAGCCTATGGGTCAATTGAGAATAACACGATTAGTCGTATGAGGTTAATGAACTTTAAGAATTTTGAGGTCCTTGTGAATAAGGAGATTTCAGACTACTTTACTACCTTAGAAGTCTCAGAGATGAAATACTATTTGGAGACTATGCAGTTATGATGGAATAATATCCATTTGTGTTTGAAGAAAATAAGTGATTGTATAAATTGTTTGGAGTAAGTATTGAGCTATGGTAAGTAAGTTACTGGAATTCTTATAGTTCCAGCTAAACAAATTGCGAGGACGAAATTTATTTTAAGGAGGGGAGAATGTAATATCCCGTATTTACATATATTTTTATTCAATGGGTATTTAAATTATTATAATTAATAGTTCTGTTGTTTTAAATTTATAAGTCTTTTTCATTGTTTTGTTTATATTTTATTTTAAGTTGTGGAATTTAATTTGATGTGCTTTCTTTATAAGAATTAATGTTTTGTATTTAAATTGCTCTTTAATTTAAATTAGTTTATTGTTGGATTTTAAATTATGGTTTCATGGAATTTTATTTATTATTTTATTTTAACTAGTTATTGTATTTAAATTAATTTATTCAAGTTATTGTTTTGAAATTCTTTTCGTTGGATCAAGATCTCTTTTCTTTTCTTTTTCCTTTTTCCTTTTTTCTTCTTCTTTCTTTCTTTTTCTTTCTTTTCCTCCCCTGTTTTCTTCCCCAGCTCCGCGCGACCCCCCTGCCCCTCTCTTCTCTCACCCGTTCTTCCTCTCTCCACCCAGCACCGCTGCGCGCGGCCCTGGTCGTCACCGCCCCTCCCATTCTCTTCCCCACCGGCCGGCGATCACCCCCCTTCAATTTCAGCCCAATCCGTGCTGCCGTTTGCCCCCACGCCCACCTCCAAGTCGCGGCCTTTAAGTGCTCCAGCACCGCAGTCGCTTCACTACCGGCCTCTCAGCTACCTAACCCACCATTCCTCAACCCCGATCTGCCACTATTGAGGTCCCTTGAGCTACACCTTTATTTTATACTATTCGGCCTTCTACCGCCACCCATGCCGCCACCCACGCCCAACCACCACTACCAATCACTTCACCAACACTTCAAAGTCATTCCCTAACCATCTCAAGTCTTAGTTTGTTCCCACTCAAAAGTTGGGTTTTTGAGACCCACGACCGTTGTTTATTTTGCATTGTTACGTTGCTTTGTCGCTGTCGTTTGCACTTTCGTGATCCTTCGAAAATCATATTTTAGCACTGTAAGTATTTTTCAAATAAATTTCAAGAATAAAATATATTTTGCATTAACAATTGCGTATTTGTTTGATGATTGAACTTGCTAATTGTTGGATAATTGTTTATGATAGTGTGTATTGTGTAATTGCACACTGATTCATGTGTATAATTAGTGTTTTGAGATTTTTATGTGAGATATGATTTTTTGGGTTATTGAAATGATTTAATTGATGGTTTTAAAGGAGATGTACTGTAGGGTTGGTGGTAAGCAAGGATGATGATTTAGTCCCGCCTGTGATTCTTGCCTACAGTAGTGCTGGGTTTATGGATCTTAACAGTTTTGACGGAGTCATAACGGGTACGGCGATACATAACGCCTGTTATGATCTGTGTGTATATTTCATAACGGAAACGGCGATACGTAACACCTGTTATGATTGATGATGTGTAGATGTCATATTGGGGACGACGATACGTAACGCCCAATATGATTGATATGTATGTCATATCGGGGACGTAATACGTAATGCCTGATATGATTGGAATGTTTGTGTCATTACGGGGACGGTGATACGTAACGCCCATATGACTGGTATGAATATGGGGGTAAGCAGGGATGGTGGTAGAGTCCGTCTGCGATTCCTGCCTTCTATGTTATTTGGATTTGTGAGCCATTTTTCTGAAAAAATGACGAATTTGTGTTAAACTAATTTGTAAAATAGTTCTAAAAAATTCTGATACTTATATATTAATTTTATTCATCTGCTGCTTTTATTTATGCATGTTACGTGTTCACATACTTAGCACTTAACGCTGGGAGTGCGTGACTCGTGTTATCAGTATTCCGATACCTCGATTCCCGTATTTATATATGTGGGAGTTGAGTGCGTCACAATATTCTATTTTTCAAATGCATTTTCAAGGGTTGAGTGTGATCCTCTACCATTACCTACTCTTACCTTATCTCCTTCACACTCACCCAATCTTAACCAACCCTCATTCGTCCCTTCCCCAATTCCTTTATAGGTTTATTCACGTTGCTTGAGGTTGCCAGCCCCTATGCCCCCACCAGCTGTGTTTTCATCTTCAGATCCTGAGTTGCCTAGTACTTTGGACTCTCTATCTATTGCCCTCCGTGAAGGTACTCATTCTTATGTTACTCAACATCCAATTAGCCAATTTGTTTCCTATCATGCTTTATCTCCTTCATTCTCATGTTATACATCTCAACTTTCAAAACTTTTTGTTCCTAAGACAGTTTATGATGCTTTATCTGATCTGGGATAGAGGACATTTATGAAAAATGAAATGGATTCCCTTCACCATAACGGAACATGAGATCTTGTTCCACTATCACCTAGTAAACAACTCATTGGCTGTAAATGAGTATATACAATCAAATTCCATCCTGATGGTTATGTGGAGTGTCTGAAAGTCCGTTTTGTTGCAAAAGGCTACATGTAAACATATAGCATTGATTACGAGGAGACCTTCTCTCCAGTTGCCAAAATCTCTTATGTTCAAGTGTTGATCTCTCTTGCTGCTAATTTAGTCTGGCCTTTAATTCAGCTGGATGTTAAAAATGCGATCCTACATGGTGACTTGCATGAGGAGGTTTATATGGAGCAACCACCTGAGTATGTTGCTCAGGAGGAGTATCGAGGTATTGTATGTAAGTTAAAGAAGACATTGTATGGTTTGAAACAATCTCCCCAAGCATGGTTTTCTCTGATACTGTATTGACATTTGGTCTTTATAGATACCAAACAAATCATTCGATATTTTACTTACATAGTGATGTAGGTCACATTTTATTCGTGGCATATGTGGATGATATTATAATTATTGGGAGTGACTACTAAAATTGCGAGACTAAAACAGTTTTTTATGATCAGTTTTAAACAAAAGGCTTGGGCAATCTTAGATATTTCCTTGGAATTGAAGTCAGTAGATCTAAAAAGGGTATCAACCTACCTTAGAGGAAATATGTGCTTGATCTTCTAGAAGAAACTGGCATGTTGGGTGCATGATCTATTTACACTCCTATGGATCCAAATCGTACACTCTTGAAAGAGGAAGGGGAGTTGTTTGAAGATCCAAGTAGGTATTGAAAACTTGTCGAAAAATTAAATTATCTCACTATCACTAGACCAGACATCTATTATGCAGTGAATGTATTAAGTCAGTTTTTATAGATGCCACGAGTTGTACATTGGGATGTTGTAATTCATATTCTTCGTTATCTTAAGCGAGCTCCCAACCTTGAATTATTGTCAAAAAGTAACCAATTGAGCTGGTTACGTTTTTGCCATTTTGCTCTTCTTAAGTAACCAATTGAATGCAAAGTTGAAAAATTTTAAGTAATATAATTTTTTATAATTTTTTTTGTTACAAATATTTGGTTATGATATTTTGAAGAAAATTATATTTTTACATAAATTTTTAGATCAAAAATTAGAAAACTTTAGAAAAAATTTTAAAACACTTTGCCAAACATCGGCTAAACCTAATGATCACGGGTTCTCATTCCAAACTTAATCAGACCCGAACTCGAATCCAAGCCATTACTTTGGGCCGGGAAGCCCAGGCGAGGCAGCTACAGACAAGCTCGGCCCTAATTAGGAAATAAAAAACAAAAAAATAGAAAATGGAAGTGAAAAGGGTGAGAAGAGAAACAGTTTAGTGGGGGCCCACGCGTCCCTTGTTCATCCACCTCGAGTCAGCAGCTCATTCGTCCTGCGATGCCAACGTGCGTGAGTACACGTTTTTGTGGGGGGCATACTTTGCGCACTCCCTGTTGTAATGCGTCACTGAACAGATACCATAACCAAGAACCCAGATCAAGAGCACCCCAAAGAGAAACACATGACGGGAGAGATGTGGAGGCGCGTGGCTTCATTTTCCCCATTCAATTCATCCACCAAATCATCCATTCTCAGCCAGGTAACAACTCTGCTGACAAACCTTCGATGAAAAAAAGAAGATCTTGAGCTTAGTTTTGTTTGTAAACAGAGCTGACTTTGCTTGATCATAGTAGTATAATTTGTTTCCCTGAGACCATGCGACGCCAAGAAGTGAGATAAGCTCATTAGAAGCGTCCTGATATGTATTCCTGTAGTTTTATAATCAGGCGGAGCAATTGGATGGGATCCCACTTGTAAATACATTAGCAATGTTAGACTAGCTTTCAAGCTTGAATTGGTTAAGCTTGAAGATGCGCTGCATTTGGCCACGATGTGGTGGTATATTTTCGCGTGATTCCAACCAGCCATATCGAAATGTATCTTCTGGTAGTTTCTTTTTTGATAAGTAAGAATAATTTATTATCCACGTCATTGGGTTATGCCCAAGTACACAGGAAATATAGAAGACAGTATTTTGGTAGTTTTTTTTTTTTGATAGGTAATCAAAGAAACTTTATTAATAGAAAAAGGCAAATCCTAGATAAACAGGTAGTATACATGGGAAAAACCTAATTAGGGTTTATAATAAAACCAAAAAGGCCTTGGACACTTAGACCGTCACAAACAATAGAACCTGCCCATAAGAGCAAAGACATAAAAAAGAAAAGTTTAAGCTCCTCTATTGTTTTCTCACAATCTTCAAAACTTCTTGCATTTCTTTCCCTCCAGATATACCAACACATACAAATAGGAACCATGTGCCAGATTGCTGTCACTTGGGAGTTACCCTGAATTCCTCGCCAACTAGCAAAGGGATCCACCAATCTTTGGGGCATGACCCATGACAAACCAACTCTTGTGAAGAAATAATCCCACATGATCCTGGCCACCTCGCAATGTAGAAGTAGGTGGTCTACTAATTCCCCCTGCTTCTTGCACATACAACACCAGTCCAGCACAATTACCCAACACTTCCTTAAGTTGTCGGTAGTCAGTATCTTGTCCAATGATGGTGTTCAAACAAAAAATGCCGCTTTGGTAGGAGCTTTCGTCTGCCATATGCTCTTCCACGAGAACCTGGGGGAACCGGAACTCATTAAAACTTGGCAAAATGATCTAACAAAGAAGTTTCCTTTCTTTGAGTGATTCCAATGCATCTTGTCTCCAATACCCCCTGGAATGCATACTGAATACAAAGTTGCAAAGAACTCAAAAATCATCTCTACCTCCCAATCTTGGGCTGCCCTAACAAAATCAATATTCCATTGAGCGGGGCCATTTGAGAGCGTTACGAGATCTGAGAGCGCAGCATTCATTTCTCTTGCAAGCTTGTAGATGGCAGGAAATGTAACCTGGAGGTTTCGGTCACCACACCAAACATCATACCAAAAATTGACACGGAATTTTAAAATTACTTATAAAAAAAAGTGGAGTTTTGAAATTGGGACAACAATGAGTATTGAAGAGCAGCTGGTTTCTTGTATTCTTGTAAGTTGCTAGATATTTTAGATGATTAATTTGCATCCATCTATATTTACCCGCTGGTGGAAATTTTATCAGTTTTTAAGAATTCCAATATAAATCCTCCATCCCTTTTGACATTTCGACTTTGTGTTCCTTTTTGTATCCAGATTTCCAGCCTGTTTTTAACTTTTATGTTTCTAATCTTGACTATAGTTGGGACCTACATTGAAGATTTGGGAATCATTTTCCACAGAGGCACCTATTCCGGTAATAGAGGAATTATATTTTGTTGTTGCTGTGAATTTTACGATAAAGATTGCTTTTTGCACTTGTGCCAAAGTGTTTACTACTTTCCAGTTATTGTTTTTATAAGAACTTTTCCAATGAATTATGGTTTTTGTGCTGAAGCTTGAAAATCTTGCTGACTATGGTAGAGGTATTGATAGAATCATGGAACAACAGCATCTACCCATGTTAAAACCTGGTGAAATCGTAGGCCACATAGACTTGCCTTTTTATGTCAATATGCATATTTTTTGTCAAGATTGGCATAAGTCTGTTTCAGATATTCAGATATTTACTTATAAAAAAAAAAGTCTGTTTCAGATATTGATGGAGTCATCAAACAACGGATTATATGCATTTTCTCTGTGGCCTAAGATTGATATTGTAGTACTCTCTGTTTTTTGTAGGATTTTCTTCTGTAGTTGTTTCTACTCTTTCTATATGGTGCGTAGAGGTTGCGTTCTTATGCACTTGTATTAAGCCCAAGTAATAGATACGGTAGAGTAATGTTGCCAGCCAGTGTAGAGGATCAAATCTTTTAGTCAATCTCGTCAGTTCATAATTTGAATTGTATTAATTACATAAGTTGTCAATTTGTAGATGTGTTTTACTTAAATATTTGATTGAATTGCACCTACCCTAGGTGGGGTGGTTAAGTTCATTGTTATCATCCAGGGGCATATTTGCAAAGTTTCTGGCTACTGAGCTTCATTATCTCAGTTAATTTCAAGGAAAGCATTTCTTGTTTGTTTCTCATTTTGATGCAGGTAAATCATGGAATATCCTCCAAAGATAGCACTCCATTCATAACTTTTGTCTTAGGTAATAGTTGTTCGTTATTGGGTGACTGAGTGATGGATGGGATTTTTTATTTATTTTATTTTATTTTTCTGGGGAAGGATTCATATATATTCTGTTGTGAATCCTTCCTGTTTGAAGATAACATGGTTAAATTATTCCTATAGAGTTCTAGCCATAAGGTCTGAAGAAAGTCAAAGCAGATGTCATGCCTTAGTTCACCTTGATTTCATCTCTTGAGGCTTAATTCATGTTTGTCTTGCACTGACTGCTTGTTGAGCATTTTACTTCTTCCAAGTTAAGAATTGAGATAAATACTTCTTACCTAACCACACAAACTCCACAAGAGGAAGAAAAATAAATCTCAGTTAGCTACAAATGCTGATTGTAGATGATCGTTCAGGCATAAGATTTATTTATAAGAACTGGATGTTATCAATCACTCTTTTAAGCAAATGGTAAAAGGAAGGAAACATATTACCATAGCTTGCGGCATTTGGGCTAAGTTAATGCCAAGAAACATCATTGTTTCTAGTCCATGCTGCAGAAAACATGCTTTGCTGATAACTTTGGTAGGTATTTTGATTACTCCTGACTTTTGTATTAATAAAATTTTACTAAAAATCATTAGTATGGTCAATGGTCAATAACATATCTGGAATATCGCTAGCGTACCAATTTTTAGGCTGCTTGTTTGTGGCATACTGTCAATGGCTTGTCTGTTGACACGACAACATAGTAAAATAGCATGGAAAATATCAGGTCTTGCAGCTTCAGTGTTGGATGTGTGTAGAGTATGTCAACTTTAGCGGACATAAAACAACTAAGCTTTGCAACTTATTTTCCACCAACATGCAGTAAAGTAAATTTTCTTCTGAGCCCCTCCACCTGGGCTTCTAAACTCTCCCCTGACAGAAACAAATTATTTTTTGACTAGCAAAGGATGAAATAAAATGAAAACATAAAAGAGCATTTATCATATATATTTTTCCTTGAGAAAAAATGTATGTGAAGATTGCATAAATAGATGCTCTCTTGTAAATATAATTTGCAAAAAATGCTGAGATTTCATTGCTTTTAGGCTGATAAATAAATTTATTAATGTACTCTCAGGTGGCCCTGGTAGTGGAAAAGGTACACAATGTGCAAGGATTGTAGACACTTTTGGATTTAAACATCTTAGTGCAGGAGATCTGTTAAGGAGGGAAATAGCTCGCAATAGTGAATATGGGTGATGATGCCTAATCTTCCCTATTCAGAATATTTTTTTTAGCACTGCAAATTCATGATTTTTTTTTTTTTTTTTTACGATGGAATCACAATTTCAGATCCAGGATTCTTGACACAATTAAAGAAGGAAGGATTGTTCCTTCAGAAGTGAC